>JAHHFK020002418.1:0-329889 GCA_024533555.2 Aedes koreicus | reverse complement strand
TGAAAATCAGTTGGCTTCTTTTTAACTCATCTTCTTTAATTAACTGGATCGGTCAAATTATGACCGTTTCGTTCATTTATTTTAATTTGTCTCTTATTAACCTGACAATGGTATCAAAATTGGCCTAGTAATTCTTTAATCGTTATTATGGTACTGAACTGTATTTAATTTCGTATACTAAACTCTTTCTACTCAAGTACTTAGACAGAGCCAACCGCATGAGAGTTTTTGCGATACTCCGTGCCTCATGCTTTTGCCTCTTGAGCATGAATGAACCAGCCAGAAATACCTGAAAATGGGAATTTTAATCGACTATTTGTCATTGGAATCAAACTTCACACATGCATTTGAGTATTTTCAAAACTGACAAACATTTTGATTCCAGAGATTTTTTTTAATAAGTGCATTTTAGCATAAGGCGTAGTTAAATAATTGTAGCTAGGAAAAACCGTTGAATTTATGGAAAAACTGTCAATGAACAAGTAGTAGATCTATTTATGAAGCTTGTTAAAAAAATATACATGAGGAGAAAAAGAATCATAATAAAAATAATGGTTCCGCCATTTACCCCTACAAAGGTTGGAGCTGGACAATTTATCTATAAGATAATTTATTGAACAACATTTAAACCAGTTTTGCACAAAAACGAACTAGTTTCATTTACAGATATAAATTCTCACAAGTTTGACAGCAGGTTGAAAAAGCTTTTGTACAATGCGGAAATAAGTATAAAGACAAACTACTTTCTGAAAAATTTCATATTACATTCTATTCTGTGTAAACCAAATGCTTTTCCAATACATACTCAGCAGCAAGTTAAAAGTTCATCATCAGTAGTTTTCCCTTTGAGACGAGTCGTTTCAAAATAATCCAAAATTTTATAGGCCGTTTTCAGCGGTCGCGGTCTATTCTAAATTTTGACATTTAAATAGACCAAACCAATTTTTCCATTTTCACCGGTGCGTTCTAATTTTCATTTTCGAACAGTTTTGGTGTAAAAAAAGTAAAACTGTCATACGCTTTGTTTTATTTTGTGCCGAATTTGGAACGGAATCCAGCGCGTTCTAAATGTGTTAAAACAGCTGTAAAAACGGCGTAAAACAACTACAAGGGCAAGGTGCACAAACGCGTCGATCGCTCGCTCGTTTTTCGGTAACTCTGTTTTCAGCGGTGTACGTTGTGTTAAACTATTGTTGTGAATGCGACAATTAGCCATTAATTTGATAAAATAATTTCTCGATCAATTAAATCCGAAAGTTACGTGCCGTTATCAATAGTAGGGGAAAGTGCTCTAATGTGGGTCTATAGAGCTAGAATTTGGCACATATTGACACTGATATAAAAGGTTGTTTAAACAAGCCTAAAATGCCTTTACAGCTTTGTTTATTTTATCATGCATGATTTTTCTAACAAATATTTTTTACACTTTACTTGAGTCTTCCCTCAAAGGATGTATTTCCCATATATTGAGTTCTGTGCACTAGGGAAGCATATGAAGGCTAGTAAGAGAGATGCTTTAGAAAATTCCAGTCAATATGATTTTTCGAAGTATTTGAAGCATTTCAAATAGCAACACAAGTTTGCACTCCTGGAAGTAAGTACACAAAAGGAAGAGTGACACAAGTTTCGCCAAGCTGAAAATCCCAAACATCTTGCACCTTGCGCAATCAGCTAATAAGCCTAAAAAAGGCTTTTGAAATTTATGCGACCTTTAAGGGGTTGGGCGGGCTTAGATGCGGGATATTTGGAATTTTTCAGCTCCGCAAAACGTGTATCACTTCCTCTGCTGAGAAATTATTTCCAGAACCGGGTGTTGATTCACGAGACAGTTATGAGTCAAACAACGTTGAAGATCAAGACGGAAGTTTTGCAAGGTTCCATCCTCTGGATCGGAATGTTCAATAGTGCTAATATTGGCGTAGTGATCGTTAGTTTTGCGGATGACATCGTATTGTCGATAACAGGCTAGTGGAAAACGGAGGTACTGTTGGTCGGCAAATGAAAAGTGTCATTGCTCCGAAAGGAGAAGGCGGCGAAGGCAATCAACGGGGTGGGTAAGACCATGCCAGACAACGGTGGACAAGTTCGTTTCCGTTTAATACTTTCTTCCAGGACAAATATAGTGCTCGATGACGCGATACTCAACTGACTGAGAAACGCGAACCTTTTGTAGAGGGGCTTGTAGAAAGTCCTGTCGTAGGAGATCTGTGGGTGTTCGAAATTTAGGCACACCTAAAAGTTGGAACTAACGGCGATCCCGGAAGAGGTACTGGCAATGGAGTTTCAACTCAGGGTTTTCAACCGGTCGGAATGCTTTATTCAGGCCTGAAATCGTTGTCAAAACAGCGTTGAACTGAGGTCGCAGATTACCCAGCACATTACCGATGGTTGGTCAGCTAGTGTCATACTCTCATCCAGTCAAACATAATAGTTACGCATATGAAAGCTTCCTCCGTGTAAATTAATTTTTATTTGCAGCTGTTTCAACAAGAAGGAAATCCTTCACATCGTTTACCATAAAACGGCACTTAACAGCCGCTCATCTTAATATTTTCCCAGCACCAACAAGTATTGGGAGGAATAGATCGCGATAAACTGGCACCTTTTGACTCGGAAAACTTGGAAACTTTTTAGAATCATTTTGAAAAGTCGAACGAGCTTAACACCAACCAAATTCAAACGAAGCAGGCGAAGTTCCAAAACAAAACAAACGAACGGCATCACATAAAATTTAGAACAATGGCGGTGTAACTGGAAAACAGTTGATCTATTTTTGGTGGTCTATATTTTTGGAACTGTTATAAAACTAGACCAAAATAATAGAACACCGCTGAAAACGGCCTTAAAAGAGCGGGACATTTTGAAAGACTACCGGACAACAATCTCGAAAAAATGACGTTTGTCTCAAATCTGACCGGAACAAGTCGCAGAGGCGTACAACGAGCTCCATTGCTAGACCAATTGATCTTAGAATTATGGAACACTCGATGAGCTGAGGACAAGTTGTCTTCAATCTAGTCTCTTGGCGGACCATTAGGACGCAGGTCTGGCCCTAACGGAACGTTAAACACGGCAAAATGAAGATGATTTTGGTCAAGCGATCGTGTTTCAATCCCTTGTTTTTCAAACGTATGCATACTATATAAAATATTTTTTACGTTTCAAGGTTTTTTGATTAAAATAGAAGTAAATTCGCTGAAATCTACGCATTTCTTACGTTATACGCAATACGAGAGATACAATATTAGATATGGACAAAATATAACTAATACAACATGGTATTTTTTGATCGTTTGTTAAACAAACATTTATCCTTTTTTTCACTCACAGGACTTTAAAGCTATGATCAATCGACACCTGTTCAGACGGGAGAATTTTGGAAAGATTATAGCGCTGCTTCTCTTATGCACATTAGTGAGTCAAACCCAGGCTAACAATCCATCCATAGAACAGCACCAGGTTGGCGGTGCCGGCGAGTCAATGCAGTCGCATAGCCTTCAAAAACGTACGTGGAAAAGTCTGCAAGGAGGATGGGGAAAACGGAATCAGGCGAATGAACAAGATACAAATGCAGACGACTATGGATATCTAGGAAAGAATGAGGATCCAATCGATTATAATAACGCAGAAAATGATTTGGATAAAGCTGAACAAATATCTTATAAAAGGATTGATCAACCAACGTCTTGCACAAATGGATACGCAGTACGACGGTTCTGAAGAGGAATACCCTATGGAAAAGCGAGCTTGGAATAAGATCCAACGGTGGTTGAGGAAAACGAGTCAACTCTGGCCCCGCTCAGTGGAACAAGTTCAGAGGTTTGTACGACTGTCTTTCAAATAAAAGTACATAAGACTAATAATGGTTCAATTTGCAGGAGCATGGGGAAAACGTGAACCAGGATGGAACAACCTGAAAGGTCTATGGGGCAAAAGATCAGAGAAATGGAATAAACTATCATCGTCCTGGGGCAAACGAGATAGTGGCAATAGCAATAGTTACTAATTATCCCATCACTAATTACCGCTCACTGAATCTGTATATATTCACAACGTCTCTGTTATAGAATAAGTTGTTTTCGATATTGAATTTTCGTTTTTATACATAACTCGTAGGTCGCTAATGCAATAGCACAACTGGAAAACGAAATGCGTGAAGAGCTACAATCTAAACAAAATATTATGTTGTTGTATTTTCTGTTCAGCAGCAATGGACGGTGCAGTGAACGATATTATGCCAAAAGAAAATAGTTTTTAAGCTAACAGTATCAGTGGGTAACGCATACATCAAGGAAGTGTAAAATATGGATGTGTGTTTCATGTATGAAAATATTCTAATGTGCTAACGAGGGGCTTATTACGGTTTTCACTTCACGGTGAAAACGTAGTGAAAACAAAAAACCTTATTACGAATGTCACCAAAAGTGAAAAAATATCAAAGAGTTCATCCGAGGTGACGATTCGAATGAACTCGGTGTTATTATGGTTGCCACGGCACCATCACGCCACCGAAAAAAGTGACGCAAACCATAGATTTTCTGGGGGCTACTACGATTTTCAATTCACTATCACTTCCACCTCACGGAGTTCATTTTTGATCACGGTGATATCAGTAATAGCATAAAAAAAGTGAGGTGATGTGTAAGTGAAATGAAAGTGATAGTGAAGGTGACAACCGTAATAAGCCCCCAAGTGAAAAAATATGGAAGAGTTCATCCGAGGTGACGATTCGAATGAACTCGGTGTTATTATGGTTGCCACGGCACCATCACACCATCGAAAAAGTGACTAACGCAAACCGTAGATGTTCTGAGGGCTACTACGATTTTCGCTTCACTATCACTTCCACCTCACGGATTGCATTTTGATCACGGTGATACCAGTAATAGCATAAAAAAAGTGAGGTGATGTGTAAGTGAGGTGAAAGTGATAGTGAAGGTGAAAACCGTAATAAGCCCCTTAGTATTTCATTTTCACCATGAGTTACGCATGAATCATTTCTGTTCCGAGTAGAGAATCAATCCAACGATATTCCCTTATAATATAACCAACAATCATTATGAAACTAGCGATTTGAAATTGGTTCACTGTTGAAGAACCCCTTGGTTCCGAAGTAATGCCGCGCAATAAAAAGAGCGAATTTTCAATCTGCGGAGGATGAGTAAAAAAGAAGGGAAAAAAAGATATTTTAAGAAAAACAGATGGAATTTATTCATTAAGAAATTAAAAACTTCACAAAAAAATACTTCTACTCCCACCGCGCCGCCTACCGAAACCTTGACTATAGGTAAAAAAACAAGCTTGTAGGCATATTCTTCAGTAACTTGGTCGCCTTTTTGATCAAATCATCCGTCGTTTTGGCCACGAAATTATTATAAAAATAGGTTATTTAATATAACCGGCTCTTAAAATAGGCCCAGAACTTCTCGATTGGGTGGAGCTGGGGCACATTGGAAGAGTTGGAATGCTTGGGCACCACCGGAATGCCTAACCGCTCCATTTCCTTCAGCGCCCGCTTCGAGTAGTGGACCGACGCTAGATCCGGCCAAAACACCACTTCGTCATCCTTGTGGTACTTTTTAATGGTGACGGTCACTTCTGGGAGGCACTTCGTACTGTAGTTATCGCTGTTCACTGCCAGTCCCGACAAAAAGAAGTGGGGGCGTGACATCCCCTTTTCACTGATTGTGAGCCACAGCAACACCTTCTTTGGGAACTCCGTGTGCGCTATGTACTTCACACCGTTGCTAATTTCTTTTGTCGGGGAAGTGAGTAGCCTTTGCTTTGCCAGTCGTTACCGTCCAACGTGAGGTACGTTTCGTCTTCCATAACGCCCACCGCTTTGCTGGGAAGATCTCCTTGACCAGAATCTTCAGCCGTTGTTTCTGGGTTTCCGCTTGGTTCTCCGACACGGCTGGCTTGGACTAAAGCTTCCGCATGTGGATATCCATTTTGGCTAAATACTTCGTGACCGTTTGACCAGTCGCTCCGGCCTCCCGACCTAACGCACGGAAAGAAGTGGCCTTCTTGCCTTCCGTCTTCTGTTTGAGCTTCTGTTGAATCATCCGGTCGCTTAAAACGGCATATAGCAAACAATCTGACAGATTTTTTAAGATATGTTTATCAAAATATTGAACAATTGCAGTACCCGATCCCGAAATTTTCAGCGTGAAGAGATTATTTTTTTTTAATTTGAAAAATTTCTGCTTAAAAGTCTAACATTTCTGTCTAAAAATATGTTTATACAGATCCGGCTTAATATCTAACATATGTGTCTCCACTTGCCATATCCATTGACAGTGACACAAATGTTAAAACAGAAAATGCTAGTGGAGACACCGGGTTAGGCCCGCATGAAGCAGGCGGTACGATCAAACCGTAGATCGAAGTTGTTTTACTGTTCTCGCCATAGCTGACGTTAACAAACTTATGGAGTTGTCAAATTTTCACAGTATATAGGCAACCAGTATGTATTCACCCAGCGAACTGAACTTTCGATATTCAAAATGCATTATGATGATTTACCACAAGAAATCCGTACGAAATTCATTAATTTGCCTTACGAAATATAATGATGATTAAAAAATAAAACTATGAAGCAACTTGGATTCGAACCTTAATCGTTGAGGTTATGGGCCCAGTGACTTGACCACTAGTATACATCAACACTTGTCGTATAAAACGTATAAAACAAAATCCATTCATAAGTCAGCCTTGTGAAATTCCAAAACATAAGTTGAACCTAATGATATTCTTAAGTTTATTTGCCTGAGTGTTGACCACCAGGTGGTACGGTAATCGCATGAAAAATCGGAACCTTTAATCCCTTTTTTTATTGCACGCTTTACAACAGTGAACGAATTTCAAATCGCTAGTTCCATATTGATTGTTGATTTTATTCCACTATCAATTCCAGTATCGATTACATGAAATTCGCGGATTTTCGTGATTTCCTAACAGATAGAGGCTCGAAGAGCCAATCATATGAAACTTTCGTTAGTTTTCACGTGGTAATATGGAAAAATTGTTTTTACAAGATTTTTTAGTCCAATTTTTAACGTGTTTAGCTAAAAGTAACCTGAAATTTCACGTAGAAATGACCTGCTGATTTTTTTTTAGAACATCCTACACAAGTAGTCAGAAACCCTCATGCTGAGCAGCGCTTTAGCAATGGCAGACCAGTTAGCACTGTTGTACGTATTCTTGACATCCACCGTAACCACCACCACTTTTTTTCCTTGCTTCGTATGCCTTTTCGACCACAATCCGGATGGCATCTTCTTTTTTAAAGACCGAACTGTATCGCTTCCCATATCCTTCGTCATCCTGTTCAGGATGATTTTCTCCAACAGTTTGCCGAGTGTGTCCAGTAAACATATAGGTCTGTAGAATGCTGGTTTCCCTGGTTGTTTTCCTGGCTTTGGCAGCAACACCAGTTTTTGAATTTTCCATCTGTCCGGAAAGTAACCTTCATCTAGACATCTCTGCAGTGCAGACCTTAACCGATTAAAAAACGATTAAACGGCCGCTTTCAATGCCACGTTTGGGATCCCATCAGGACCGGGCACCTTCTTCACCTTTAGATATCTCACAGCTGTCACCAGCTCCTCGTTGGTGATTTGACGGTTGTCGACGACGTTACCCCCTACATTGTCGTACGGTGTTGGAGGCCAGATCGCTGGGTCGTGCTTTGGGAACAGACCTTCTACTATGACTTTCAATTTGTCAGGGCATCTTTCAGCAGGCGTCATTGGATCTCTAACCTTTGCCATTGCAACTCGATAGGCACTCCCTCAAGGATTGATGTCCGCGTCCTGGCAAAGCTCCTTGAAGCAACTAGTTTTACTCAGTTTTTTCTCTTTCTTGAGTGCCTCCGAACGAAGTTCTTTCGTATTTACCTCCTTCTCTTCTTCCGTTCTCGATTTCCGAACACGTCTTCTGGCGCGGAGGTAGCTCACCCGAAGTACGGCGAGTGTATCATTCCACCAGTAAGTAGGGCGCCTTCCATTCGTCGGTTCCAGTTTCCTCGGTATCGTAGCATAACACGCTCTCGCTAAAAGCTTCGTGAATCCATACGCATTCATATCTGGAGAGCCGTCATATAAACGAAGAGCTTCGACGAAGAGGTCTACGCCATTCCTCTTAAAGGTGCTCTTCGTGTTTCGGTTGCACGGCTAGACTTCCAGCTTTGCCAACACCTTCAGTAGGCTACGCCCTCTTGCATTGGTGTATCTGCTACCCCACTCTGTTGCCCAACCGTTGAAATCACAACCGGACTTCGTCTCACCAACTGGTTGGTGGTGAGGTTGTCCAGAATCTGCTTGAACTGCTCCAATGTCCATCTATGAGGTGCGTAGACACTTTAAACGAAGGTTTCGTTGATTTTGGCGATCACGAAACCTTCGGATGAAATCGAGACTATCTGATGTATGGCATATATACCCATAACGTGTAGAGCAGTCATGCCTACCCTGTCCGTTACCCAATTACCGTTGTCAAGGGGGACTAGATACGGCTCCACAATAATTGCTACACAACACCTGCTGTGCCACATAGCAATGATTTAGGTTCAACTGGGTTATCTCCATTAATTTTGGAGCGCCGCCGCATGTTTGTACCCTGGGCATTTGAGGCCCCCCGTCACGTGGTCATTCCTATCCTCTTCTTTGCAGAGCATACACTTCGGTTATTTTTTTCAGTCGCTCGCAATGTGTTCGCTTCCTCCACATTTCCAGCCTAGCTTGGATCTGTCAGGGCCTTCCCAGTTTCTTGCCAGGTGACCGAATCCCAGGTACTTGAAACATCTCGTCATTTGCTGGGACACCCGAGGTGCCATCCTTAGCGAGCACACCGGCCACCACTTTTGACTTTCCCTGCCTCCAACAGTTTGTTTTTTTCGGGTGTTGAGAGCCGTATTGATCCTATTTGGGTATTCCCGTACGCCTTCTTCATACGAACTATCATTTGCACATCTTCCAAATGACCTAGAAGAGTTCTCAGTCAGGGTTACTGATATTTGCATCGTACGACTCCAATTCCCCATCCACTTCGAACGCAATCGAGACAGACAGCAAACAGAACAGAGCAAGCACTCTCGAATGAACCAATCGATGTTTTGAAGATAGTATCTGTGAGTGACTTGTGGGCGACGTTGGTTTATACTATTCTTGCTTTACTTTCTTCGCCCTCGATTCATCATCAACGTTCGTTTCAAGCACTACGAAGTGGATCGGAGGTGACGAGAGTCGAACGAATTGTAGTGATCACAGCGATGCGATCGTAGTGAACCGATCGAAGCGATAAGAACAGTGCAATGCGATCCAATCTGGTGCTGGAAAGACTTCTCTCACGGTGGCATTTGTGATGGCATCTTTATGATCAGCTGATTTGTCGTTCATGACTGTGTTTATGTGCCTGCTTCCTACGGCTGTCAGAAACAATATCGATAACCTCAAAACAACCTCGTAATGTTGTTTTGATGTAATTGTTTAACCCTTACAGGTAAAACCAGCAATAAACGACTAGCTGTAATTAATATTGCCCTTTTGTTGTTAGTTATTTGAACGAAGTGTTGGAAGAATTTGCGACAACAGCTCACAACATTAACTACGGCCTATCTTTGCAGTTTGGTATAACGCTAGATATCGTTAGTCGTTTTTTTCCAATTTTATTGATTGCGAAAGCCATTCGCAATTGTCAATCAGAAGGGAAATCGATAAAGTAATCGTCGCGGACAGGTAAAATTAAAATTAACCGTGGTTATTTGAAAGAAAAATGGTGTTATGTGCTGAAGGTAAAATCAGATGCCGAAGGTGCAACTGTCTATCGGTGCCTTGCGGTTATTGACGCAGAGCGTCAATGCACCTACCAGCTGAAACAAATTATCCAGCGAATTTTAAACGGCATATTATTGCATGCCACAAAGATGTTGCTCAACGCTTGAACTTGATAGTGATCAGTGCTGAGGTCGAACAAAGTTCTGCAAAACGGATTCGGCCGTCACCGCCGTCGGAACTATCCGTGGAAAGTAACAGGAAACAAGTGCTTCCGGGTACACTTCAGCTAGTTATAGAGCATAATCTGCCAATATGATGTTTCTTTTTTGTATATGAAATGTCTGTTACAGTAATACCAACAATCAATATGCAACTAGCGATTTGAAATTGGTTCACTGTTGTAGAACCCCTTGTTCCGAAGTACACCTTGAAGCCAGCACTTAACTATACATATTTGCGCCTTTGTTTTGATTTGCTGTGTTATTTTGACAGAATATTTGAGAGTGTGTTCGTGTGAGTTCATTATTAGCATAGACTAACTCTAAGACCAGTAGGTCCCGAACAAATACGATATTTTTCTTGGCTCAGTCAGTACTAGCACATCGGTCCCAAGCTCGGTCCCAAGCTCAATGATTCGCCCCTAACAACGTAGCTCACACCAGCACATTCTCAAATGTTGTGTCAAAATAACATAGTGAATCAAAACAACAACCAAGATACTAGTACCGGAAGGTACCGAAAAGCGCAAGAATTATTGCAAGGTGCAGACTGCAAGGTATACTTCGGACCTAGGGGTTCTACAACAGTGAACCAATTTCAAATCGCTAGTTGCACATTGATTGTTGTTATTAGGGTCGTATTATGAAGCTTGGGACCGAGCTTGGGACCGATGTGCTAGTACTGACTGAGCCAAGAAAAAAATCGTATTTGTTCGGGACCTACTGGTCTTAGAGTTAGTCTATGGTAATACCATAGACTAACTCTAAGACCAGTAGGTCCCGAACAAATACGATTTTTTTCTTGGCTCAGTCAGTACTAGCACATCGGTCCCAAGCTTAATAATACGCCCCTAATAATGAACTCACACGAACACACTCTCAAATGTTCTGTCAAAATAACACAGCAAATCAAAACAAAGGCGCAAATATGTATAGTTAGGTGCTGGCTTCAAGGTGTACTTTGGACCAAGGGGTTCTTCAACAGTGAACCAATTTCAAATCGCTAGTTACATATTGATTGTTGGTAATATGCTTTTTCGAAGATACATTTCATTTTAATGATCAACATGAATGATCTAACTGCTTGCAATAACTCACTTTTATTTTTATTTTCACTTTGTATTTCAGGCAAAGCCAATCAACTAGAACAAATCGATATTTTCACTTTGTAGATAGCGTTGTTTTTATGCATTTTTCTATCACACTGGAACAAAAAAAGGACATAAAATTATTCATTTTTTTGGGATTAAAAAGTAGGCTCTTCTTGAAGTATGGAGGATGTTCATTGAAATGCATAGAATGTACTAACTATGTACTAATTTCATAACTATTTTTTGCATTGCAGTGAATATAATACCTTGTACTTTATATACGTTGGAAAGACATCACACTGACGTTTCTCTTTGTCAATCTTGACAATTCAAGATGTGTTAAAAAATTACGATACATGAAATGAAAGGGACCGTGGGTCGATCACAAATTACGTTTGCGATTTCTGAAAAGCACACGAGTATGTAATCGTTTATCGTTGTCTAAGGATTAATGAGATCGTTGGACCGAGTCGATAACAAAAACGCTACTCAAATCATCAATTTGAAAAAGGCGTGAGCATGATTCCTGCCATGCACGTAGTGAAATTTTTTTTAATGTCAATGATATTCTGTATGTCATCCAGAAATACACTGACACCCTCGATTCCTTGCAGCAATGCCTCCATTTATCGTTGCCAGATGGCAGGCGCCGATGCCACCCCGTACATGAGACGGTTCGGACGGTACAGACCTCGATGGGTGGAGGGTGCAAAGAGCGCGGTCAGACGCCGATTGAATCGAGCGTAGAGGGGCGCTAGTCACCGCGAAGGCCGCGATAAGAGAGAGATAAAGGCCAGCAAGCGAGCCCGCTTTGAGGGCCAGTGTCAGAAGGCCAATACGAATCCATGGGGTGACGCCTACCGGGCAGTAATGGCCATAACCAGAGGAACGGCGGCTCCAACCGAGCAATCACCAGAGCTGCTGCATGTGATCTTTGGGGGACTCTTTCCGAACCACGAACCGAGTACGCACAGGCTTATGTGCCTGAGAGTGGTTAGTGCATACGGGGATGATGCCAATAGGCATTTTCATACAAGAGGATGTAGAGTGCTTCGAACAACGTGGAACAAGAGGTATTCGAAAGACCACTAAAGCCGCATCTATGGTTAAGTGGTAAAGGGAATGGAACAACTCCACCAAAGGTCGGTGGACCCACGGACTAATCCCGGAACTCTCCGCGTGGGTTGGTAGGCGGCATGGTGAAGTGAACTTCCACTTAACGCAGATTTTGTCAGGCCACGGCTGTTTCAGACAATATCTGCACAAATATGGGCATGCACAGACCTCCGCATGCACCGAGTGCGCGGAAGTAGAGGAAACTGTGGAACATTTGTTCTTCACATGTCCTCGCTTCGACGGCGCGAGATCCGACATGATAGTAGTAAGCGGTCACGACACGACTCCGGATAATTTGGTCCGGATGTGCCCAGACCGGGACATCTGGGACGCGGTATGCATAACAGCCTCCCCTGATCTCCAATAAAAATGGCAAAAAGACCAACGGCAGTTCGCAGGGACCACCTAACTACTAAAGCCCTAAGTAGTTAGAGATAGTGGGTGCTTAACAAGCACAATAGCCCCCTCCCCGAAGTAATACCGAAAGGTGGTTCCGGGGAGGGTCCAGGGCTTAAGGTACAGGTGGGTTTTTAGTGGATCGAGGAGTTGGCACCCTCATCCCCACACTCTGAGTTTTTCAGGTGTCTGGTTACAGATTTTCCATCCCGTCTAAAAATAAATAAAAAACTATAAGGGACAGCCCAATGGGGTTGTACGCAAAGTTGACGTAGGTCTACGTAGCAATGTGTAATGAATTTTACAGTATAACACTCTTTCAAAATCGGAATAGTAGCCCTGAAAAGATATTTTTGTGAAAAATACATCATATAATAGTTATTGACATTCTGTAGAAATTTGGGAACCAGGGCGCTAAAGATGGTTCTACCCCGAAAAATGCCGTTCTGCTTGTATAGGCATAGTGATTGCAGATTTTTAACACTCAACGTTTCGTCTTATCTACATCATCTACATATATATCGATATCATCTTCAAACATATCAATAACATCATCAAATTCATTTATATCATCTACATATATATCGATATAATCTACAAATATATCAATATCATGACCATATACATTTATATATTTATCTATTTCATCTAAATATATTTCGAAATCATCTACATATATATCTATACATATACATGTACATCATATCGTGATGACTACCAACTGGATCATACATGTTAAAAAGGCAGTCTAGCCAGCCACTCGCTAGCGACAGCCGCTGAGCCATCATTCTGACTGGTTGCTCGCCCGCGTACCCTCCTGCAGGGTTTTTGCAACCGCTAGCTGTACTGGCCCTTTGCTGCTCTGTACAGCTCCATGGCTGCCGAGCGAATGAAGAAAATTTGAAGGTGTCCCCTTTTATATTGTGCACTGCTGCATGTGAGACGTTCGTTACTTCAATTTGAAGTCTGTGATAGGAAAGTACTGTGCATTTAATAAATTTACTCTGAAAAATCGGCATTATAAGACATCACCGTATATTTGCCTTAATTTCAATAGTTGAATGTTGAAAATCAATAGTTTTAAATATTGAAATCGAAGCGTAGAAAATGTCCCGATCGATTGGTGCAAACATTTTGGAAATCAATCGTGGAATGACTTAGTTATTAACGTTCAAAACTTATATATTTTTCGTGACGCTCCATATTTTCGCAATTCGAACGTGTACCCCAGTATTGAAAACACAGACGTAGTCCTACGTCAAAATAAAAAAAAAACCACAATGGTTGCTCAAGGTGAGAATTTCGCGATCCTCCGCAACAACTCCAACGCAACAAATAGGCCTGCACTAGGTCGATTTTGCCGAATTTCTTCCCGCTAGCAAGAGAGGCGAACAGCTCATCCACCGATGGAAGCGGGTGCTTATCAACAACCAGGTTAGGATTGACAGTTTGTTTGTAGTCCCCGCAGATACGTACCCGGTTATGGAATTTCTTCACCGGCACAATCGGTGTCACCCAATTACTATGGTTAACCTTCGTCAACACTCCTTCAGCTTCCAACTTGTCGAGTTTAGCTTCGACCACGCTCTGCAGATTGAACGGAATTTTGCGTGCCTTCAGGAAAACTAGACGGGTAGCATTCTTCAACGGCAGGTTGGATTGAATACGGGAGATCTTACCAATGAAATCCCCAAAGACCTTCGGAAATTTTCGCAGCAGCATCTTCACAGTAATAGCAACAATCAATGTGCAACTAGTGATTTGAAATTGGTTCACTGTTGTAGAACCCCTAGTTCCGAAGTACACCTTGCCATGCATTCTTGCGCTTTTCAGTACCTTTTGGTACATGTATCTTTGTTTTTGTTTTGATTCGCTATGTTATTTTGACAGAATATTTGAGAGTGTATTGATGTGAGTTACGGTCTTAGGGGCGAATCATTAAGCTTGGGACCGAGCTTGGGACCGGTGTGCTAGTACTTCCTGAGCCAAAAAAAAAAAAAGTTTTCTTCATGACTATCCACCCGCTGGTATTTCGGACCTTGGGGTTCTACAACAGTGAACCAATTTGAAATCGCTAGTTTCATATTGATTGTTGGTAATAAATAGCTGCATGAATACTAATAACGCGTTACAATCAACCGACATACAACTCAACCATTTGCGCCCGATTAACGGATTTTTTTTTTCCGATTTCACGACGAATAACGGTAGTTGCGAGTTTTGTCCATCGAATTCTACACACATGTCCATAATCCCGAGCACTTCAATGTTTGTGTTGCAATAACTAACCAGACTCGGATCGCACTTCCGCAAGTTCGCTCCCGGGAGCATTGTCTTCCAACAGTTCGCACTCACGATGGTAACGGGCGATCCCGTATCTACCTCGAAACACAGTTCTACCAACAATCAATATGAAAATAGCGATTTGAAATTGGTTCACTGTTGTAGAACCCCTGGTTTCGAAGTTTACCTTGCAGTCTGTACCTTGCTATACACTCTTGCACTTTTCAGTACCTTTCAGTACTAGAATCTTTGGCTTTGTTTTGATTCACTATGTTATTTTGACAGAATATTTGAAGGTGTGTTGGTGCGAGTTACGTGATTAGGGGCGAATCATTAAGCTTGGGACCGATCCCAAGTAACCACAAGCATTATATTATTGCTCTTATTCAACACAAAATCAACATCATTAATGCGGGATCGCATCAATTCAACAGTTGTCAAGTAATGAAGCGTTAGATTAGCTTTAAGAATATAATGCTGCATTAACAATACAATGATACATTACCAATGCAATAATGCTACTTTAGCAATGTCTTATGGCATTACAAAAGATATAGCATTAGTTCGATCTTAGTGGGGCCCTTTTCAGCTTTAATCCAACTTCAATGATGCACTAGACGTAATGCATATGCCCTATGTATATATGCAAGCTATTATAGCCTCGTGGTTACTTGGGATGTGCTAGTGCTGACTGAGACAAGAAAAAATCGTATTTGTTCGGGACCTACTGGTCTTAGAGTTAGTCTATGGTTCTACAACTTCTCCAAATTTGTTTGAACAGCATTGATGTTTGTTGGGGCTGCATAGTTGACTGGATCGGGATCAAACGGGTATAAGCCACAACGCCTGAAACCGTTAATCAAGGTCGATTGTAGGTTGGTCATTCGATCTACAGCTTGTTTTAATAGTGGTGCAATATGTTTCCTGGGAAGCATTTCACCATTATTCTCAATCCTCCATTCTACCAGAACTTGATTCCAAATGGTTTTGAGTGGTATAAAAAAGCTGACTTGGGTCGAATTCGGTGGAAGACATATCAGGATTATGTGTTTTTTTACGCAAAGCTCTGTCGTTTGGGGGGAGACGTGAGGCTTATGTCCATCGAGAAAAACTATTACAAGGAACGGTATTTTCTCAAGTAACCACAAGCATTATATTATTGCACTTATTCAACCCAAATTCAACATCATTAATGCGGGATCGCATTTATTCGACATCATTAATGCGGGATCGCATTAATTCAACAGTTGTCAAGTAATGAAGCGTTAGATTAGATTTAAGAATGTAGTGATGCATTACCAATGCAATAATGCTACTTTAGCAATGTCTTATGGCATTACAAAAGATACCCAAGTAGCCACAAGCATTATATTATTGCTCTTATTCAACACAAAATCAACATCATTAATGCGGAATCGCATCAATTCAACAGTTGTCAAGTAATGAAGCGTTAGATTAGCTTTAAGAATATAATGATGCATTACCAATGCAATGATACATTACCAATGCAATAATGCTACTTTAGCATTGTCTTATGGCATTACAAAAGATATAGCATTAGTTCGATCTTAGTGGGGACCTTTTCAGCTATAATCCAACTTCAATGATGCACTAGACGTAATGCATATGCCCTATATATGCAAGCTATTATAGCCTCGTGGTTACTTGGGTATAGCATTAGTTCGATCTTAGTGGGGCCCTTTTTAGAGTTATTCCAACTTCAATGATGCACTAGACGTAATGCATATGCTCTATATATGCATGTTATTATAGCCTCGTGGTTACTTGGGTTCTGCTTAACAAGCCATGGATAAAATACATCCTTGAGAAATAGGAAAAATGTGTCCCTGTTCATCCACTCTGATTCTGTTTTCCCAGCGGCCCATCCTTCAGGCAACTTCTGCCAAATCTCCCCGGGCATTCGCGATTTGTATGGATACAGCATAAGCGTTGGAGCCAACTGTCCAGCAGCGTTACCGCAGAATAGCGCAGTGTTCGATTCGCGGTCAGAGTTTCCTACCTTAGCATGGACGTATTTCTGCCGGAACCAGCTAAAACCACCTCCTTGTTGGGAATTGTTCGCACCGTTGTTTCGTCCATATTAAAAATTTGTTCAGGGATTTTGAAAACATAGATTAATGAACGAATTAATCCATTTTCGACCAGGTATTCCGTTCTTGAATGGATTGGGCCGTGCTGATTTCTGCACAAAATGCGCTACGCATGCCACCAACCCAACAAACATCGGTGTTGAATTAGAGCTTGTTCAAGCAAATTTGGAGAAGCTATTCAGCTGTTTCTTCTAGAATAGCTGAATACCCAAGTAACCACAAGCATTATATTATTGCACATATTCAACCCAAAATCCACATCGGTAATGCGGGATCGCATCAATTCAACAGTTGTCAAGTAATGAAGCGTTAGATTAGCTTAAGAATGTAGTGATGCATTACCAATGCAATAATGCTACTTTAGCAATGTCTTATGGCATTACAAAAGATATAGCATTAGTTCGATCTTAGTGGGGACCTTTTCAGCTATAATCCAACTTCAATGATGCACTAGACGTAATGCATATGCCCTATATATGCAAGCTATTATAGCCTCGTGGTTACTTGGGTATAGCATTAGTTCGATCTTAGTGGGGCCCTTTTTAGCATTATTCCAACTTCAATGATGCACTAGACGTAATGCATATGCTCTATATATGCATGCTATTATAGCCTCGTGGTTACTTGGGTTCTGCTTAACAAGCCATGGATAAAATACATCCTTGAGAAATAGGAAAAATGTGTCCCTGTTCATCCACTCTGATTCTGTTTTCCCAGCGGCCCATCCTTCAGGCAACTTCTGCCAAATCTCCCCGGGCATTCGCGATTTGTATGGATACAGCATAAGCGTTGGAGCCAACTGTCCAGCAGCGTTACCGCAGAATAGCGCAGTGTACGATTCGCGGTCAGAGTTTCCTACCTTAGCATGGACGTATTTCTGCCGGAACCAGCTAAAACCACCTCCTTGTTGGGAATTGTTCGCACCGTTGTTTCGTCCATATTAAAAATTTGTTCAGGGATTTTGAAAACATAGATTAATGAACGAATTAATCCATTTTCGACCAGGTATTCCGTTCTTGAATGGATTGGGCCGTGCTGATTTCTGCACAAAATGCGCTACGTATGCCACCAACCCAACAAACATCGGTGTTGAATTAGAGCTTGTTCAAGCAAATTTGGAGAAGCTATTCAGCTGTTTCTTCTAGAATAGCTGAATACCCAAGTAACCACAAGCATTATATTATTGCACATATTCAACCCAAAATCCACATCGGTAATGCGAGATCGCATCAATTCAACAGTTGTCAAGTAATGAAGCGTTAGATTAGCTTTAAGAATATAATGATGCATTACCAATGCAATGATACATTACCAATGCAATAATGCTACTTTAGCATTGTCTTATGGCATTACAAAAGATATAGCATTAGTTCGATCTTAGTGGGGCCCTTTTCAGCTTTAATCCAACTTCAATGATGCACTAGACGTAATACATATGCTATTACAGCCTCGTGGTTACTTGGGTAGCTTCTCCAAATTTGTTTGAACAAGCTCTAATTCAACACCGATGTTTGTTGGGAACCTCTTTGTGTCCACCGGGAATCAAGTTTTTGCTCTGATCAGCAACCAATCAACAATACGCCTTTCTTCTGATTCGTTGAGAACTGTTGGTTTTCCAGGATTGTGTCGGGAATTCTTTTCAATCACTTTCTCGCGAAGTGTTGAATTTGGAATTCCGTGCATTTTCGCCGCTTTTCGGGTTGAACATCCAGCTTTCAATGAAACAATGAGTCTTCCACGTTCATAGCGCATATTTTTCCGATCGGGTTTCGTTCGTTTTTCCGATCGGGAACGTTCGGTAATCCGATTTACCGGATTTCGGTGCAATTTTACAGTATTCCGGTAAAAAAATTACCGGAACATGTCAAATTTTACCGAAATCCGTTAAATCGGATTACCGAACGTTCATCTGTTGAAAGTTCGGTAAAAAAAGTACCGAATACTGTAAAATTTTCTAAGTGTGTATAATCTCACAAAAAATAGGATAACATATTGATTAGAATTGTCCAGTCAAGTAACTATAATTTAATCTTTTGTTTCAAGAGAATGGAATTAGGGGCTGATTGGAATAAGGGAACTTCACGGTACTATTATAACCTATGCCCAGGTAGTCGAGAAATTTTCGTCAACGAAAAATTCCTAGACCAGACTGGGAATCGAACCCAGCCACCTTCAGCATGATGTAGCTTTATAGCTGCGCCTTTACCGACAGAGTTAAGAGAGAAAGAGTCCACCTATCCGATAGAATTGGTGGCTTACATGAGTACACTTCGTGTCACGAGATATTTACCGAAAAACATTGGTTACGGTTGTCAATTGAGTCCTAAAAAAAATCTTTGTCGAATTGTAAGTTTGTCATTGAATGCATTGGACATGGTCAGTTTAAAGTTCTATATACACACTTAGAAAATTTTACAGTATTCGGTAATTTTTTTATCGAACTTTCAACAGCTGAAACTGCAATTTGTTTCTTCGTAGAATTTGGTTTTGAAAAAAAAAAACAATCAGAATTGTTGAAGCTACAAAACAAAAAAGTATTGAATTCAAAAATAAAAATATTTGATGTTACAAAACATTTCAATAACTTTTTTTTTTATTCAAAGAGGTCAATTTTCTCTGCGTGTATGAAAAAAATTGCCGATGTATTGGAATTCCCCACTTTTTTCCCGGTGATTTTGGATTCCCGCATTTCCTGATTTTCCCGAGTTTGTGGCCACCCTGCTTGTGATTGAACAACTTTGTAAAATGAACTGACAAATAAACTGCACTTCTTTCTAAAATAAAAAAAAAATTATGCCGAGTCCTTTGTCATTTTTACAACGAGAATAACTTACTTACTAGGTTAGTTTTGGAAAGCCGAAAAACTCGCGGCTTGGTCGAGGTTAGGGATTACAATGATTCGGGTAGGAATGGGGGAGTAGGAGTCTTAACGTTGGCTTTCAACAGCAGATTGGCGATGCTGTATTGTTGCGGTAGGTCTGGCGTAGATGTTGCATTGCGTTAAGCTATAACGATACAATAGAAGCGGTATAACGGGAGAGGGGACGAAGTGGACATGTTAAAGCGACAGCTAAGAGAGGATCAAACGAATCCATCTATTTGTTTCAAGAACTTGTAAATTAGCCCCATATAGTCCAAGTCCAGCTTACCCAGCACGTCTCTGATATCTTCCTTCTCTGGTTTTCCTCGGGCCGGTAGAGGTGCGCAAAGATCAGATCTGGCAATTTCGTAATCGAGGCAATGCCAGACAACGTGTTTGATGTCCCGATAACCTGCACCACATCCGCATTGATTGGTGTCTGAGAGCCCTAGTCGATAGAAATGAGAGCCTAACGAGTAGTGATTGGACATTAGACGACACATTACCTTGATAAAATCCCGGCTAACATCCAACCCTCTGAACCACGATTTTTTCGATACCTGTGGGAGAATGGAATGTAACCATCTGCCCAAATCCCCTGCATCCCATTTTTGTTGCCAGCTGATCAAGGCCTGTTGACGGAAAATAGCAAAAAATTCGTTGAAGGCGATTTGTCGATCATAAATATCGCATGCGATAGCGCCCACCTTGGCAAGTGAGTCCGCTTTCTCATTACCCGGAATGGAAGGGACCCAAACCAAGGTGATGGTGTAGGAATTGTTTGATAGGGCACTCCAAAGGGATCGTATTTCGCTAACGAAAAACGGTGAGTGCTTAGCCGACCTCATTGAACGAATAGCCTGAAGTGAGCTGAGACTATCCGTAAAAATGAAAAATTGATCAGAGGGAAGAGAGGCAATTCACTCTAATGCATAGTGTATAGCCGCCAATTCTGCGACGTATACGAAGCAAGGATTTTGAAGGTTGAAGGAGGCGCTATGAATTTCGTTAAAAACACCAAATCCAGTGGAATCATTTGCCGGTGTGAAACTTCCTGTCACATCTGATATGGCCAAACTTACTTGCAAAAATTGATGGAATGTACTTCGAACAGAGTGGATCTGGTATTCCACGAGCTTCTTGCTTCATGGTCAGATCAAAACTACAGTAGAACTAGAGAAGTCTTGGGAGCAATCACGATTAGGAACATTCGAAGAAGGGCTCACCTCCAGAGTCATGTACCAAAGGTACAGTGTCATGAGCAGTTTTGGTTCTCAAGAGGGGGGAGGTTTTTTATAACTCAACGCCTATCTATGAGTAAAACATGAATTAGCGATGATGGTGAAGTATCCGAGAGGAATCAACCGTCTACATCGCCCCATTATTGAGCATGAGATTAAGCCTATTAAGCTGAAGATAGAATTAGCCAAGGGGACGGAAGAACATTATTTTTCCCTTAGGATCTTTGTGGAGATTATTTGAAATAACAGGTACACATATTACGGCCAATTCAATTGATTGTTTTGCAATTTTGTGTATATAAACCGTCATGTTTAATAAGGCATTTAAAAAAAAATAATATAATTTAAATATTGAACACTTTGCGTAACGGTTTAGGATTCACTTTTTCGGTATCCTTCGACGTTGTAGACGATCACATTTGACACAGTCGGACAGCCAGCAAGTGTCGTGAAAGCACGCGCCACATTTTCCACATTTGATTACATGCTTTTGCCAAGGAAATATTATTTCCTTGCGATCACAGTTTTCACAAAAGAACCCATGAGCAATGCAGAGCTGTATTTGAGAAACAAGAATGGAAAGATTAAAACTGGTAAATGAATGATTAAGGTTGTGAAGAAAATCTTACCTCACACTCAAAAATGTGTTTCTCACAGCGCTTGATAAGTTCGTTCTTTTCTTTCTGAAATGTACCACTCCGAACCGATATAAAATCTATCATGGACCAGCTATCCAAATCAGATGTTATGAGATCCGGAACATTTTGAAATAGTTCCTTCGTCCTGACAAAAATGAAAAAAGGCTCCAGTTCAATGCGGCTTATGGCACACAAACAAATTTCAGATAATACTTACTCTTCTGCAAAACGACAGTTGACGATAAAATCCCGTATGAACCTCAGATTTTTCCGAATGCTTCTTGCAATCTGTAGGGCACGCACTTTTTGGTAAAGTTTCGGATTCAAGTGATTTATTCGATAAAGCGGACATGCGATGATGTCGTTCAGCAAGCGATAGGCAAAGCTGCTAACTGGAAGAAACGTGAAATCCCAGCTGGAATGCATTCATAGAATTCGGCATTAGTAAGACTTTTTGGATACAAACAACAGATATGCTACCGTTCGATAACTTTAGCTGGAATGGCCGACATTTGATTCTTATGGCATCCGGAGCAATTGTATTTGCCCAAGTAGTGGCAATATCGGAATCGGCTGGAATAGGCTTGTGCTACTTTCATCCCACAACCAGCGCATCGATTGTTCTGCTTCATCATTTGTGCTCGACGGCTACGATGGAAAACGAAAAATAAAAAAGACGTTATTATATATCGGTTCAAATCGAATATTTGAGGATTGGCCAAAACATTTTAGAGAATAAAATTGTATTTCGTGATGCAAACGTGCATCTATGAAAACTAATTCAAAATGCCATGTGGCTTATGAGCGAAATTATTAGAAGGACGCAAGAGTTAGCCAATACTAAGCGTGTAAATTGTTTTAGTTCGTTGTATTAAAACCTGTGTTCTGTAAATATCTAATCTATTTTAGGTGGAAAATTATAAATGTGTTGGCTATAGAGTAGCAAATAGTAAAACTGTTCTGTTAATGCAGGACATTAACTGTGTAATGAGGTTGCCTGCCGAAAAGTTGCTTTTACTTACTCTGGCCATGGGCTGCAGTAAGTGAAGATGATTTGCGGTCTTGGGGGTGCCCACTCTCGTGTCCCTCGAATGATCGTATTCAGTCCATTTTGGTCGTCAGGATTCGCAATCTGCCCATCCGGTGGAATCGGAAGTAATTGTTGCGGGGCGTCTTGCTCTGATACCAACCACAACAGATCACATGCCGAGGGCAGTTGTTTTTCATTGAACTTGGAAAGCAGGCTGAGGGCAACCCCTTCTGCCGAATACGACTTTACGTCGTCACATTCACTAGCTTCAACTGCCTCGATATCGTCTTCATCGCCCGATGCACGATTCACAAGTCTCGATGAAAGTGGTCTCAGGTATTTCGAGTGTAACTCTTTTGATTCAACACTGCTTCCTCCACTGTCCGAAAGAGATGAAACTGCTGTTGAGGTGCTGCCTCCTGAAGCAGTAGAAGGACTAACGTTGCTTGTTAGCGGTTCGCTAGTTTTATGGCCAATACTAACATATGGCGGTGAACCGTGGTATGATGACCAAAAGTTGGAATTTGACGGAAGTTTCCGTAGTGTGCGACGTCCCATGGCTGCTTCGCCTTCATTCCATTTTAACTGTTCGAATGTGGCAATAAGCGCTTCGGATAAACTGAAGTGGGCATTCTCCCGGTCCAGATCGGTGTTAGTACGGGAAAAATAGACGGTCTTGAGGAATGAGGTCAAACTCTGTCCTGGGACGGGGCGGGAAGGAATTTCATTTAGTATGCTACCAACGATCTTACTGTCGTTGGATTTGCTTATCTTTTCACCACATTGCGGAATGAAATCATTGAAAAGAATCCTTGGGCTACCGGTCAAAGTCGCAAAACTGAAAAGATCCGGTTTCGAATTTCCGTCTATCTTTTTACCTGCAGCGTTGTCTTGATGATTGCTGCTACTTGACGAATCGGTGTATATTTTGATATTTTCACAATTCAGCACATTAAGCGTTGATTTTGGCATACTGCAAAGCATTGAAATGTTCATTGTGTTCGAAAAATATTAAGTTAACTCTTACCTATCATTCCCACTGTAACAAAAATTTGGCACACTGAATCCTACAATTTCGTTCTCCTTGTTCTCATCGGCACCATCGGGCGGCTTTTTCTTTCCAGAATGATAGTGATCTTTTAAGGCAATATTAGGTAAACTTCGAGACACTTTGCTTTTTTTCTCCCGTCGTAGATTGGAGCGGGAATTTGAATGATGGATTGTCTGACGCCTTTTAAGAGTACATTTTTCGATTGTAGGTTTCAACATCTCTTCCAACAGAAAATTTGGATGAGATTCAGATCGCTTTATGCTTCCAATGAGGTTGTGTTCATCTTGTGCGTACAAACTAGGCTCGATTCGAGATAGAAGTGTTGGTTGTCCTCTTTCCAATGCGTTAAAACAAATCATCATCGCGTCAGCATACCTTTCGTTACGGAGAAATGCCGTTGACTCATAACATTGACCCATATGTTCCTTATCAGTGACGAGCCAGTTAAGATTCTTCGACAGGCTGCGCTGAAGCACACATTGAAATATCCACAACAAACCATAATCTTCACTAACAACTGTGGCGGTTTTAGCTCGTTTTACATGCAACGATATAGCGGGATTAGAAAATTTAAGGCCCTTAATCACTTTCCAAACATCTGGCTCATTCTGGAAGAAAGCGTCAATGTTTACAGTCGGAACGCCCACCATTATTCTTATAGATTGAAGCTTACCTTTTCGGTGAATATCATGATTTTGTGCGTGAATATTCTTTTGATGCAGCGATAAAGCGGTTCAAGCCTATCTTGATCGCATCCCAGAAAGAGAGTCTCATCGGCATCTTGCGAAGTTCCTTGGAAGCGGATGTGACTCCGCAATTCATTAATTACTGTTATTAACTCAAGCAAAATGTCTTTACACTCATTTGATACGCTGTCCGATTTTCCGACAAGCTCCATCTGTGCTTAGTTACACTGAAATGAATGTCTTTTTAATTAAACAAACGAATTCTATAGAATAATGGACATCAGGAAGAAACCAATAATATTGTTAATAGTCAACTACTTGAAAATAAAAGGCCACGCACAATGGATGCGTTTGCGTTTCATTGACGTCAATTTGACAGAAGATAACATGCACACGCTCATTAGGATTTACCCAAAAATGGGTAAAGTAAACCCAAAATCATAAAAATTATATCTACTCCAAATTGGGTAACCGGGTCCGAACACAATTTTGGGTAAGCCCACAATATATTTAATTTGGGCTAGTTCAACTCATTATTGCAGACTGTAGTTTTTATGGAAATTTGGTAAAATATTGCTGGTTGCAGTTGTGATTGGACTCTAGAAGTGATTTTTGCGAATTAAAAAATGTGATAAAAGTGCACGTTTACGTCAAATCGTTTTGTTGTCTTCGGTGCACTTATCCTTTATGCAGAAAGGTATAAGTTCACTGAAGACAGGAAACGATTTGACGTAAACGTGCACTTTTATCACACTTTTTCTGTTTTTGTCGGAGTCCAATTTTAACTGCAATCAGCAATATTAAGATAAAAAAAATACCCTTCACTCTAAAACACTGGAAAGACTGTGCTCATGAGCAGTTATAATATGTTATAAGCCTATCTTGATGACGAATTTCTCGTTGAAATTATTTCACAACCGTTATAACATGTTATAACTCTGTAGTCTGAACAAGGCATATTCTTAGGAACTATCATTAGAACCACATTGTGTCTGTTGATAATAACAAATAAAGATAAAGATTACTAAAGATAAAGAGTGCGGAGAAGGTAAACGAAATTTATAGACGGGACGCCGCTTGCAGCTTTCCCGTTATTTTAGGTACGTAAAAAAGTTGGGACAGTAGTATAGAAATTGAGGAAGTGTTTGGCGATCACTTTAATGTCCTAAAAAAAACACTGGCCAGACCGACCCTTCAACCCAACAATCAAACAGAAACTACACGGAAAGAAATGAGGAGGGATTGAAATAACAATCTCAATAGTTGATTCTATAAAAAAAAACAAATTTTTGTTTCAACCACAAACTATGTTAAGCTCAAATTTCGAAATTTCGTATAATTCGATCAAACCAAGAAGTTTTGTTTTTTTTACAGCAAATGGCTACGATGTTTCAGCTCTTAAGTTCATAGAGCGTAAAGAAGTAGAGGCTCTCGTGCCCTCGCCATTACCAGCTGACAGAACAAGGTGCATTGATGGCCTAAACAAGGCACTGGTCTATTATCACAGAGAACAGACGTTCATCTTTGGACTGCAACTTGTGTAAAACTTTAAACCATCATTTCAAATGTATGTCGTTATGCTCCTGGTAGGCGGCGCTGCAGTTGTGCGATAACTGTTTTGTCAATGTTTATCAATAAAATACCTAGCACATAATCTGAATTTTTTTGATTTTTTTTTTCTCTGCACTTGCTTTATAAACCGGCTTCCCCCCTATACTTTTACACACGTTTTTCAAGAAAAAGTATATGGACATCAATGTCTGTTCTCTGTGCTATTATATCGTAACTGCAGTTTTTATTACATAAATTGAGTAGATCCACTTTTTAACGAAAATTCAGTAACATTTCCGTGAGAGAAAAAGAGATAGTATACAATTGTAATCAAAAATTGAGTAAAATGAAGCGGGAGTGTGGGTTATCGAGAAATGCAAAATTATATTGCTGGTTGCAGTTGTGATTGGACTCTAGAAGTGCTTATTGCGCATTTTAAAGTGTGATAAAAGTGCACGTTTACGTCAAATCGTTTTGTTGTCTTCGGTGCACTTATCCTTTATGCTGAAAGGTATAAGTTCACTGAAGACAGGAAACGATTTGACGTAAACGTGCACTTTTATCACACTTTTTCTGTTTTTGTCGGAGTCCAATTTTAACTGCAGCAGCAATATATAAATATGGATGAAATATTATTGATTAAATTATCCTTTTTTTTAGTTAGCGATTTGAAATTGGCTCACTGCTGACAACCCCATTGGTCCCAAGTACACCTTGCTCCCAAAAACTATATCCCTTTTCTTCTTGACCATCCAGCCCCTTTCCAACGGGATAAGCTAGAAGAGTTTCGATTAATTAAATATTTTAATTGGATTTAAAAAAGTTAACTGAATAAATTAAGGTTCTTTCGTCCGCTTGTAAAAGTGTTGGAGACATGACAACCCTATCAGTTTCGTTTCGACAATCTTTAATCCGACAATCATGACAATCATGTGTTCTTGTCGTTTTTGTTGACACCAGTTTCGCGAGCAACGTGCGTCAGGACGCACCGTGATATTTAGAGATATATCGCTCTCGAATATTCAGGCTTCCTGAAAAAGCATTAATATCCTAGAATGAAAAGGTCTTTAGATTACGAAAATAAAATAATTTTAGCACCCATGGTGCGAGTCGGAACATTACCAATGCGATTGCTGGCTCTGTCTTATGGAGCGGACATTGTTTATACCGAGGAAATAATCGACTGGAAGCTGGCCAAGTCGGAAAGGCGAATAAACGGTAAAAGTTCGGCTTTTTTAATTTAGTAGATTGAAAACAAACGTCTTACTTGTTCATAGATGTTCTGAAGACGGTTGATTACGTCGATGAATCTGATGGGACTATTATCTTTCGGACATGCGACCAGGAAAAAGGAAAAGTTGTTCTTCAGTTAGGCACTGCCAACGCAGAAAGAGCTCTACAGGTTGGACTTAAAGTGCAACAAGATGTGGCCGCCCTGGATGTGAATATGGGTTGTCCAAAAGATTTTTCCATCAAAGGAGGCATGGGGGTTGCCCTACTGTATGACTTGGAACGTGCCAAGGGCATCCTCAAGACATTGGTGGACAATTTACACATTCCTGTTACTTGCAAGATACGGATCATGCCCGAATTGGAAGACACTTTACGAACGGTAAAAGAGCTAGAATCGACGGGAATCGCAGCGATCGCCGTACATGGAAGAACGAAAGTTGAACGACCTCGCCATCCAGTTCATCCAGGTTAGAATATTTGTTTTTGTGTTCTGTAGTTTAGCGACGTTTCCTTTTTATCTCGGTTATCCAATGTTACAGATGTTATAAGGGAAGTGGCCAGAGTGGCAAAAATTCCAGTTATAGCGAATGGTGGATCACAGGAAATGTACAAGCAATCAGATATACTGAAATTTCGAGATGCTTGCGGTGCGTCCAGCGTTATGGTAGCAAGAGCCGCTCAGTGGAACTGTTCTGTTTTCCGCAAGGACGGACCTCGACCTATAGAAGAGATTATCGATCAATACCTTCGACTGGCCGTTGATTACGACAATCCACCTTCAAATACAAAGTATTGCGTACAGATGATTTTGCGAGAACTACAAGAGACTAAAGAAGGACGAAAATTTCTGGATAGTCAAACGTTAGAGCAAATATGGTAAGTATTAATTTTAACAATCACTTAAACTTTTCCGATCATCAGAGTTGTGTATGATGATGTATAAAACATATTAGCAAATATTGTGTTATCATTTTACGGAATTTTGATCAAAAACGAGATAAGATGAGACGTAGATTAATCTATAGATGAATGCGAATAGAATTTTAATGATCGGTCATCCCTGTTTGTGCCAACAAGACCCAGCGAGGTAGCTCCTAAAGCCATTTTCCAAATATTTTGATTAGATTTAGAAGAACACTCATGCTAAATATTGCAAATACACTAAGGTATTTTTTACACGGTTTTTTTACAAGGTTATTTTTTAACACGATTTGTTTTCGGTGATAACTCCAGAATGGAACAACTTATCGACCTAATTCAGTAAAAAAGTAATCATATGGCAGTTTTTCGAAAAAATCACAATTTTTTGTGTAAATACTCAAAATTTAAAAAAACTTAATTTTGACCATTGCACGAAACGGTAACACATGCAAACAAAATCGAAGCAATATAAAATATTCATGCAAGTGAATTGATCAACTCTATTTAGTCTTTTTTTACGCGGTTTCACAGTAAAAGTGGAACGTATCCCACATGTAAAAAAAACCTTAGTGTACATGCTATGTTATCAGTTCTTTTTAGGTAGCTTTCAAAAGGTTTCTCTATAATCTCTCAAATTGTATAGGCAACAAATATTATTTTTGTAGAACTTTAAGGATTGTTAACCAGAAGAAATAATTATTTAATGAGAAATTAAGTTTTGACAATCCAACATGTTCATTTTTATATGGGAACAACCATTAAGTAGTTCACCCAGAAAATGCACCTCCAGGAATTTTGTATAAACGTCAAATATTTTTGGTAGAGTTACTCAAAGTTTCCAAACCTCCACTAAAGCTTGACGTACCTAATGGACGTTCCCTATCGTCACATTATACGATCAATAATTATTTTGAGCAGAATTTAGGACGTTCTGAGGAAGGCTCCAGTAATGCTTAATGTTAACAGTTTATAGGAATTATCATACTTCATTGTTTTTCAGTGATGTGTGGAACCTTGGTTCATACTGCAGAGAGAAACAGCTAGAATACCACAACGCTGGCCTACAGGGACGGCGACAAGCGTGTCCTCGTGTGGCAGCAGAAGAACAGGACGAAAATTGCCCATCGAAAAAAGCGCGCATGGAAAGCTTCGTGAGCGAAGATGTCATACAGCATAATATTTGTTTCATCCGAGCCAACTATACCGATGGTGAGCATAGAAGTTAATCAATTTTTGAAGGCATCCTTCTTAATCTAATTCTCTGTCACTTTATTTTAGACCGCGAATTACCTAAAAGTATGCTATATCTGTACACGGTGAAGAACAACCTGAAACTACCGAAATACGAAGTCATACAAAAGATTAAACTGTTCCGGGCAATCGTTTCAGTGGGCGATAGTAAATATAGCAGTTCATTCTGGGAAAAAAGCAAAAAGTACGCCGAACAATCTGCAGCCCTTACCAGTCTACTTCACTTGGGTATTGTTAGTAAAGAGACGCTCATAGAGAAAGGCTCTATGATAGGATAAACCTAGCTTTCCACAGTTTACCGTAGGTTGCTAAACAAAATTTTATTTTCATGAAATTTTTGTTAAGTTTGGTTTACATAACTGTAAATATGTAACATACAGAGGAGTTATTAAAAAGGCTAAATAATCAGAATACACAGCATTTAGCTCAAGGACAACCGCATTCTTCGACAATCATCTTCGAAAGATCCTGTTTAATGACACGTGAGTCTGGTCCGTAGAAAATAAGTGACATAGGAGAGTACTTTGTTGGGGCACAGCACTGGTGAATTCCGGTGAGCTGTCCTTGCCTCCGGAACTCGTCGACAACGTATTGATACTCGGCCGAAAATTTATCCGGTAGGAGACAGGTTCCCTTGCAGTAATTAGCAAAGTATCCATGCGGCCGTATGATCCAATCGTCCCACTTGAGCGCCTTGAAGTCAACGTAGAATTTCTGCTTACAGCACTGTTCATTTGGCGCCCCAGTGCAGTCTAGTGCACGTCTTCGTAATCGCTTCACGTGGTTCGTCGCTAGGCTTACGAACAGATAAGGTCGATTGTAATCAATAAAATTTTCTGGTTTCTTTTTCGGATTCATCTTTTGAGCTTTCAGGAATGACTCCTTGACTTTGTTCTGGTTTTCGTCAAACAAATGGATGGTGATTTTGTTCCCGCAACCAGAGCAATCCACATATAATCGCAAACTGTCGTTAGTTTTCTCCGAATGCCATGCTCGAACGGCACTTGTAACGTCGATTTCCTGCCAACCAAGCTTTTCCACTGAGATAGTGTGCTTTGTCACCATAGCAGTATGTTTGGCGAATTCCTGTTTATAAATCAGAATCAAATATAAATGCCGTTGATGAAAAAAATAAACCTTCAGAATCACCTCTTCGTCGTTCAGCACATTTTTGGACCCGCTTATTAGCCGGAATACCCATAGGATGAGATTTTTATTTCCATACGAAGCCCAATAATTGTCCACGTGTTTGACTTTCAGCTCCAGTCGTATCCAAAGGGTGGCATTGTAGATCCGTATTCCGTGCGTAGTAGAAGGCAGAGAATTGAGTGAGGGGAATACGAAAAACTGATGACCTGGAGCAGCTTCACCTAATAGTAAGATACAAATATTAAAACCTGGGGATAAACAGATTGGATTCGAGTTGTTCTATTGTTTTATTTTTGGCTTTATTCATATAGGCTACGGTGTCGTGTTTGGTGAAAAACAAATGCGAAAAAATAAATGCGAATATTGTTGAAATTAAGGTTATTTGTGATGTTCAAGCTTATTGTTTGCTGTTCCGAATCCGTTGTTATTCCTGATCTGCTTCATAGGCTGTTGAACTGGTAGGTCCAGATGAATAACCTGAAAGACAAACATTTTTTTGTTAGAACATGTCCAAATCCATGTGATTTGGACACTGCGTTACGCCACATTAATGTCGACACTCCCATTTGGTTTTTGCCGTAAGTGTCCAAATTAAAGTGGCATAGCGCAAGGTCCAAATCACATTTGCTACAAACGTTATGTATACGCGTTTATTCGATTTCAATTTAAGAATCCAACTAAAGCTAAAGTGAGGTTAAACATCGTACATAGTTGCTAAAATTGAAATTTATTGGTATCATTATCTACAATAGTTGGGGGATGTAGCTCATCGAATCTTCCGGTCCGCCTCTAATCATGTTGCTATGAGGTACCAGGTGGTTACACACCGATTGCCTGTCGATCTGCCAAATTTGGTAGACGTCTGCATTGAGTTATCTCAAATTATAATATTCCAACATTGCGATTGGTTGAGCGGATTGGAGATAATAAACTAATCGGGTATCAGACCAAGTATCCCCCGGCTGATGTAAAAATGATGAGCTCGGAAAACAATAGAAGCATGGAGTTGCCAGAATTGCATGAATTGCTTCTAGGAACTATGATTTCACCAAGTCCTTCAATCGTGGCTTTGAATGGATTAGCGCGGATTGCTCTCTTCAAAAGGTTCACTCGGTTGATGCAGATATTGGTTTCAGAAGTCGAATGGTTTGTAAAATGTAGTTGAACAAACTACACCTCATCTAGTTCAAAAGGGCCTGAACAAAATGGGTGGCTTACGCAGATCACTTGAGGATGTGACATGATCAAACATTTTACTATTATCATGGAACATGAGTCGATGCTGCATAGGTTGAATGAGTTGCTATAATGAAAGGTGTGGTAACGCATGGTCAACGGATCCATTTGAAAATGAATTAATCATCTCGTGGTATACATTAAGCATGCTTGATTCCGATGTCTCTCATATCACATCCGTTGAACCACACTGAATGACCAATTCGTTTTGATAATATCACATACTAATGACTGTATGTTTGTTTCTTTCCGGTGTCCTGGAGTCAACAAGATAAGACGGTACAAAATTGAAGCAATGATTTATGATCACAATGGTTAGGTATACTAAGGTTGAAAGGTATGAATCCACGAGAACACAGCTGTGGGTGAGTGCAGCAGGTAACAAATCTACATTGACAATAACAAGGTAAGCTAACATCATTATTAATGTATGTAAGGAACATTCGAAGGTAATACTTTTGGGGAGTCCCAAAACAAAGCATTGGAACTATTTGGGAACACGATATAAGTTAATATTGGAAGTTTTACAGCGTAATTTGTGACACTCAAAGATTATATTGATGCTTTCTATGATGCTCCACCAATCGGAGGGCCGGCTCAATTTGTCTTATCTCTATTTGCAGGATATGCCGCTGCTTTGAAAAACATACCCTATAGAAAATATCACCTTACAGGCAGAAAAAGGGATCATCAACTTAAGACACAGAAAAGCACCCGAAAAAGCTCAGAGATAACAACTTTTTCTTGTTCTTTTTTCATATTATTTATTTTTATTTTCTTTTTATTTTTGTTTCTTTTCAGCATAAACGGTCGGGTGTTGAGTTTGGATGCTTAAGGGAAATGATTGACAGAGAATTTATTGTTGGCCAATATACTGATACTGGACGGACACTTGCGCCTACCCAGCGGAGGACCCGGATACGATCACCCATGTCAGAGAGTATCGCACGAGCTGACGAGGGCAACGGGAAGGTCCATAGGTGTATAGACTTGGAGTAGAGTCCCTGGATACGCAATCTTAACACGAAGGCACGGACTATGCGCTGAACAATTACAATTACAATTACAACAATTACAATCATCATTATCTACAATAATTCTTTTCTGCTGTTTTTTTTTTATTGCTTGAGCAAATTAGGCAGCAAAGTGTCTTCGTTCAAATTCCCTTATAAAGCTATGTTTACCGTATTTTTGTTTTCGCGATTATTAAGTGGCTAACTCAAATCCTGATTCCCTACTGATCCGCTGGGTCCTGGCTGTGTAGTGTTTGTTCTGCTTATCGTTGTATCGGTTCAGTAAATACCGATTATGGGCCAAGAGAGAAGCCGCAGAACGAAAGCGTAAGGAAGACTTTGAGGTTACATTTTTCCCTCGGCAGGAGGATGAAGGAATCGAGAGAAGGTGTAAGTGTGCGGCTAGAATTGATGGTCAATGCAGGATTCGTCAGGAGATGTTGTTAATCTGGGCGGTTCTTTGATGCGTAGGAGGGATACAGAGCCCGAAGTAAGAATAATATCCTGACGAAGATTGGTGCAGTGATGACCGAAAAGCAAAGGCAAATATTGCAAAAACACAACCAGTGCATCGGACCTGCTTTCTAGAATTTTTTTTTCGGATAATTTTGAGGTTGAAATGCCCCCTTAAGCTTTTCCTAGAGTATTTTATCTTATGTACTTATAGTTAATTCTTAATTAATTATCAGAAGTGCAAAAAATTAGTTTTTTTAGGAAGGACTTCCAATCATCGAAAGTACGATGGTGTACGATGCAGTGAAATCATAAGGATTGGAAAGTTTAGATTTAAACTGAATTTAGAATCCGCAGGTGACTACACTCAACTGACAGAAATAAAGCTGTCCGTTCGTTCAATGCTGCAGAAGTTGTTTCCATTCTATTCGGTCGATGGCTGCACTTCAGCAGCCTTGCAGTCTGCGAAGAGTCCGCAGTTCGCCGTCTACTTGATCGATCCATTTTGCACATCTAACTGACCCAGTCCACCTTAGTCCATCACTGTTTGCGGTGTGGACGATGCATTTCGTAGTTCATTCGCCTTACTGCACGTTCCGTCTTCCATCTGCACTCCACCGTAGATCGTACGCAACACCTTCCGTTCAAAGCCACCAAGAGCGCGCTGGTCCTCCACGAGTAATGTCCATGTTTCGTGGGCGTAGAGGACCACCGGTCTAATTAATGTCTTGTAGATGGTTAATTTTGTAGTTCGGCGAACTTTGTTCGATCTTAGAGTCATTTGGAATCCATAATAGTCACGATTTCGAGTTATAATGCGCCTTTGTATTTCTCTGCTGAGATACACGAATTCGTCTACTATCTCGATTTCCTCACCGTCGATCAGAACTTGTGTTGAGCGGCTAACATTGTCAGCTTCAGCCCTAAGTCTGATGTACGTATCCGCCTTCGTCTGAAAGTTCCGTGCTACGATATCATTGTCGTCGGCGAAGCAAGAAAATCGTGCCACTCGTGTCTATCCCAGTTCTTCGAATCACACCCTCCAATGCAATGATAAATAGCAAACATGACAATCCATCACCTTTCCGTAACCCTCTCCGAGATTCGAAGAGACTCGAGACTCGGGCGACACACATCACTCAATCCATCGTTGTTTTGACCAACCGCGTCAGTTTTTCTGAAAATCCATGTTCGTGTATGATCTGCCATAACTGGTCTCGATCGATTGTGTCGTAAGCTGATTTGAAAACCGATGAAAAGATGATGTGTGGGCACGTTATATTCGCGACATTTCTGCAGCAGTTGCCGAATTGCAAAAATCTAGTTCCTTTTAGCGCGGGTACCCATGAATCCCGATTGGTATTGCCCTACGAACTCCTTTGTAATTGGTGACAGGCGGCTACATAAAATTTGGGAGAGCAACATGTAGGCGGCGCTCAGTAGCGTGATTGCATGCTAGCAGCACGATAGCGATTCAGCTTGTCACCCTTTTTATAGATGAATCACACGATACCTTCCATCCAATCCTCCGGTAAATGCTCTTCCTCCCAAAATTTGGTAATTTCCTCATCAACTTTCTGGAGGGTAAGGGTTAGAATCCTGTCAACTTCTGCGTGTGTTCCTAGATTTTTTTTACCGTGCCACCTTCGTTTGCTGTAACATTGCCGGTCAGGTGCTCGTCAAAGTACTGCTTCCACCTTTCAATCACCTCACATTCATCGGTTAGAAGTTTACCTTCCAGGTATCTGCACATATCGGCTTGTGGTACGCCTTGGGCTTCAAATGGTGAGTTGCCAACTTCGAAGGAGGGTGCGACCGACCTCTGGTCCTCACAAATTCCTACCTCACGCCTCCACGAGTCATATGATCACAAAAGACTGCCAGCAGAAACATGGAGACGCTGGTTGGCGTAGCCTGGGCAATGTTGTGATTTTGGCAATAGCGAAGTGAGGGGGTGCGACTCAAGATCGTCTACCTATAAATCAAATTGTATATCCATACCTGTAATTCATATCATAGTATTTTCCATTCTCATTTAATTAATAATCTCAGCAGGCTTTGGAATCATCTTTGCTTTCCAAAACCGTTTAAAGCAAGAGCCTGGTGCAACATGACAATCATCAAAGGCTCAATTTGTTTTTCAGCATTTCAGCATACCATTTACTCTAAAATTGCACTTCTGAACTTCAACAACTACTATATTCATAAAATACTGACATGTGCTTATAAGAAAAAACAAAATAAAACAAAAAAGCTATCAGTATAGGATTATATTTAAATATTGTGTTTAGTGGTATTATGTTAAAATAAGCCATTTATTTCAGAAATCATCAAATTTGATCACTCCAATTGATACCTTTGAAAAGTAACTAAAACAGTTTATAGGAAAAATGGTCAAAAAACAACATGTTTTATTAAATAATATCTCTTTTGAAATTTTATCATTGATATTTGAAATGATCTATTTTGTTTCCAGCTTTTCCAGGACTAGTAGGATATTAATACACATCTAATTTTTATATTTTTTTCAGTAACTATCCAGTGGATGTCAGATATATTTTGTACATACGCATATTATGTTCTCGTATTAAATCAAATATCTTTTCTTTGAAATTGTTGAAAGGATTGATCTACTCTGCTTTTCAGCTCTTCCAGGACTATTAGATATTAATACATGTCCAATTTTCATTTTTCAGTAACAATCCAGTGGCTGTCAGTTATATTTTGTAAATACTTATATTTTATTATATTGCGTACATTACATACATACAATCATTAACAACGGGTAAGGGGGTAGGCTGGATGAGGGATTCGTGGTTATCTGGCTCAAGTCATGGATGACAATTATGCCTTCTTTGATGGAAATCATCAGATCAAGATCAGCGAAGGTCTAATTATCTTCCGACAGTCTACAGTGAGTTTGCTAATCCTATTTTTAACAAATCACCAGACAGAAATCCTAATATGTATTGCTTACTGTTCATTTCCTGTAATAAGGGCGTTTCGTTGGAAGGAGACTCTCTATCCTTTCCGTGGGTTTCGTATAAGTGCTTCTGCTTACGGGTCCACACCCCCGTTTTTGGCCCTTCATACAACGGAATAGTGAGGATTACAGGTATGTACAGTTTGATCTTGCCATTAGGAGGAACTGTACGCCATGGCAAGTCCTGCACTGGTGGTGGCTTCCTATCACATCACATCACATCACATCATATCGGCTTGTGGTACGCCTTTGCGTGAGCTGGTAAACTTTTCGTATAATTTGCGTATGTTGTTACAGTGCTTCCATTGCTTCGTGTTCTCGTTCTTCCATTCTCGCTTTTTCCTTCGAGGAATAGAATTTGGTCTGTTTAGTGCCTGCCTGTACCGTTCCACATTCGCTCTCGTACGGTGTTGCAGCATTCTCGCCCATGCTGCATTCTTCTCCTCTACTAACTGCTTGCATTCGCCATCAAACAAATCATAATTTCGATTCGGTCGATTCAGCATTGCAGTGCTACAGAAGGCGGTTCGAATATCTCTCCAGCCATCTTCAAGAGTACCTTCGCTGGTAGGGCTGCTTCTGGCTGTTGCGCGTATTCCTGGACATGTCCGGGATCCCGTAGTAGCTCAATGTTAAGTCATGGTGTCCGAAATCGACGCGTGTTGTACACCGTCGAAAGTTTTGAGCGCATACATACTGCAACTAGCTAGTGGTCTTTGTGTTTATTCGCCCTGTGGTAGGAATTATATCGGAGAAAAAATTACCGTCGATTAAAATATGGTCGACAGAATTAAAACTGGGACCTATCAATCTTAAAATCTCGGGCCGAAAGTCCATATCCAGAGACTTGTTGTGTACCTAACGTCCCCTTGGACATCACAGAAGAGGAAATGTCTGCGCACCAATCAAAAAGGTTGACAATATAAAGAAAAGGCTAAGGCTCGATGACAGCGAGACACCCAAATCAGTCAGTTCATCTTCCCAGTAAAACAGTGCGGTATTTATTGAAAGTTCGAGCATACTACAGCAAAATGCACTCGACGACCACGGTCTTACGAACGCGCAAAGATTCTCGAATCGGAGCCATAATGCATCAAGCCACAATATGCAAACGTAATCATCCAGAAAATGACTAGAATTTTCCGGAATGGGGAAAAAAAAAACAAAATACAAAAGATGTTGTCGGATTGAGTTCCGTTTGTGGAAGCGCAAAGGACCTTCCCGAAATTATCAATCCGTTATGGAGATCTGGAAAATGAGGTAAACTACCCATAGTTGGAGTCCCTGAAACATCTTGGCACAAAAGCACTGTAGCTGTCCCCATGAGGATCGGCAATGGAAAAAGACAAAGGAAGACGATAAACGAAACGAGGATGGATACGATTATACAGCGGATTAAGGGTAAATGGAAAACTGCAGCAGAGCATACTCAAGAGGAAACTTTTGCAAAACAACGGAACTGTAAAAATGCATAATGCATCTAAGAAAAGTCCTCATGACCCAACTAGTATTTCCAAAAATAGGCTATTAATGACTTCAGCAGCTCAGTTGAAGTGGGCCTATAGCATTTTAGCAACTTCATTTCTAAGTCATGATTGAAACTTGAAAGTTCGCATAACTTTCAAGTATCAATTTAATAGAATTCGAAGCAGCTTCTGATGGTAGTTAGTTCAAAAGTAAGCGATAAATATTTGTAAACATGTTGAATTATATGTATAGAAGAACTGATAAAGGTTATCCTGCATGCAAGCACAAACCGCTACGCCATCCGAAATCCCAGACAGTAGGATGTAGTTCCGACTAGTGTTGAATCACATCCCAGCAGCGTGTATTGTTTCTTCACTTCGCACAGTAAGGCTAAAAAATTCCGTATGAAGCGATTTTTTTTTTCAAATTAGGCCGACATATCGAATGCATTTAAAAAATAAACTGGTTTTAGCGATTCCTCATGAGATTATCCTGTCACCTGGTGGCGAATCCACGAAAGCTAAGAAGTGCTAAGCATGTATCAGAATAATGTTGCTTACTTACTAGCCTATGAATATTTAAAATTAACATAATTAAAACTCTTTTCTCAGCAAACACTTGTGCAGATTATTTCACGAGGGCTTCCACGGAACTTCTTAGAAGCTTTAAAGCTGCATAACAGTTCACCGGGGTCTTCTATGGTACTTTTGAGCGGAGTTCTTAAGAAGCGACCATGGAACTTTTAAGCTGCTTGATCAATTCTAAAGAGTGCCATATGGAACTTCATCTAAACTTTAAGTTGTTTGGATTGGCAAAATTGGGCCTGAAGTTGCTCTTTTGATTTTTTTAGCTTCTAAAGCAGCAAAAAAAAAGCTCGACGGGAACTTGATTCGAACTTAAAAGTGGGTTTTCTCAAGAAATGCTACTGGTAACTAGGGGAGTTTCTGGTTTCCCCTATAATTGAACTGAAATGAAAACTAGAGAACCGTATAACTCAGAATAAGTCTGTTAATTGAGGTTAGCATGGATTTAGAAAAAAATCAAACAGAACGAAAAAACTCCAGATGTGGGGCTATTTTTAACTCGTAGAAGATAGTTAGAAGAGAAAAATTCAAACAAACTCTTTAATTGACAAATTGATTTGGTCGTCCTGAAAAGGGCGGATTTAGTTGACGGGGGAGAAACATGGTTCGCGATTGAACTTGGGCTTTCTTCTTGGTATTCTTGGTTCAGTTCATCGTTGTTGCGGGTGGCCATCTGCAGGTGGCGTGGGATAATTCTTGTCTCGTTGATGCGTAGGCTTCAGCAGCTATGTTTCTCGCAGCGAGGTTGACGGGAACATCGGCACCAACAGCCAACTGCACTAACGCCTCTCTGGGCAACGACTACTCACCAGTGCACCCTTCAGGGTGCTTGCAGCCGCCAACTGCGATTCTACAGCCTTTGAACAGCTTCACGACTGCCGTAAGACTGAATCACAATATTCTGCTAAGAGGTCTTGTGTAATGGCGTCTGATGCTATGACCATAATAATTAGTTTAATTAGTGCACGCTGGACGGATGATTTTCTTAACCGAAACATTTCTAATTTGCTTGCCACCGCCAGCAACTAATCCGCTATGCACAACTAGGAACTACAACGAACTCAACCACATGATCGGTCTGAAGTGTCGCAGTTTGGTTCGAATTATCCGTTCTAGAATTTCGTTCGTTCTATCTTGGTTCAGCTCCTCGTCGTTGCGGGTGGCCACCTGCAGGTGACGTGGGATAGTTGATTCTTGTCTCGTTGTCGCGGGTGGCTTTTTCCCGCCAATTCGTAGGCTTCAGCAGCTTGTTTCTCACAGCGAGGTTGACGGGAGCATCGGCACCAACAGCCAACTGCACCAACGCCTTTCTGGGCAACGACTGCTCGCCAGTGCAAATGCGTTCCTACAGCAGATCCAACTCTGCACAGCTCCACGACTACCGAAAAACTAAATCTAGATGCGAAGGTGTACCCCTTATATTACATTCATGGCAGCCTAAGAGACGTTCGTTACTTAAATATGAAGTCTGTGTTAGGAAAGTACTGTGTATTTGGTAAATTTACTCTGAAAAATAGACTCTATAAGACATCACCGCATATTTTCGTTAATTTTATTAGTTGCATGTTAAAAACCAATAGATTTAAACATTGGAATCAAAGTGTAGAGAATGCTGCAAACCTTTTGGAAATCGATCGTGAAAGTACTTAGTAATTAACGTTCAAAACCTGACTGTTTCGTGACGCTCCAAATTTTCGCAATTTGAATGTAGTATCGTAAACACAGAAGTAGTCCTACGTAAAAAAAACAACAACATTTACTCGACTTCCTGGGCATAGAGTATAATGTACTGGCAGAAAAACTCTCAATTATTAACTGTTGGAAAATAACTAGAACACTAAGTTGAGAGCCGACAATTAGCAAATTGTGATAAACAATTTGCTTGAAATGCCAAAATAAAAGTAGAGTTTGAAAATCAGTGATATCTAAAGGTAACTGCTTTGAAAATTTGATAAACACTGCTTCATGAATATCAACCTGCCGAAATCCTAACAGGTGAATGATGATAAGAACTGCACGTCAGGTATCCACTTCTTATCAACATAATATTTCCAACGATGAGCTTTTGCATTAGTACTGGAAATGGCCATGTGAGCATGTGTTCTTATCATTTTATGATAACAGGCACGACGACTGATAGATCCAAACGTGACTCACTTGGACATTTTTAAGTTATCGAAACGATGCAGTTTTGTTTTGTCTCTCTAACTAACACAATTTTGGTTATGGATTTCAAACGATTAACGCTTATCTAATCATTGACTGATATAAATGAATAGTATCGGAATGTTGAAGCGAAAATAGAAATTGCAGTCAGTTGTAGCGATATTGTCTTGAAAGGAGGTAAAAGTTGGGCAAATAATACTGAAAGTTGATAGTGAAAATGTTGACTCAATTTACTGGCAACCTGTCGTGTACCGTTGAGGCCGGACAAATATTCGTCATCGCTGCCAGGCCTATTGATGATGCGGAAAGGTATTGAGTAAAGGTAATGAAAATGTTCAAATTGTTTGATATAATTCAATAAAACTTCACAGAGTTAACATAAACTTCCAATCTGGAAAATCCGATGAAGCTGATATCATTCTACATCTTTCGATCCGATTCCACGATGACATAATTGTTCGAAATTCAAAAATTGAAGGCAGTTGGGGAGATGAAGAACGTGACGAAAACCTGAATGAACTAACAGCTCCAAATCCTGTTACCCCAGGTTTGATCAAAGGTTTTTTTTCCTAGTTGACTTTTTTATTTTTTATTGTGATATTTTTACAGGAGAAGTATTTAAACTGTACATATTGATGGGAGATGACCGGTTTCACATTGCTATCAATGGACATCCATACTGCACGTATGGATTCCGGGGTGCGCTCTCGGAGATTCGCAGTCTAATGGTGGTGAAGGATGTTCAACAAATTGTACAAATCGACCACCGACAAGCGTTTCCCACACCGTTCCCAGCCATTCAATTTGACGAACCATTCAACTCGTTTAGCAATGATGTACCCAAGCCGTTTTTACCAGGTGAGTGAGGATTCTAAGATCGATGAATCGTGTGGTGATTTCAAACCTTTGACGATCCCATTTTTCGACTAGGGTAGAGAACTGTATTGGTCTGATCGAAAATTGTTGGCCCATCGTGCTGAAAATGTTGAATTTATCTGTGATATAAACGATATCATTTTAACTTAACATTTCTTTCGATACTTCAGTTCAAGAGCTACGATGTGGTATTATGGTTTTAGTTGAAAACCGGATTTATCGACTAGCGACAATCGATTTCACTCTCGTTCTGTACGTTATACCTAATGTCGGAAGTAGTGCGCTGTATGGCGCTGTTCCGACACTAGGTACAACGTATGGATCGACAGTAAAATCGATTGTCGCTAGTCGATAAATTCGGTTTTCAACTGAAACGATAATATGTTCGTGAGTGAAGTTTATGAAGGTTACCTCAGTTGTTTTGAAAAAAATAGCAGACGCTCTTCCACCAAACCCCATCCCAAGTAACACACAAAACTTCTTTTTTTAAATGACTTTTAATAGTTTGTTCAGTGCATGTATTTTAAACGTCTTGCAAAACATGTCACGTTCTGAGCGGTTCTCTTGTACTGGTTCTAATCTGTTGTATTTTATTTGGCTGATGGGCCAAATCAGCTCACTCTGACTAACAATTGAACTAAAATACTCTTTTGACTGCTCCGAGTGATTTATTCTTTATTATAATTCTTAAAAACATCATTCCATGCATTTATAAAACATAAACAGGACAAGATATTATAGATAGTTTAAAATACTGTTGAAATGAGATTACACCAACCTAGTTTTGCAAAACGTGTTTTGTGACATAACGATGGATTTGATGTACACTAAGATTTTTTTTTTGCACGGTATTGTCCAATCCGTGCAAAAAAAAAAACGTGTTAATTTTGAAATCCATGTAAAAGAACCGTGTTATTTCCGGAATCCGTGCAAAAAAAAAAACGTGCTAATTCCGAAATCCGTGTAAAAATAACTGCGATAACATGCTAAGTCTTCTGCAATGAAAAACACTTGGAAAATTTTGTGAACAGTGAAATGGATAGCCCAACAAGGTCCAAGAGGCAAGCGAGGGCCCCAGAGCCAGAACACAAAATAGGACCGGAGTGAATGCGTGTGGGGATAAGTGGGGATAATACAGGTACATTCATAATGGTATATCTCGAGACCCTTAATATCTGCAAAGGTGCGGTCTTGAGCAAAGTTGTTCAGAAGGTCAAGGGCATTCAAGAGATGGACTGTTTTATTCGGAATTTTACCGCTACGTGGCGCTAGTGAGCATGCAAAATTGGGCATTTTCAACTTGTTCTATCTCGTGATTCTGATAAGATATAATGTTCTATTTTTCGGCAAAATTATTCAGAAGCGACAAAGTTGTTCAGGGACTTTTTTTTCTTCACACAAAAAAAACACAAAAAAAAAAATATATAAAAAAAAACGGCCAAAAAGTGGTATAATACCAAAAAATTTTCGATTCCTCGAAATAAGCGCCGGTTGCTCTAATAATAGCTGTACAAATTATCGACATTCGTTCAGTGAGTTTCCACAATATATCGTTCGCGATTTCCTGCTAAGCTGTTTGTAGACACTCCCCCAAGTGTTTATGGTTCTGGGGATGCATCGTCACAGCAAACACAGGATCGTATATGATAGCGGATAAGAGTGCAAAGTGGAGGCGATATACGTACATTTTACATGAAGTCAAATGGACGCATGTACGTATATCGCCTCCACTTTGTACTTATATCCGCTATCATATACGATTTTGTGTTTGCTGGGGTGTTCCGGTCCAGCTCATCCCATTGCAGTTCGAATGGATTTAGATTTGACGAACCCTCGACACAGTGTGGCAGAATGGTATGGTCCTGTTGAAGGACAAAATATTTACCAATTAATCGCAATCCGTTTGGAACAGCAATTTGTTAAGAAGATCTAAATAGACCTGCTTTTCAAGAATTCCGTCTATACGGATCAAATCCCCAACACCAGATTTAACAAATAAACCATAAACTAGACCCTCCTCCGTGTTTTATGGTGGGTACGACACAGCTTGGTTTACCCTTCGGGTTCATTCAGATCACTGGAGGACCTAAATGGGGGTAAAGTGTTTCAGAATGGTTTGAAAACCTCTTTATTCCTGGGGTTAAGAAATATTTGGACGGAGGACGATTAGAGCTCTTCTGATAATCGACAACGCTCCTGGACATATGGATATTGAAAACCCACAAGTTCGAATAATTTTTCTTCCACCAAATACAACATCGCTTATCCAGCCACTCGATCAAGGAGTAACATTAACATTTAAAAAACTAAACATCAAGCATTCGTTTAAAAATATCCTTGATCAGCTCGAGAATGATCCATCATTTACCGTGATAACAGTATGGAAGCAGTTTTCTATGCGTGAATGCGTTAATTACATTGATAGAGCTTTGAAAGTGATTAAAACTTCTACAGTAACTGCTTGTTGTGCGTTGTGGCCAGGATGTGTGCGATACGAAACCCCAAAAGAGTTTGATGATCGTGAGATCATACTCTTGGCCCATACAGTAGGAGGAAAAGGTTTCGAAGACTTGACGGTAGAAGACATTGGGGAGTTGCTGGAAGATGTGGTTATGGATGACGAGAATCTTTGTAGCTGTGTTATGGATGACTGTACAGAGCAAGGAAGCGATGAAATGGATCCGGAGCAAGTGGAAAAAGGCATTGCTATGTGTCTTACTGCAGCTGATCATTTAGAAATGACCTGAGCTATTGCGTCGCTCGTTATCAAGAGGAACACAGAGAAATACAGAGATTCCTCCAACCAAATCTTCAACTCCGGCGGCCGACCCATTGAATCCCGTGGAGCAACCATTAACTGCTTTGACAAAGGCATTGGCATTCAGTTTTGTGGCCAAAACATCAGCTACGGTGTGCAAATCACCGACTCCTGTGGTATCACCACGTACAGAACAAAACATTTGGTCAGATGATGACAAGGTACCAGTGCGGAAGCGGCGGTATAATGTGATCTACGACAGCAATTAAAAGCTCAAAAAGGTAAACAGTACAGTCATATATTTGATTGACCTCAAATCGATTTGAATCTAAATTAAATATTCAATATACTAATTTATGTTTATCTACTTTAGGACAACATATCCAATGCAAGAACAGAGATAACAGAAATCTTTCAACATTTTATCTTTTATCCGGATGCATGAGCATGCAGATATTGTTCATCCGTAGTTTGCTAATAAGAGATTGATCAAATTCAGATGAAATGTTTACTTTCATCCAAAGTTATCGACGAAGTACTCACTGTATCTTACTTGTAATGGACAACTTTGTTAATCAATAAAAAAAAAAATTTAATTATTCTTTACCTATGCTAACTATGGAATTCTCAATGCATATTTGTCTGCACCTTCCAAAAATACTCGCAGTTTCAGTGGTTTTTTTTACAAACCAGAAGTCACCATCATGGATTCCAGAATAAACGCTCTGCCCTTTAGCTCTGTTCAAGCTCTGTGAGCTAAGCAATAGAGCAAAAACGTACGTTTTCCTATACTAAGCATAAATACGTATATTCTCACATATATTCACACATACACACATACACATAAAAATTCATACACCTATACACATACATACATACATACATACATACACAATAAGATACATAACAACATGCACACAAACACACTTGCACATTCACACATTCACACATACACTCACTCACACGTTCATCCACACGCACCTACACATAAAGACATACACGGTTTAAAAACACACGCACACACACATACATACACACACCTATATTCACACATACACACATAAATACTTATCACAGAACAAGTAAAACAATTTGAAAATACTCAATTTTGCATGCTTACTAGCTCCACGTAGCGGTGGAATTCCAAACAAAACGGTAAAACTTTCTATCTTATCAGAATCATGAGAAAGAACAAGTTGAAAATGTTTAATTTTGCATACTCACTTGCGCCACTTAGCGGTGGAATTCCAAACAAAATGGATCACCTTTTGAATGCCCTTGATCTTTTGAACAACTTTGCCGATGACTAGAACTTTCCATCTTGTAGAATAGAACAAGTTGAAAATGCCCAATTTTGCATGCTCACTAACGCCACGTAGCGGTAAAATTCCGAATAAAACAGTCCATATCTTGAATGCCGTTGACCTTCTGAACAACTTTGCTCAAGACCGCACCTTTGCAGATATTAAGGGTCTCGAGATATACCATTATGAATGTACCTGTATTATCCCCACTTATCCCCACACGCATTCACTCCGGTCCTATTTTGTGTTCTGGCTATGGGGCCCTCGCTTGCCTCGTGGACCTTGTTGGGCTATCCATTCCACTGTTCACAAAATTTTCCAAGTGTTTTTCATTGCAGAAGACTTAGCATGTTATCGCAGTTATTTTTACACGGATTTCGGAATTAGCACGGTTTTTTTTTGTTTTTTTTGTACGTAACCCCCGAGTAAAAAAAACCTTAGTGTTCACAATTGTGGTTTCAGTGCCAGCAAGAAGCCACTCATAGATACTAGCAGTTGACCTATCAACAATCGGAGTTGGCGTAGTGAAGTAGCTACAAACCTATCACGCTAAGGACTGGTGTTTGAATCCCATGCTTGGCGGTATTAGCTTTTTGTATGCGAAATTTTTTTTTCACTTTTTGTTTAATTAAACTCAACTTTTCGCGCTTTTTACGTCATATTAAAGTATGGGATAAGGTATTATAAACTTATATTAAATACCTGTATTTGTCATTGGAAAGTATTTTCAACTTGTTTATAACAAGCTGTGCTGCTTGGGATTTTTTCTTGTTGTGATAGGCCAATGTGCGGCCACTAGGTGTTTCAATGTGTTTTGGGCAAATGAAACCAGTGAAAATTTTGTGCCAATAAGAAAGGTTGTTGAACTTTTAACAAAAGCTAAACAAATTGTTATTTCAAAATAAATCTACACCGCTCGAAAAAAGTGTAAATTTCTTTCAATATAATGCACATAAATTGAGCGTCTTCAAACAATTAAATTGGATTAAAGCTGAAAAGGATCGGACTAATGCCATATCTTATATTCTGCCATAAGACATTGCTAAAGTAGCATTATTGCTTTGGTAATGCTTCACTATATTCTTAAAGCTAATCTAACGCGTCATTACTTGACAACTGTTGAATTGATGCGATCCCGCATTAAAGCTGTCGATTTTGGGTTGAATAAGTGCAATCATATAATGCTTGTGGTTACTTGGGTGCATTGTCTAGAATATTGTATTTAAAAGCTAGCCTTTCCTTGTACAGGGTGCGGCAGAAAATAATGCGAAAATGTTCAAACTTGAGTATTGGGTTAATTCTTGTAGCTAGCGACTAATTTCTGTCGAAAGTGTATTCGTTTATGTTTACTTTCAAGTGCTGCATCCAAACATTCTATTTGTTTTATTGCAAATTCGACAAAATGTTCACGAAAGAAGTGATCACCAGTTTGTTGCTCGCCCAGAAGAAGCCGAAAGAGATTGCCAAGGTGGTAGGCTGCCATTTGGCAACAGTTTACCGCATAAAAAAGTCTCTGCAGGATGATCCTAAGTAGCGGAAGCCGGGAAGTGGACGTCCGCGCTTTGCACGCACGCCGAACGTGATCAAATCGGTCCGTGCAAAAATTGCTCGCAACTCGGTGCGTTCCATAAGAAAACTTGCAAAGGAAGCAAATATTTCGGCGAAATCCATGCGGAGAATCATCAAAGAAGATCTACATGCATCTTCCACTTGAAACGCCACTTGATTACGGATCGGGTCAAGGAACTACGAGTGACTCGTTCCAAGAGATTGCTTTCCTTGTTGATGAAGGAAAAAATTATAATCCCGGAGAACAGGAACAGGAACGAAACGCTTCTCAGCATCGATGCTGTGGCCAACAGCCGCACGGACCGGTTCATTTAACCGCAGAAAATGGAGAACGTTCCGGAAAAAATGAAATTCAAATTTCAAACCAAACATCCGGCTGGTGTCATGATGTTTGGCTTGGTAGCGTCCAACGGTGTGAAAATGCCGCCTGTTTTCATTGATGCTGGAGTTAAAATCAATACCGAAGTGTATATCGGTATTTTAAAAGACCAAGTGCTTCCCTGGGTGAAGGCCACCTTCTCCGAGGACCAAAACGTTGTCCTACAGCAGGATGGAGCGCCGTGTCACACGTCCAATCGCACCCAACAATGGTTGAACGATAACATAAAGTTTTGGCCGAAGGATTTGTGGCCCCCTAGCAGTCCAGATCTTAATCCGTTGGATTATTCAATTTGGGCATATGTTGAAGCACGAGCCTGCAAAACATCACACCCTAGTGTGAAAACCCTGAAGTCAACCATAACACGCACATGGCAGTCAATGTCGGAGGACTACGTCCGAAAGGCATGCTCTGGCTTCCGGCGTCGGCTCGAGGATATTATTAATAAAAATGGAGGACACATTGAATAAATTTGTTTAAAAGGACTTTAGAAAGATAACTGCACTCGAAAATGTTGATATTATTGCTTGAATTAGTTGAAATGAGATTTGAAAGAAATGGAACAAATTTTCGCATTATTTTCTGCCGCACCATTATCAGCTCTTTCTCCCCCTTCAAAAAAAAAAAAATAATACTTTTTTTTTTTTTACACAACAAAAAAAAAAAAATTTTTTTTTTAAATATTTTTTTTTTTTTTTGTCCCCCACTTTTTTTGTATAAAATAAAAAAAAAAAAAAAACTCTTTTTTTTTGTTTTTAACTAAAAAAGAGCATTTTACCAAAAAAATTTATACCTCCAATTTTCACCGGAAATTCTATGCCTTTATGTTAAAATAGCCTAAATTACGTGATATCAGCTATAGCTTGGACGTACTAGAAAATGGCAACGTTACTGTATTTATGAGACTTCCAATCATTTTAGAGAAACAATTAGTGAATGCGGATAAGCAATGCAAAAGTAAATGTAAGATCTGCAAATTCAAATATTTATTGCTTCCAAGTTTATGAAATATATTTCAAATGAAAATCCAGTTCAAATTACGATGTGCTTATATTGTTTTTGTCGCTTCTTTTTGTCTTCAGTAATTTCAGTTGTTCCTTTTTCTTTTTCTTCTGTTCTAGTCTGCTCTTTCGTTCTAGTTTTTTTTCTTTCGTTTTTCATCCTTCAATAGGGTTTTTTCTTCTTCGTTTTGTTTGAACTCTTCAATGACCTCATCAGACGTCAGCACATAATTTATATTCCCGCGTAGCTGATCTTTTGCCTGTCGGTGGTACATTCAAAAAATCCTTCAATGGTTTTACAGATCACCCTGGTTCGTCGAAAACGATCGACGGTTTTTGTCCAAACACTTTTTAGCGGCTTGAACGCAGTGACACCTGTAGGCTGCATGATTCTAGTTCGCTGTTGGGAAACAGCGAGATCAAAATGATACCACAATCACGGCACATTATAGAAGTGTTTACGTGGCTACTATGTCCATATGTGATGGAAATGACCGGCTTCATCACGTTATTTCGCTCTAGATAAGGATTCAACACGTTTCTTATATGATTGCGAAAGACATCGGTGGTCATCCATCCGTTGTTGGACTTCGCTATACCCCATATGGGTGGAACAAAATCAGCCAACGCATTTGGAATGATGCAATGGATAGACTATAGTTGGCGGAATTAGTTCGTAAGATCCAAACAAAGGGAAACATGATGGTGATGTTCACTTTACTGGAAGTCCGCTCGAATCGTTAACATTCTGGCTGCCTCGTAATGCAAACACCATCTTATTCTTCGGATTCAAATGAAACGACGTCTCATCACCATTTATTATACGCTGTGCCTGCAGAAACTTTAGAAAGTTTTGTATTGTTAAATAGGCCTCGACTTTGTGTACGATGGGAGGTTCTCCCAGCAACTGGTGCAATTCGTGGTTCATTCGCCTCCTCCACGTTCCGTCTTCCATCTGCACTCCACCGTAGATCGTACGCAGCACCTTCCGTTCAAAGACTCCAAGGGCGCATTGGTCCTCCACTAGCAATGTCCATGTTTCGTAGCCGTAGAGAACTACCGGTCTAATTAATGTCTTGTAGATGGTCAACTTTGTGGTTCGGCGAACTTTGTTCGATCTTAGCGTCCTTCGGAGTCCAAAGTAATAGGATACCCACATTGAATATCCACGTTTCTATTTCATTCTCTTCCTCTAGCAATAAAGCAGTATTCGGACCAGCACGGATCTAATCTTGATCTTTCTTCGAAAGACGTGAACGGATGGCAGAACGGGGAAATCCGAAAGGTTTTACGGTCTTCTTAACACTCATGTTAAGGTTTTGCACATTCGCAACGGCAGTGGAAATTACCTCCGGTGTTTAATTTTCACCAGCCTGGCCGTTTCATTCGGCCTATGTACCAAATACACTCAGTGATAAGCGGCAAAATCATGTGGACATTATGACCATTGAATTTTTCTAAAATAATTCAAACTTTATGGATCAAATTATTGTCTTTAACATTAAGTATATTTCAAATTTTCTTATTTTTTAGCCGTCATAACTTCACTGGTTAAGCTAAAAAAAAATTAGAAAAAAAATGCACCCTACACCCTATACCCTATACAGAAAAATGTCACAGGTTAGATACTAACTGTTTACATGACCCGTAACGCTAGTAGATGACCTTTTCGTGGTGCGTTACAGGTTATCAGATCTACCACTGAACCCTAGTCTGAATTAATTCAAACTAGGGAACATATTTGTTTTTGCAGTTAAAGGAACATATATTAGTCCTTATTAGATTTTATGTCTTGTGAAAAGTGACAATACAGTGACAATCAGTAGCAAAAAAAAGCCGAGTAAAGTTTTGCTTCCAAAAAACGCCATGTTAAACCTTCTGTAACTTTGTCAAGTATTAATATTTTTGGCTGAAAATTTGACAACACTGTAATCAATGTATAGACCTTATGTGACCAAAATTTCATGTTAATAAAGTATATAAATTTGAAGTTTTGAAAACATATGTGAAAAAGTAACAAAGTGAAGTTTTGATAACATATGTGGCTTTTTTTTGCACCGATATTTTAGCATGATCAATATCGGGTGAAAAAGTGAAATACTAATGTTGGAGCGTCAACTTTAACACCAGCTGTAGTCCAGACCACTCGATGAAAACAGTTAAAAAATATTGATACTTGACAAAGTTACAGAAGGTTGAACATGGCGTTTTTTGGAAGCAAAATTTTACTCGGCTTATTTTTTGCTACTGAGTGTACTCGAATTGAGCCTCCGAGGATGAGCTTGGAATAAGGAAAACATGGTTAGTCTTCATTTATGTGTTTGTGTATGTGTATGTGTATGTGAATTCTCATTTTCTATTTGATGTTCTATAGTTTGAATTGGTTATGACTAGGGTTCTGATGCATGGTCAGTATCAGAGTCATTGTTTGTTTTTTTTAAATGAATCCGGGTTTGACTCAGAAAGGGGCGCGCCTTTGAAGAGTGCTCTCACTCCTCAAAGGATTTAAATAGCGGAAACTTTCAAAAAAACTCGATTCATTGCCAACAAAACAAACAATGACAACTGTAACAACACCGAATACTTCATCATTTTTCAATAGTGATGAAGTAACTCGACATGCACTAAACAAAGGATACGGGATATACTACAATAGATCAAAATACTGGTCGTCGCAGTGGTTTATTTCCCGAACAGAGGAAAGGTTAACAGTGATTTCACAAGTAGGCTGTGCTTTTGAGCGAAAAGTATTTGGAAAACATTAAAGCTATGTGTTTTTGGCTGAAATTGATATTGAAAGTTTCACTCTGAACGGGGTTTGCTCACTGGTATAGTTGATTTTCCGAAGAATGTCCGTATTAGAAAATTAAGAAAGAGGGTTTTCCACTTTATCGCGAAAAGCAGTTTTGAAGTTCGATTCAGAGTCGCCCTATAGCGTGTGATTTTGATTTTTGGCAGCGTAGAAAGATTGTTTATAATGAAACGTAGACCAGTGCAATCAAAATTAATTTAATGTTCAGAAACGACGATACAAGCCAACGCGCATACATGAGTGCTAGGCTAACACATAACTTCAGGTGTATCCTCACCACGTGTTGAGCTCCGGTGATGAGCTGCAAATGTTGCTTCCATATCGAACGGGTGGTTTATATCGTCGCGAAGTCATGAAATTAATTACGAATCAACAGCGAAAATTTTAATTTTTACGACTGAACAAGCAAACGTTATTTCGGACGCAGACCTTGGTAAGATCTTTCTGATTACAGTTAATTAATAATTTAAATAAATGGGAGATGAACCCCCCACCAAAAACAAAAAAAAAAAAAAAAAAAAAAAAAAAAAAAAAAAAAAAAAAAAAAAAAAAAAAAAAAAAAAAAAAAAAAAAAAAAAAAAAAAAAAAAAAAAAAAAAAAAAAAATTAATAAATAAACAAAAAAAAAATAAAAAAAAAAAAAACAAAATAAAAAAAAAATTAAAGAAAAACACCCCCACCACACAAAAAAAAAAATATTAACTGATTTAGTTTTTTCAAATCCCCCACACAAAATAATTATTATTTTTTTTTCACGACGGCCAAACACCCCCCACAAAAAAAATTTATAGTTTTTTTTTAAAAGGTATATTCCCTGTAAAAAACGATTTTTGCAATGATTTGCCACAATTTTTTTCCAATATCCCAGAGTTGAGAATTATCCTCTCTATATACCTCAACCCATTCCGTTGCCGTAACACTAAAGGCCTAGCTACAATAGTGAGCGCCGCGCAACGGCACGGCAGCCTAAAATATTAAACACACGTTCCCTCGTTTGTTGTGCTACAATGGGCACAAGCGGCAAGAGCGGCATTGTACTAAAATGCCGCAAATATTCAGATTGTTGAATAAGGGCGGCAGCGTTTGCGCGGCAACTCGAACATTACACTACGAACAGTTTTGGATCGGTTACAATCGAGGCGGCTCTTCCACGAATAATTTTTTTAAATGTTCACTGATTCTTGTGAAAACAGTATGGATGATGATTGCGATATTACTTAATAACGTTAAATAACACAATAAAGATCCGTAAATCAGATTAAACCGAATTAAATCTACACGGATACAAATTTCGTCCATTTAAATTAAAAAATCGATGTTCAACTTGAAACATAAGAATTGTTTAAAGTAAAAAGAAAGCATGTTTCGATGGAAAATAACATTTTTTGAATAAAATTCAAAGCATTGTAATTTTCACAATACATTCATCGGGTAGGTGAATTTGAGCGTTTATTTTCGTGGGGCCGAGGCAAAGTTTCGACGCTCGCAACAGGAGCCAATCGTCTCATTTATTGGAAGGTTATTTGATCGATTCCAGTAGTGATACTCTGAGCAAACTCTTTGAACCTGGAATCTGTTAGGATTCAAGCCAAATCCAGAATTTAGCTAACCAAGATTCATAGAATAAATAAAATAAATTTAGAACGCATTCATTAAAATCTAAAATTTGTACGTTTGTTCTTATAATTAATATGTTTAAAATAAACATAAGATGATTTTTATTTCAAACATCGATGTCACTTGATTTTAAACAAAGAAAATGTTTGAAATAATGCAAGTTTATTTTTGCGGCCAGAATAAACTAAGTTTATGTTTGGACTTACCTGGAATATGTTTGTTATGACGGTATTTTTTGCTGCGTGTACTGAGAGTTTGATATTAGATTAACGAGCTGGAAAATCCAAAACTGACCGAGAAAACAAACTTAACGACTTTTTGATCAACTAATGACCTAATGAAAAAGTATTCAAGATTTGATCAAAAACTGGGATTTCGAGAAATTTATAACGAAACAATCACGAAAAATTTGAATTGTTTTTAAACGTTTGACCGAAATTCCCCCATTGATAGTATCATAAACCAGTAGGTGGTAGATAAAAATCGCTCGAAAAATAGTAAAAGTTTATTTAATCTAACTGAATAACTATAGGCATGCGAGAATACTAACATTAGTATAATAAAAAGCTGACATTCCGTGTTTATTGGCTTCTTAATAGAAAATTTTACATATCAGTGGTTCACTTTATCCCGAGCTTTATCCAACATGTGGATCAAGAGGCTTCTGAAAAACTTCTAGTGACTGGATGAAATAATCTTTTGTTTTCATAAAACTCAACGCTGTATCATAAAATAACCGCCAATGTCAGTTGCCGCCTGTCTTATTTCGAATATTTTTAGTATCACGCAAAATTTCTAATAAAATTAAGAGCGGGGGTGCTTTCTCCATATTCGCAGATTATGAAAATGACCACGCATTGTGAACAAGAAAGCGGCGCGCGGCAGAGGCAAATTATTTAGAACATTTTAGTTCATTGCCGCGCTATGCGCACTGCCGTGCCGTTGCGCAGCGCTCGCTATTGTAGCTAAGCTTTACACTTTTATAATTATTATATATTTGGGGTTCCTTTTTTTTTTTTTTAAAAAATGTTAACTTTGGATGGGTAAATCAATTTCCCCAATTTTATTTTAGAGTGTATTCAAATGTCAACACGGCTTGTAAGTTTGTTGAGAACGTTTACTCGTTTGAGACTCGTGCTAATCATGAACGTGATTAGTCTGTTTTTAAAACATTTTAGACCGTGTATACAAATAGTATGTGTGTATTTAAAAAAAATAAAATTAAACTCAGAATAAACGAAAGATTCATCTTACGCATCATTAAACGCTACAAAGAAGCCGTTTTTTGGAAAATACCTCCCAGACATGGCCGTAAACGCATTGTCAGGTGTCTGGAAGCTATAAAAAGAGTGAGAGAGCAAATTCGGTGGAATCCTGGTAAGTCTAGCCAAAATATGGCCAAAGAACTTGGAATGTTGCAGTCATCGATCAGGAGTATTTTACAAGACGGCCTTGGGCTGAATCCATACAAAAAACACCGGATGCATGGCGTGACTGAGAAGCAGAAGATTGCAAGAGTCGAAAGATATCGTAAGCTGCTCAAGCACGATGATTGTGAAATTCTGTTTTCGGACGAAAAAATGTTCCTGCTGCAGGATCACCACAACCAGCAAAATGATTGGGTGTATGCAGCACACCTTTCAGATATTCCTCGTGTTAAACTAGCTGTTAAAAGGTTCCAGAATGTTGCAAGGGTGATGGTTTGGGGATGTTCCTCCTAAACATTGAAGGTTCCATTGCGGTTCATTGAACCTGATGTTAAAATCAACAGTAAATATTACATCGATATTGTTTTGAAGAACCATTTGTTTCCCTTTTTCAAGAAACACTACACAAACTCACCATACTGCTTCCAACAAGACTGCACCGTCCCACCGGGCGAAAACTACACAAGCCTGCTGTTAAGGACAATTTTCCAGATTTTATTTCGTCGAAAGAATGGCCGGACTCTTCACCTGATTTGAATCCTCTCGACTTCTATGCATGAGCCTACATGCTGATTTAACTGGAGAATACCAAAGGACTAACCATAGAAATTTTTAAGAAACGTTTGGTGAAAATATGGAATCACATTTCAACAACGCATGCGGCTAGCTATTAAGGCAAAGGGAGACAGATTTGAACTGCACTAAAATAACACAAATTATATAGAGGTACCAAACAGAAAATACATTGAAAATTTATGCAAGCTTCTCATTTTTACCAGCACCAAATAGGGTCTATTCTTGGATGCAACTTCGTCCAATCCGCTAGATTTATTATTAAATGCAGTTTTCGTAGGATTTTTTTCTATTATAATTTTATGCAATGTCCATGACCATAACCATTTGAACAGCTCTATTTGCTGTACTTAACACAACATTTCACAAAAAAATTATAATAATACTTAAATGCTTTTCACACATCATCTACTTCACATGACAATAATTCACTAAACATATTTTGTTGCTTAGGTTTATGTGATGTGATGTGATGTGATGTGCATTACACATTAGGATTTCCGTCTGGTGGTTTGTTAAAAGTAGGTTTAGCAAACTCACTGTAGACTGTCGGAAGATAATTAGACCTTCGCTGATCTCGATTTGATGATTTCCATCAAGGAAGGCATAATTGTCATCTATGACTTGGCCAGATAACTACGAATCCCTCATCCAGCCTACACTTCATCTGGCACCCTGTAGTCCCCCCTTACCTTTTGTTATTGAATGTATGTATTTAAGTTACGTAAGAGAATAAAATATATGTATTTACAAAATATATCTGACATCTACTGAATTGTTATTGCAAAATAAAACTGAGCCCTTGCGGCACGTTGAGCCGGCCAGTTCAGCGTAAGGGATTTTGTTGCTTAGGTTTATGTATAGATAAGCTATTTGAAAAATATACAATCGCATACTCATACATTTTCATTGAAAATTTGACAAATACTATCATTTTCACTTGGGAACATAGAGAAAAACATGTTCCTAACATTGCTTGATAAATCAATGTTAATTTATCCATGTGTACAGTTAGTTTATATCGTATAACTATTTTCTGTAGGTTGCATAACTAGGTTTATCGGTTCAATTTAGCCAATCATAGATCATTTGACGATTGTGGACGTAATCGGTTCAGCCTAACCAACGAGGTCATGACGGCTAAAAAGTTAAGGAAACCTAGAAGGAAGTGCGGAAGTGAATAATAATCACAATTGCTTTGAAATAAATCGATCATCATGATTGCAATATGATTTTATACTAGACTAGAGTATGTGTATCCCTGACTTAGCCTAATATGCAGCGGTGGATTACATTTTTATGTATAGCTCATAAAGTAATTGAGCTGGAAACGATATTCAAGTAGTTAAACGTTGGCTTAGATAAGCTCCATAAGACGTTTGCTTTTCTGAACCTCAAAAATTAAACAACTCACTTCCTAAAGACGAAGATTTTTTATGGATATGGATGTAATGTCGGTCTATAAGTACCACAAGATGTCTATTCGTGGATGCAACTTCGTACCATCATTATGGCTTATTATTAAAAGCAATCTTCGTAATAGTTATTTCTATTATTTTTTTAGGCACTCTATTTTGAGCTATATTGGCTGTTATGTATCAACCCATGGTATCAGAAGACAAATTAAAATTAAACTACATTACAACACCTGAATGATTTTCACATATGATTGATCGGCCATACCATTCCAAAACATTAGAATTCCTACTAAAACAAATATTACTTCGGTTTCGGTATGGATAGGCCATTTGGAATATATATAATCTCATAACGACACATTTCCATTAAATTTTTAAGCTTTACACACAGTTTACTATGTAATGAATAAATTAGGCATTAGCTGGGGAACATAGGAAAAATGTGTCCCTAAAATTGGGTCTACGGTATTTTTGTGCAATTATTGTTCATGTATCTATGTTTGACTATTTTCTTTATATCTAGGATGCATTAGTAGGCATATCGATTCAATTTAACCAAACATATATCATTTGATTTGGTGTCATTTGGTACCAGCATGACCAGTATAATCTCGATAGCTAAAAAATTAGAGAAAACGAAAATCTCGCTCAAGTGTTTATCTATAAATCAATTAATAAAGTCTTAACTGCCTCAGAATAAATCGATCAACATTATTCGAACATGATTTTGTAGATTGTTGCTGAATTTATGACATGTTATGTACCATACAGGAAAAAATCTTTTAGTAAAAACTACCCTCGAAATGGTAATTTCTACTGCGGTTTTTTTTTGCGTGTCTGACATTACATCCCGTTACGCTAATAATACAAACACCATTCACTGGATATCTTATTTCGGTTTTGCAGTCAATTGCTTCAATGTTTCCACACTTGTAGGGAAAAATAATAAATATTCTCGTCCTGCATAGCAATTATCGATTGAAATGCCAAAACACTGTATAACGTAGTGTAATGTTCTACACCTTTAATTCATCAAACACCCTTCTTTTAAATTTCCCAGTAACCCATAATTTCCTCAGTTATTATGAACATGTAACTCAAACTAATCATAATAACTCTTTATTTAACTTTGCAGGACACGTCATCGTCCTCACTGCCATTCCGTTTGGGAATCCACGTGGGCGATTCATCATTCGATTCACTGAGAATGGCACGAAAAGGCAAGCACTGCACTTCAATCCACGGTTCGATCCGAATTACGTCGTTGTTCGTAACTCCCACACCGAATCATTAGAGTAGGTGTTTAATAGATTTGCTAAATTTGAGAATTTTCCTAATCAACGTTATATTTACTTATAGGTTTCGCCGGGAAGAAGAGACCAGCGGAGGTTTTCCTTTCGTATTAGATCAGCAGTTTAAATTTGCGATAGCACTCAGCGAGAATGAGTTTAAATTTGCTGTAAATGGCAGCTATTTTGAATCCTATGCATACCGTAACGTTAATCAGTTGGACGTTCTGAATGGATTCAAAGTTCAATGCGTGAATGGAATGCAACTGGAAATCACCAATGTGGATCACATGAACATGGGTGTTCCGGACTGTGAAGGATTCGAAAGCTACTCACACCCGGAAGTGGAAATTTTCTAAAACGGCATCTGATTGTAACAACGCAACAGTAATTCAGAAATAGAAAGTTTATGAACAGAAACACTTACCGGCGGAATCCTTTTTTTTTTTTTATTATTATTAAAGTACTTGAATTGAACTCTCAGGGATGCTGCGTCTTCAACGATGGTCCAGAATGAACTGCTACACTTTGCATTATGGTTGTTGGCATGTGAAACCAACTATTGATTTTTTTATGCTTCACGCGTTCGCGCCAGAGTGTCTAGAGCAAAAAAATAAAATCCATGATATGCAGCAGGCTGGTTCTTACGATGTACCGATAGATATACAACAGTATATACAACAGATACTGGTTGGCACGTGGGCAACGAGTAAAACATATTTCTGGACACCAATAATTCTGTCTCAGTTTGCTTAATATTAGCTTTATATCAGGACAAAAGATTTAGTTTATCGATTCTTAAATTTATGGGAATGTTTTTTTTGTATTAGTCAATTCTCAATCTATATTCATATTTTCAAATTGAAAATTCAATCTAAACTCAAATCTGATTCTAAGATTCTTATGATATGAACTCATTTGGTAAGAAACTCGAGTTCAGCCATATTAAGTAGCATAAAATTGTTTTTCGGCGGACGGCAAACGGAATGTTTTTGAGAGTTTTTTTTTATCAATAGACAAGCATTGGCCCATATGAAATTCACGATATAGGTTGTCAAACTAATTTTTAATCACAGTAGTGAGAGTTTCTGATGAAACACAATAGACAAAAAATAATTAGAAATCAACGAAAGTGACGTACGCTCTTAGTTCGTTCGAGGAAATATGGCGTGAAGATAAACGGTAAGTAGGGCTTCATCCTTTAAACGCCTACAATTTGTTGGCTCAGCTGGATACTTAATTCTAGTAAAACATACTCCGGAAAAATGGTTTACTAAGCCTTCTACAAAAATGCTACGATGCTCTCCCAGGTGGCTTTACGGCAGTTGGCTAGATCTTTCGCCGTGACTGAAGAAAAGGTAGATGTTGGCCTGTTATTCAGCACTTCGGTGGCCTTGAGTATCAAATTAAAAAAAAACAAAAAAAAAAAATATTATCACAAACACCTAAATCTCCAATTAAATCCTAAAACAACAGTTTGTCGAGTATGATGTATGATGTATGATATGTACTACCACCCATTGTAGCACGGAAACTAAGTCCGACAGCAATGGGCTCTCCTCTCTGTTAGACTTGATCAAGCTTTAATAACCACTGATTATCCTAATCATGCCATTGTATGAAGGGCCAAAAAGGGGTTGGGTGGATCGATATGCAACATCACTTATACGTATCCACAGGGATATAAAGAATCTCCTTCCAACAACAAGACTGAACAATTGGTCAAAAGAGCAAGCTATCTAACATGAGGATGCCCCAATGGGCGGGGAGAAGAGCCCGCCCTCTTTTCACAAACTGTTAGCAATGGGGAGTTGGCATTCCCACTCTCCCCATCCAGATTGCTTCAATCGGGTGCCCTGATGGTCCCTCCCATTCCCATGAAATATTTATATAATGGTGTATATATTTATGTAAATGAAAAATACTACAAGCATTTGTATCTATAATATATGATCTTCATTCGGTTGATCCTGAAATGCAAGAAATGTTGTAAAATGTTAAAGTGTAGAGTTCTGTGGTTCAGCGCTTAAGCACGTTTTCGTTCGTTTTCAGCGATAGCAGCAATTCACCAAAATCTTGATTTGAGGTATCCTGAAAAAGTTTGTTAAATCTATTGAAATTTTACAAGACTAACATTTATTAATTCAATTTATTGTTGGATGGAAATAATACGATGTTGTAAAGAAATACTACATAATGTACATATAACAATTAAATGCCGCTGTTTGCCTCTTCCGCTGCGATCTTAGATGATTGAAACTCTAAAATAGCAAAAATTCCAACGCGATATAATGAAATAAAGTTGATCACCTGGCAGCCTAGCAAAATAGCAAAGAAAATTTAAGCAAACAATAATGCGAGATAAATTCCATATGAGTATTATTACTGCCCAAAAACGGAAACTCAATAAATCCAAAACGAGAATTTTTTTTTTTAACTAAACGACAGGAAATTCCTCGATAACTCTTTTTTCCTACTGGGACCATAAATGATTCCTTTTGTCTGTAAAATAGAAAATGTAGGATCATAAACAATGTTAGTTTTTGAATTAATTATTTTGGACGAAGAATTTTTTTTGTAGAATTTGTCGTACATAATCCTCTCTCTAAAAAATATAAAAACCATCCCATCCCTTCAAACACATAACGCGAGTTAGATGGGCCAAAACTTACAACGATGCAAATGGAAAGCTGAAAATAGCATAAAAAAATATTGTGAAGGGATGTTATAATATAAAATGATAATAACAATCATATTTGTAATGTCTGCATGTCTGCTGATCCTGCTGCAATTGTAAACGGACTTGCATTATCATAGCCACGGGGGAAGAAAACAATTCAAAATTATTATACAATACTTGGGAATGCCATGGATTATCTGAAATTATATACCGTATAAAGAATACTTCAATTTTTCGTGGTAGGGTAAGATTTTAGCATGCTACTTTACCGAAGGCACGCTGCCTACATCGCTTTGGTGCGGCTGCCACCTACTGTATAGTTGACAAGATACAGCGTTTCTTACTCAACCGCTGTATGCCAGGACAGACGCTGTTTGAGCCGCACCTCCTTGGTGGACAGACGCTCAGCACGCACCTCCTCAATCTAGCTGAAGTCAGAAGGACAACAGTGCCCAGGCTGCACTACCAGCTAAGTACGCAACCCTTAGCTGGCGGTCTTTGTCATCTCCTGACCCGTGGAAGCATGAGGTAGGAACTTGTGAGGACCATAGCTATGTTGCGGGAACGCACGCACGCTCCATCCCAGTTGTCTACTCACCATTTTGCAGCCCCCCCCACCCCCAACCCACCCCCCACCCCCCCCCCCCCCCCCCCCCCCCCACCCCCAACCCAACCCCCCCCACACCCCCCCCCCCCCCCCCCCCTTTCCCACCACCCCCCCACCCCCAACCAACCAAACCCCATTTTCCCGCCTTCCCGCCCCTTTACATTCCTACCCAATTCCACATTGCTTTCCTGCCGACCCCCCCCCCCCCCCCACCCCCCCATTTCCCAAAAAAACCCAAAAACCCATTCCTTTCACCGCCCCCACGCCAAAACATCTTTTTCCCCTTTGCCACTTCACTACTCTACTGGTTCTGGAGTGGTATGCTGTCAACAAGATCGATTTTTTCCCCAAGTTAATGAATCCTCTAAATTGCCCGGAATTTCGATCAATCAAAACATACTAGGTAATTTCAAAGCAGCGATTTCGACGAAGTGGCGGGGCAGTCAAGGAAATCCAGCAAATGCGGGAAAAATGAAAGAAATGCGCTGATTCCGTATCTGTATTCCACTGTGCGGGCGCTGGGCTCCATCAAGAGGAAAGTTCGAGATTTCTTTTTTCGTTTCAGTTTTCTATTATGCACCTCTAGCTGATGATGAGTTCTAGACTGGAAGGTTGTTTTAGCATCGATCGTTCGAGAATGGTATAGAACAGGTAGTCTTTAAACTAGATTATAGGTTAGCGTGAGTAAATTTAAGTTTTAGGTATATAATTCTTTAATCTATAAGAAATTCATCATTACCTCAATTGTAACTATCAACTGTAGAAAAAGTGCACTAGATTACTATAGTTTTAAGCTTATACTAGTTTTATACTAGTTTTAATAGAGAAAGTATCCTAAATCCTGATTTTTTGCTTCCAATGTTTTCTTCCTTTGTCTCGCGTTAGGCACGTTGCTGGTCGATTGACATTTGAATGAACCGAGAGTCGATTGCATTGACATGCCTGTCGCAAAGTGGTGTAATACCAAGGTATTTTAATCAAGCAGGTGAGGCGCGCCGGCCGTGTGGTCGTAACACTCCTCCCGGGTACGCCAAGCCCTTGGTTCACCTCTTCATCGCGTCGAACCTCTAGGCCTGCAAGCTTTGTCGCCGGACGTTCATAGATGCCCGCTTTGGTCTGAACTGCCGCTGACCTGACTCGTCCGTCTTTACCTCTGTTGATGGAGATGACCCGTCCCTTTGGCCAACAGTTCCCAAGCATTCCAGGATCAAACACCACTACAATGTCGTTCACCTCAATCGGTTTGACCTCACTGAACCATTTTGTGCGCTTGGTAAGCTCTGGCAAGTAATCACGAACCCATCGCCTCCAGAAGATGTTCGCTTCGACTTGCGATGTGCACAATAAACGTCGAAGAACCAACGCACTGTCATCGAAGACCGTAGCTGGTTTGAGCCCACTTGACGAACCCAGCAGGAAGTTGTTGGGTGTCAGCACTGGACCCTCTGGATCTTCTAGCGGCACGTACGTCAACGGTCTGGAATTGATAACGTTTTCTACCTCGGTCAACATGTCATGAAGTGTTTCGTCGGTTGGATTTCGCCCTGGTTTTATCACCAGGAGATTCTTCTTCACCGATTGTATCAGCTTCTCCCAGGCACCTTCCATGTGAGGTGATGCCAGAGGCAGGAAGGTCCATTTCGTCCCTGGACTTATGATTTCCTGGATGACTTTCTCCTGCTCCATCTCTTTGAACGCCGCATCGAATTCATAACTGCCGCCACCAGTTATTTGCTTGCCACCGTGAAGTTTGTACCCTGATCACTATATACCTTCCTTGGTACACCCCGCCGAGCCATGCCATTACGCGCGAACTTGCATTGAGCGAATGTGCGATTTCAATATGAACCGCCGTATAGTTAAACACGATATAAGAACACCCCACGCTTTTCAGTTCAGCGTCCTACAGCCACCAGTATAGGACCGAAATAGTCAACACCAATGAACGAAAATGGCCTTGTGAATGCCGCCAGCCTCGCCTCTGGAAGATCACTCATTGGGGGTGGACGAGGAACAGCCCTCTGGTTTTTGCACTCCTGATAACTTTCTCTGACACGTTGGAAAAGTCGCCTGATCTTCGGGATCCGGAAGATTTTAGGTTGATTTTGACAACGTCTTGTTGGCTGTTCCGCGTTCAGAATGCCTATCTCGTCAGGAAACGCCTCCGCTTGAGCCAGTCGATACTGGTAAATAGTAGCTTGCTGAAGTTTCTCGGCTGAGAGTGGACCAATATAGATACTTTCCGCATTGTTTGGCATACTACGAATGTTGTGAGCCGCTCTCAATGCCGTGGCTGTGGCACGCAGCAAGCGCTCCCAGCACAAATATTCCTATTTTTTTTTCTTTTCCCGTTCCCCCCTAGGAGAGGGCCGCCCCCTCTTCTCCCCGCCACCCCCCCAGCGGGAGGGCGCCCCCCGTCCTATACAACAAAACCGGTCCCCCCACCCCATCTACTTTTTACGGTCGGGCGCCCCCCCCCCCCTCCCCCCCTCCCCCCCGCCTTTTTTTTTACCGCCCTTTTCTCCCCCCACCCACATACCCCCTTTTTCCAAAATTTCCCGCCGCGGAAACAAAACACCGCGAAAACCCCCCGGGTCCCCCCCCCCCCACAACAAAACACACCCCAACCCCCCCAAAAAACCCCCGATGACCCTCAACCACCACCGATTTTCCAACCCTACCACCCACCCCGCCCCCGCCGCCGGGGGCCGCAACCCCCACCCTCGGAACAAAAAAAAATAAGAGGAGAGCCCCCCGAGTCTTTCGCCCCCTATAGCACATTCCACAGTGCTCCCCTGTTGGAAGCGTAGATAGGTGATCGCTGCGTAGCCTGACAGACTTGCATCGACGAACGTATGCAGTTGGATGTTGGTCTGTAAACATAGCTGAGTTAAAGTACGGTAACAACGTGGTATGCTGACATAATGTGTAAGTGTTTCAGTGTGCAAGCTGTGTTTCATTTCGCGCCTATGATTTTTCATTCTAATTAGTGTTTTCAACACGTGTTCGATTTTATTTGTTGACGAAGTGATATAATTGATTGTTTGGTGTCGAACTGTTGATAGTGTCGATCATTAATTGTACGTGCCGTACCATTTGCAGTTTCATCGTTTCACGATTGCTGTTGCTCACCTATTATCTTCTGGCGAAGAATCGTCACCATTGTTATTGCTTTGAGTAAATTTCCGTCCCCGTTGTGCTGTTGTGGTTGTATTGTGTGAGCATACTTAAAGGCGATTACGATAAACCACGTGTGTAACGATGAGTGAAAACAAAAATTGCGCCAAGTGCGATGAAGCGATTACTGGCATAGAATTTGTCACATGCCGAGGATACTGCGATGGCATGTTCCATATGACATGTTCAAATGTGTCACGGGCACTTTTAGGCTATTTCACGCCGCATCGCAAAAACTTGTTTTGGATGTGCGATAAATGTGCCGAGCTATTTGAAAATTCACATCTCCGCTCTATTACTAAGGCGGCTGATGAAAAATCTCCGTTGGTGTCTCTCACTGAGGCAATCAGTAGCTTACATACGGAGATAAAGCTGTTGTCGCATAAGCCCGCACCGTGTATGCAATCACCAGTGATCAGGCAATGGCCCCAAATCGGACAAACTCGAGCTGCCAAACGACCTCGTGGACCTGATTTAGAACAAAAGGCGTTCGAATGTCAATCTGGTTCCAAGCATGTTGACCAGAATGCAGTGTCCGTTTCAATCACCGCTCAACCAGTGAATAAATTTTGGCTCTATTTGTCTCGAATACGTCCTGATGTCACCAACGAGGAAATTTTGGCATTGATTCGAGCAAACCTTGATTTGTCCCAGGACCCAGAGGTTATCAAACTGGTGGCCAAAGGAAGGGATACAAGCAACATGAGCTTCATATCCTTCAAAATTGGTTTGGACCCTTCCCTGAAGACAATCGCGCTTGACCCTTCGACTTGGCCGGAAGGCATAATGTTCCGTGAGTTTGAGGAATATTCAACTCAAAAATTTCGGAAGCCCTCCGCTATATTTCTGACGCCTACAACGGGTACTCCACCGGCAGTTGTAATGCAGCGTTAATTAATTGCAAAGGAAAACGATTTGATGCTACACGATATGACATTCAACCACCTGTTTTTACACCGGGACGCACCGAATTTAGTGAAATGGAAGCTCTCGATCCCCCCACCGCAGTCGTGCCATTCCAGCCAGCGACCTGCAGCCGTCCCGGCCCTACGTGTGGGTGTGGGGAGAGGGCCTTCCAAAACACTACTGCAGGCAAGTACGACTTTCCTCTTAGCCCGACAAGACCTGATTCGCTCGCCAATTCCAGCATATTTCTACCGTTTTTGGACGCACCTTTACACGCATGGTTTTTAAGTCAAACACCAGGACGCACGGAACTCAGCACTATGGAAGCCCTCGAGCCCCCCATCGTAGTCGAGCCAATCCCGCCAGCGACTTACAGCCGTCCCGGCCCTACGTGTGGGTGTGGGGAAAGGGTCTTCCAAAACGCGACTACAGGCAAGTACGACTTTCCTACTAGCCCGACAAGACCTGATCTGCTCTCCGATTCCAGCTTATTTCAAGGAAGTTTGAAAACAGCACCTCAAGAAACAACTTGTGTTAGTCAAATGCTGGGACGCACCGAGAATAGTATTGTGGAAGCCCTCGATCCCCTCACCGTAGTCGAGCCATTCCCGCCAGCGATCTGCAGCCGTCCCGGGCCTACGTGTGGGAGTGGGGAGAGGGTCTTCCAAAACGCTTCTTCAGGCAAGTACGACTCCATTATTTGCCCAGTCAGACCTGATGCGCCCTTCGATTCCAGTCACTCTGATTGCACGCCTGCTTTGCTTCACGGACTACTGGCTTATTACCAGAATGTTCGTGGTCTCCGAACGAAAATAGACGACTTTTTCTTAGCTGCCATCGAGTCCAACTTCGACGTGATAGTTCTAACCGAAACCTGGCTCAATGATCAAATTCATTCCGCTCAACTATTTGGAGATCAGTTCACAGTTTTTCAGAATGATCGTAATCGCATAAATAGCAAAAAATCTCGTGGTGGTGGCGTCTTGATAGCAGTTTCCAAAAGACTTCACAGTTGCCTGGATCCCAATCCTATTAACCCTTCGCTCGAACAGTTATGGGTCCAGATAACAACTCCACAAAGGAAGTTAAGTATCGGCGCAATGTACTTACCTCCCGATAGGAAATCTGATTTAAGCAGCATTGAGAACCATATCAGTTCGATTGGCGCTGTGTTATCCCGTTTAGATCACAACGACTACGCCTTACTATTTGGCGATTACAACCAGTCTGGGTTGGTTTGGAATGTTCCCATGATTGGTCATCCCACAATTGACGTTCTTCGTTCGCATATGCCACCCGTCTGCTGTGCTTTGATGGATGGATTTAGCCTCCATAATTTAGCGCAAATAAATTCAACGTTAAATCGTAACTCGAGACTGCTTGATCTTGTGTTGGCAAATGAAGCTGCCGTAATGGAATGTGCTGTTGTCGAAGCCTCCGAACCGTTAATTAACCTCGACGCCGATCATCCTGCGCTGGAGATTACTATCAATCTATCAGTACCTATAACCTTCGATAACATCGTTGATCCACATGGCCTGAATTTCCGTAGAACTGATTTCGCTGCTATGAGCCAATCTATGTCCCAAGTCAATTGGCAGTTCCTTGACTCGTGTTCCACTATCGATGAAGCGGTAGATTTTTTTGACGAGGTTGTGTCTCGGGCTATATCAGATTTTGTTCCGCTGAGGAGACCTGCTCGTAAACCTCCTTGGTCTAATGCTCATTTACGGTACCTAAAACGTGTGAGGTCGAAGGCTCTTCGCAAGTACTGCAAAACCCGAAATCAATTCACCAAGCGAATTTTCTCGACAGCTAGTACCCATTACCGAATGTACAATCGTCTTCTTTACAAGAATTATTCAAAACGAATCCAATCTAACCTTCGGCGCAACCCAAAGTTGTTCTGGTCATTTGTGAACACAAAAAGGAATGTTAATGGGCTACCGGTTGAAATTCATCTCGGCGACAGAATCGCCAGCACACCAGTGGACAAATGTGATCTACTTTCTGAGCACTTCAAAAGTGTATTCAATAACACCATGCCAGCATTGGAGCAAGTTAGCGAAGCACTCAGAGATACTCCCAGAGACGCGTTCGACTTCAATATTCCTGCGATTACATTGGACCTCGTTGAATCAGCAATCCGGAAGCTGAAACTCTCAAACGTGGCTGGACCAGACGGAATTCCTTCATGTGTACTAAAGAATTGCACTGCAGTGTTTACGATTCCTCTTTTGAAGATTTTCAATATCTCCTTACGCCAGGGAAAATATCCAACACGTTGGAAATCTTCGTTCATGTTCCCGATTTTCAAGAAAGGAGATAAACAAAATGCCGAAAATTATCGAGGAATCACATCGCTCTGTGCCTGCTCAAAAAGTCTTCGAGATCATCGTCAACGACTTGTTGTTTGCTGCAGACACTACATCTCTCCTGAACAACATGGATTTCACCCCAGAAGATCGATTTCAACCAACCTTGCACCTTTTGTTTCCTCGTGTCTCCGGAATATGGAAGCTGGATCTCAAGTCGACGTTGTTTACACGGATCTCAAGGCTGCTTTTGACCGGGTCGACCATACTATACTTTTGGCAAAGTTAGACAAACTTGGTGTGTCAAGTAACTTAGTTCGTTGGTTTAAATCTTACCTAACGGACAGGATACTCTGTGTGAAGATCGGCTCAGCTCAATCGAGCTACTTTACTAATATGTCGGGCGTACCTCAAGGCAGCAACTTGGGACCACTGCTGTTCTCAATTTTCATCAACGAGGTTGGACTGATACTTCCACCTAACTGCAGGTCGTTCTATGCAGACGATGTGAAAATTTATGTGGTTGTGCGATGCTTCACTGATTGTTTACGACTACAGCACTTGATCAGTAGCTTTGAAGAGTGGTGTTCCAGGAATTTCCTCACTCTGAGTGTTAACAAATGCTTCATTATCACATTCCATCGAAAATTGAACCCAATTGCATTTGATTACATGATAAATAATCAACCTCTGCAGAAAGTTGATACTGTTCGTGACCTTGGAATCACCCTTGACTCCGGTTTGACATTTAGACAACACTACACGGATATGATTACCAAAGCCAACAGACAGCTCGGTTTCATGTTTAAGATCTCCGACGAGTTTCGTGATCCCACCTGTCTGAAAGCATTGTACTGCTCTCTCGTGCGTTCTATTCTGGAATTTGGAGCCGTTGTGTGGTGCCCGTATCAAGGAATCTGGATTGCGAGGATTGAAGCAGTCCAAAGGAAATTTGTTCGTTATGCTCTCCGTCATCTGCCGTGGAATGATCCGGTCAACCTTCCAGCATACCAGGATCGTTGCTCACTCTTGGGAATTGAAACATTGGAGCATAGGCGTACAGTCATGCAAGCAGTTTTCGCAGCAAAAGTGCTACTAGGTGAAACCGACTCTCCCGGAATTCTGGCCGAACTCTTTATCTACGCTCCCGAACGAGTTCTGAGAACAAGAAATTTTCTACAGCTCGGAGCTCGTGCTGCAAACTACGGCCAACACGATCCAATTCGATTCATGTCATCGCGCTTCAATGAACTCTACGCTCTGTTTGACTTCAACTGTTCCGCAGAGACCTTCCGTCACCGGATTCAGCGTAGTTGGATGGAGAGCCGCTAGTTCAGAAATGGTGGCATTTACTACGTACTGGCATTAATGGCGAAGATACTAGACGACTGATTCCATCACGATAGCTTATTTAAGTATTACTGACCAGTTTTGTGTGTGTACTAGAATTAATGTTGTTTTGCTTGCTTTGTATTCCTTCTATTCATGTTGATTTCTGTAGTGTACGATTTAGAAATAGGAGGTTTTTACGCCACATGGCTTTTCCCCTATTACATTCCAATAAGATGTTAAGTCAGTTGGAATTATATCAATAAATAAATAAATAAATAAATAAATACGAAGCATTCTCGTTAACCATCTCCTTCATTAGCTCGTGTCGTTTACGAAGGTACTTCTTCCGCTTCCTGGATTTTCCTCTCCTCGTCCAAAATCTGCAACTCCAACGTCAACTGCGTCTGCTTGGCGGACCTCCTAGAACTTGCTCCGGAGTGCTGGCTCAGGTTATCCGCTAGAACTTGTTGCTTGGTGTACGGTGGATGGTTTGGATTCAGTGGCTCCGGCAGCTGTTGGAGTCGTGTTACTGGCGTCGGTGGTTATCACCACGTTGTGATGAAATAGGCCGACGAAAAATAAACGAATAAAAAAAACGTGTTAACAGGTGAGACCGATCGAATTGGTTGTACTTTTTGCTCTCCCGCAGTTTAAATAGACGACGGAGTTTGACGTCAAACTCCTTTAATCGTTTAGACAGTGACCGAACGAAATACACGACATAAGACGCGTGTTCTGATTGTTCGAAGAGTGAAAATAAGCACAAAGTTCTTCGTTCTGATGGATAATATTTCTTCAAGCCAAACAATGCATTAGGTCATATGTAATGTTTGTATCAAATCAAGAAAAGTAGGATTGAAAATTTAATTTTTTTGAATCGTAATTGCAACTAATCGTGTAATCTTAATTTTTTGCATGGTTTTCAACGTAAAACGTCATCAGTATTACAAAAATGTTGCTTATGAAGTTCACGATGATTCTAGACGTGTAGTTTATACATTTGTTACTTAAGACCTATTGCATTTGCAATTGAAGATTGGACCTGTAAGATTGGACTTTTGCCATGATAGAATGTACATTGAACTATTTTGATTGCGGAAAGCACTAATAAAAATACTATTCGCATTAGCTCCCTTTTAGCTCCCTATTTATTGTTGTATTCTTGTATCTCTTAATCCTTGCAATAAGCAAACATTCAATAAAAACGTAGTCCATCATATTTGAGAACCTCAACAACTGGCTGCATATATAAAGGGTGATACGGTCAAAATTTGGTCAAGGGAAAACGCGTGTAAATCGGTGAAATCGTTTATTTAAAAAATCAAATTAAATTTCTTTTTCAAGTTCAATTAGTATAAAATTCAGGAAAAATATTCAGTTAGGCTTCCGCTTTTCCAAATCCGAATTGCCGGGCCTTACGCTTGACCCCTGCCATCAGATTTTGTACAGCCACCTTGTCCACCTTCTTCGCCGCAGAAAGTCAGTTTGCCTTGAACTGCTGCTCGTCCTTAGCAGTTTTTTTGGTCTTCTTTAGGTTCCGCTTGACAATAGCCCAGTATTTCTCAATTGGGCGGAGCTCTGGTGTGTTGGGAGGGTTCTTGTCCTTGGGAACCACCTGCACGTTGTTGGCGGCGTACCACTCCATGGCCTTTTTACCGTAATGGCAAGATGCCAAATCCGGCCAAAACAGTACGGAACAACCGTGTTTCTTCAGGAAAGGCAGCAGACGTTTATTCAAACACTCTTTCACGTAAATTTCTTGGTTGACAGTCCCGGAAGCTATGAAAATGCTGCTTTTCAAGCCACAGGTACAGATGGCTTGCCAAACCAGATATTTCTTTGCGAACTTTGACAGTTTCGTGTGCTTGAAAATATCTGCTACCTTTCCCCTTCCTTTTGCCGTATAAAACTCCTGTCCCGGAAGCTGCTTGTAGTCGGCTTTGACGTAGGTTTCGTCGTCCATTACCACGCAGTCAAACTTCGTCAGCATCGTCGTGTACAGCCTCCGGGATCGCGCTTTGGCCGTCGTATTTTGTTTATCATCGCGATTTGGAGTCACTACCTTCTTGTAAGTCGATAGTCCGGCTCGTTTTTTGGCTTGATGCACGGTTGTAGACGATACACCCAGCTTATTTCGTTCCCCAAACAATTTAATTACATTTGTAACGGTTGATTTGGCAACTTTTAGCGATTTTGCCAACTTTGCGTGCGAGTAGCTCGGATTTTCGCGATGCGCGAGCGAAATTTTGATACGTATCTCTTCTTGCTTGGACGGCATTTTGACAACTGAAGAGTGAATTCCAAAATCAAAATAGGAGCAACATTCTACACACACACACACCTTCAAAATGAGGGGTGTTCAGGTTTTTTAAATGCAAAATTGAAAGAAATACGTCAAGTTGATATTGACCAAATTTTGACCGTATCGCCCTTTATTCAATCGGAAATCTCACAAATCGGCACAAATCTCACTTAATAAACGATCAACGTATATGATATTCTAATTGAAACTTTGCTGCGTTGCAGCAAGCATAAACATAACAATATCAGATGCGTTGGTCCGTTATGGCACGGTAAGCAAGTTTAATTTTTTTACGAAAGTATTATACAAATGTGTGTACCTGTTTTCATACGTATTTTCTGAGTGAATTACAAATTATCAGTCGTATGCACCTACTTTCAGGAGATCCCCCTGGAGACTTAAGAAAGTAAATTAAGTATATAAAGAATGATTTGCGTGATACAGGGTGCGGCAGAAAATAATTCGAAAATTTGTTCTATTTCTTTCAAATCCCATTTCAGCTAATTCAAGCAATAATATAAACATTTTCGAGTGCAGTTATCTTTCTAAAGTCCTTTTAAACAAATTTATTCAATGTGTCCTCCATTTTTATTAATAACATCCTTGAGCCGACGCCGGAAGCCAGAGCATGCCTTTCGGACGTAGTCCTCCGACATTGACTGCCATGTGCGTGTTATGGTTGACTTCAGGGTTTTCACACTAGGGTGTGATGTTTTGCAGGCTCGTGCTTCAACATATGCCCAAATCGAATAATCCAACAGATTAAGATCTGGACTGCTAGGGGGCCACAAATCCTTCGGCCAAAACTTCATGTTATCGTTCAACCATTGTTGGGTTCGATTGGACGTGTGACACGGCGCTTCATCCTGCTGTAGGACAACGTTTTGGTCCTCGAAGAAGTTGGCCTTCACCCAGGGAAGCACTTGGTCTTTTAAAATACCGATATACACTTCGGTATTGACTATTTAACTCCAGCATCAATGAAAACAGGCGGCATTTTCAAACCGTTGGACGCTACCAAGCCAAACATCATGACACCAGCCGGATGTTTGGTTTGAAATTTGAATTTCATTTTTTCCGGAACGTTCTCCATTTTCTGCGGTTAAATTAACCGGTCCGTGCGGCTGTTGGCCACAGCATCGATGCTGAAAAGCGTTTCGTTCCTGTTCCTGTTCTCCGGGATTATCATTTTTTCCTTCATCAACAAGGAAAGCAATCTCTTGGAGATCTTCTTTGATGATTCTCCGCATGGATTTCTCCGAAATATTTGCTTCCTTTGCAAGTTTTCTTATGGAACGCACCGGATTGTGAGCAATTTTTGCACGGACCGATTTGATCACGTTCGGCATGCGTGCAAAGCGCGGACGTCCGCTGCTCGGCTTCCGCTACTCAGGACCATCCTGCAGGGACTTTTTTATGCGGTAAACTGTTGCCAAATGGCAGCCTACCACCTTGGCAATCTCTTTCGGCTTCTTCTGGCCTAGCAACAAACTAAAAGACACCCGAGGGGAGATTATGTAGAGTTGTTGGAGCTTGTTCTGCTTTTCCTAGGAGGAGATACACGAAAAGGAATCAAGTTTAGAAGAGCCGGAAGTATTAGTAGAGCACGCTGGATGGCTCGTGCCATATATGTGCTCAAAATGTGGCTGCTATATGACCATTTTGACAACTTTGATGGAGAAATCATGGATCATTACGAAATATTGTGCGTTTTTATTTCCAAGATTTACGTCCAGTATTGGTTTAGCCTGAACAACCCGGTTTGTGTTTTTTTTTCCTTTCCCGTAGTGTACTGAAAAGCTATATTTTAGTCTGTAGTTTAGTAATAATAAGGATTATTTTTACAGATAACGGCACCTCGGATCGACATCGAGTTTTGGAAGTCAATTAGCAAGCTTGATTATGCTGATTATGCTAAAACCGGAGCGAAAGCTTTTGAAAAGCACCTTTGGTATATTTCACCTCAAAATATCGCTATGGCGTTCTTCGATGATGCCGTCACACATCAAGAGAAGGATGCAATGAAACAAGCTTATGTTTCTAAAGTTGATGCAGTGACTAAAAAAATCAACAATAGAAAGCGAAAGATAGAAGAAACGACACCGACAAGAGCAGGAAGCATCAGAGCGTCTGATACGCTTTCATCGTTTGTCACTGCTAACACGAAAGAGTTTTTTGATATCATGCAAATTTCGACCGACTTCATGCGAAACCCCGCAAACGAGTGGAATAACAATAAAAATTATCTGAGTGCGAAACAACGAGTTGCTTCCTTGATTGTTGTCAATGATGTGGCTGAAAGAGGAGTGAAGCTATTCTCTGAATTCAACATGAAATCTACTCGAGACCCAAATCAACAGCAATATTTGCTTCAGGTGATCGAAGAACATCGAAAGAAGCACCCGTTGACATCATAAAATTAAAAAAATCGAAGTATAATCATTAAAATCTTATTACATTTGTGTGCAAACGCCTGACTTTGTATATTTAACCAAAACAATAAAAAAGGAGGAGAGAATCACTATCAAACTATAAAATGATTGAGCCAATGTTTTTGACTAACACATCTGAACATACCAACTCGATAAGATGAGAAACACAGAAGTTTAGGTAAGAGACGCGTTGGGAACTCGCTTCTCCAAATGTCTAAAATAAGAGTATACTCTCCTGGTCTTCTTTTTTTCTTATTTTTAGTAGTTCGTGTTTGTTTTGCCCCCGTCCCCCTTCACCACGATGAATCTCATCGTCACCCAATGGTCACCAAGACGATCGAACACTAAAAGCAAACCCTGCATAACGCAAAAGTACTGGCGACAACTCTCTGATGAGACAAGAATAACTCCCTCCCAAGCTCCTCACCTGATCCTTCCCTGAAAAATATTACCCTTAACCTCGAGTAAACCGCGAGTAATCGGTCCATTCCTACTAGACGTAGTATTAAGACAATGATTATCGGCTCCGTAAAGCTAACGCAATTGAGCCTTCCAAATAAACGAACTGGTTAAAAAAACACAGAAATTATTTCAATCTGTAACTTTACTTCCATCGATGTTATTGAGGGGGGAGGAATCAGTATGTACCTCTTCTTCAATTTCAAAAAATAAATTGAGCAAATGCTTTTGAATAGCTCATCCGAACGTACCAACTCCATTAGATGAGAAACTCCGAAGTTGGGGGTGGAGAGAATATAGTATGCCCCCTCCCTTTAACAACTGGGCATATGAGATAGAGCAAATGTTTTCAAATAACATATCTAAATAAACCAACTCGACAAGATACGAAACACTAAAGTTATTTCAGTTTGAAACAGTAATTCCATTACTATGAATTGAGGGAGAGGGGGCGGGTTGGCATGGTGGGAGGGCATCTCCAAATACACCCATAAAGTTGTGCAAATGTTTATGAGTAGTTCATCTGAACATTCCAAATCGATAAGACAAGAAACGCCAAAGTTATTGCGGATTGAAATCTGGCTTCCATTGATACACCGGCAGTGTTGGCAGAACAAATCATTTTTAGCAATTAATTCGAACCATCGATCTTTGAACACCTATAACTTTTTTAAGGAACGTTTTAGCGTAGTACTTCTTTCGACAAAGTTGTTAAACACATCCTGGACTATACTTTTAATTGACTAGTTAAAGGTTTCATGCTAAACTGAGGTCTCTAGTAATGGAAATTCAAAAAAGTATGTTTTCCCATACTAATTTCCATACAAATTTCAAACGCAATGCGGGAAGCAGGGCTACAACCAATCGTCCCCAAATTTTACACGGTTATTTGGGACCCCAAATGGATCCAAAAAAGAGCTGTTCTGAAAAAATGATCATGTTGAGCCACCCTAATGCAGATCTTCTTTGATGATTCTCCGCATGGATTTCTCCGAAATATTAGCTTCTTTTGCAAGTTTTCTTATGGAACGCACCGGGTTGCGAGCAATTTTTGCACGGACTGATTTGATCACGTTCGGCGTGCGTGCAAAGCGCGGACGTCCGCTTCCTGGCTTCCGCTGCTTAGGACCATCCTGCAGGGACTTTTTTATGCGGTAAACTGTTGCCAAATGGCAGCCTACCACCTTGGCAATCTCTTTCGGCTTCTTCTGGACGAGCAACAAACTGGTGATCACTTCTTTCGCGAACATTTTGACGAATTTGCATTAAAACAAATAGAATGTTTGGATGCAGCACTTGAAAGTAAACATAAACAAATACACTTTCGACAGAAATTAGTCACTAGCTACACGAATTAACCCAATACTCAAGTTTGAACATTTTCGCATTATTTTCGTGCAGTCTGTAAACTAACCCTGTATGGTCTCGAAGTTTACGAAAAAGTACAAGTATTTCTCGTAACTAGTGCACCTATTACAATAATCCGATTGAATAAATATGTAGCCAGTTGTTGGGTTTCTTAAATATAATTGGCTAATTTTTCATTAAATGTTTGCTTATTGCAAGGATTTTGCGGTACAAGAGTACCATTTGATATATTTTTTGTTGACGTTATTTTGGTATTAATCATATGTTTAGCACATTTTTTTTTTACAAATCTTAAAAAAAAAAATCGCAAAATATTATATATACTTATCAATAGCGTCGAAACTATTACTCCTAGAATATTGTAATGTTCAAAATATCAGTGTTAAATTTAATTTTGTTTCATTTGATGACAAAATATTTGAAATTGGGTCACACGTGTTGGAGATATTCCATTTTAAGGGAATGTGTTTTTGTTCATTGATAAAAAAATCAACTTTTATCCATATCTCGAAAGCTGTTCTACTTTTATTTTTTTTGACGGCTTTTTTATATTCTGCATAAAATTTCACATTAGAAATGATGATCAGCTTACCGAGTTCATAAACGCTGTAAACTAGTGTAATCAACAATATCATGTTGCTATCAGGATGATCGATTCCACCCGAAGCAATTAAGACATTATTAATCAATTTATAGTTGATCATTTCCACGCATCTATCGTTTTCCTTAACTTTTTTGGCATCATGATATCACTGGTTAAACTGAACAGTTTGTCTACACGATCTTTGAATGATCTAAATTTGGTTAAATTGAACCTATAAACCGAGTAATGCAGCCAAGATGTACAGAAAGTAGTCACACGTAATAAACTTACTGTACACATAGTTAAAATAACAATTATTTAACTGAAAACTGTAGACCCAATGTTAGAAACATATTTATTTCCATGTTCCCAACTATGGCCTGTTGTATGAAAAGCATATTAAAAATGCTGATACTGGTAAAATTTTCAATAAAAATGACTTTCAGTTGTATGTTTTCCAAATGACACAAACCAAAGAAACAAAATCTGTGTAGAGTAAATTATTATGTTTTCATATTGGATAGCCGATAAATTATATGTGAGAATCACTTAAGTGTTTCTTAACTGTTTTATTATAGTTTCTTTTGTGAAATTTTATATTGGGTGAAGCCAATACAGCTGGCAACGCCTTAAATCAGAAAATCAGAAAAGAAAACCCGTTCGAAGAAAACCATACGAATCTATCAAATGGGACGAAGTTGCATCCATGAATAGACCCAATTTGGTGCTTATAGACCGACATTAAATCCACATCCCTCGAAAGTTTCTGACTTTATAAAATGAGTTGTGTAGCTTTTCGTGATACATACTACCAAACGTCTTCTTAAACATATCTAAGCGAGTGTACAACTAGTTAAATTTTGCTTCCAGCTCAAATATCTTATGAGTTACAATAAAAAATGTAATCGATCGTTGCATATTAGGCTGAGTCAAGGGACACATACCGTATGCTGCATGATTTTTTGTTTAGGTTCGTTTGTTTGGAGTTATAAATAATTTGGAATGCCTTGGTGTGTCTTTTACATTCCAGTTCAACAGAATCATATATGCCTCCCATTTTTTAAATTCAATTTGTAAGGAGTGTATCGAAAATAAGCTATTCACAAACTTTCTTTCAAATTATGTTGAAAACCGATATTTTATTCATACAAAAAATTGATCCTTTATTGTACGAGGTTAAACTTGAACATAATGGAGACCGGATGAAATTCAAGTTATTCCTTCATGAATTTTCGAACTTTGGATCGAATGCTCTTCATCAAGTTCCGGACAAGTGTTGCATCGCATTTTTTGGACGCTTGAGCCCAAATTTTTTTGAACTCCTGCATGTTCCCAGCTGCCTTACCAGTCTTCTTGAAGACCCTCTTCACGATTGCCCAGTAACGTTCGATGGGTCAAAGCTGAGGGCAATTTGGTGGATTGATATTTTTCTCAACGAAATCTATACCCTTTTCCGCAAGCCAATTGAGAGTGGTTTTGGCATAGTGAGCAGACGCTAAATCCAGCCAAAACAGTGGAGGTGTACTATGCTTCTTATATAATGGCAACAATCTCTTCTGGAGACACTCAGATCGATAGATTTCCGCATTTATAGTTCCGGTAGTGTAAAAAATGGTTAACTTCAAACCACAGGAACATATTGCTTGCCATACCAGTACCTTTCGACCGAATTTCTCCACTTGAATCGACCTGTCCGCATCGCTCACATCCTCCCCAACGACGGCAGTAAAGTATTGTGGACCTGGAAGGGTTTTTGAGTCCTCCTTTACATAGGTCTCATCGTCCATCAAAACGCATGCATCCGGACGCTGCAAAAGACGCGAATACAATTTCCGGGCCCTTGTTGCTGCTCGCTTCTTCTGTTCTGCACTTTGTTTCGAGATTTTCTGCTTTTTGTAGGTCTTCAGGTGGTTTCGCCTCTTGATACGCTGGATCATTCCGACACTCGTTCCTGCTTTTTTGGCCAAATCACGTATTGACATTGATTTGTTCTTCATGATTAGAGATACCACTTTTTGCTCCAGTTTCGGGTTGGAAGAACCAGGTTTTCTGCCTCTTCCTGGTAGCTCATCCAAAGAATAGTGTTCCCCAAACTTATTAATGATGGTTTTAACACTCGCATGATGAATTCCAAACCGCTTCGCCAATTTTCGCACAGTAATACCCTTCTCACTTAGCCATGTGTCCAGAACCTTAATTTTCACTTCCTTTTCAATACGTGACATTTTGAAAACGTAAAAGACCCACACAAACAAGTAAGCAAAAGAAAGCTGACAGTCAAACGCACAGCATGCAGTGTTCAGAGCATAAAAAACCATCACAAATACATGCGTACAACGCAAATGTATGTGGATAGCTTATATTCGATACACTCCTTATGCTTCTCCGACTTCGACAATTCAATAAATTTTGAATAATCTATGAAGCAGGAGCTTCAGGGAATCCCAGAGCAGCATCGTGCTATGATTGCTCCGGTAAAATTTGCTGCAAATTTTGGCCAAGTTGATTCCATCAAAACGTTCTTCAATGAAGCGATTTAGGAGTCGGCCGGCCTTGGTATGTACAATGAAATTTAACGTGCCAATCGTAAACTTCAAGCTCCTTTTTCCGGGTATGTCGCTGAATTAGCTGCCACACACTTTACGCTAGAAATTGTTGCCTCACTAACACCAGATCAGTATTTCATTTTAAGGATAGGCTCAGTTGAGGCTATTCCCTCCTTAATCCCGGTAAAGCACTCCTTGTATTGTCTCATGAAAATACAGGAGCTTCAAAGTGCTTTATCTTCGCGATACTCCTATTTGTCGTCAGCAGTCACTCGTTAGCAAGCTGCATAAATGGAGTAAAGGAGATTTGGGACGATGGCAACATTCTATCATCCCAACGGTATCGAAGAAATCTTGGTTCGGGGGAAAGGATGCGGGTCGAGACTTCATTCGTGTGATGTCTCGCCTCATGTCTAACCATTTTCCTTCGAACGCTCATTTATACCGTGTTAGGCTGAGTGACAGCAATCACTGTGAATGTTGTACTGAGCATAGTGGAGTCATATCTGAGCTTCATGATCCCCTTCGGGCTCGAGGTAGAGGTAGGCTATGTACCGGTTCGAGATATTTTGGCTCTACGTGATCTACGTGGAGTTTATGAAACTCATTTATGTGTTTTTGACTAACATTAGCGTTAGATTGTAGTTTGTTTAATCTATATATTAAGTTTATGTTTTTTGATTTCAGTGTTTGAGTTTGTGTTATTTTTTTAAAGATTTTTTTCCAAAAGAAAAAAAAAGCTTTTCATGTTTCAGTTAAATTGAAAATAGTCGATCAGTATGAATATTTGTAGATGCTTGTCTTGAATTTCTGTCACACTTTTCATTTTCAAATACTGTCAAAACATTGAGCACGCATTGCAATTAAGCAATTAAGATAGTGATCTTTTTTATGCCGTGCAAACTGCTGTTATTCAATAACTTTTTTATTATCTTATAGGACAGTTGATTAAACAGTCCTATTGATACTTTGCTTTTTTATTTCATCCCTTCTAAATTAATTAGCTACTCAAGAAAATTTCAAGCTATTTGATTTTTCGGATGAACGGCTGCAGCTGTCAATAAGTGTCGAGATTTTATCGTGTTCAAGCCTTAATTTACCGCCCTATCTCTTTTCTACGTAGCTACTTAGGGCACAGTTTGTGAAGAGATTCCACACAAACAAAACCAATATCTAACTGAAACAAATTATCAAACAAAAGAGATAATACATATTTTGAGCAAAAATGCATACAGTTTGGTTTACTGTCTCCTTTACTTACATAACATTCACGTAACTTACTCTTAGTAAGAAGCACCATCCTCCTCCACCGTGGGCTTCGGCCCAGCTGTTGCGACTGTCATAATAAGCCAGCAAGGTCCGTTTCTATGTGCCGGTACTATGTATTGCTAAAGTACACATTGTATGTGTGGGTATTTAGGTCTGAGGTTGGGGTATGCTCGTTGGAGTAATCGCAACCCACTGGTAGTAAAAGTTGGTTTGAAAAATACACAAGAAATAACAACAAAACGAGGAAGAGCTAATTTACGACCGACGAAAATCAGTGAGAGTGAAGGGAAAACTTTCTCTCTTGACGACCATCTGTACCTAGCCGCCGATTCCCGGCATAAAAGGAGGTGTGTTAACAAATGTATGCTACTCACACTATCACAGGGAAAATGAGTGCCTTCGGAAGGAACGAAATTTACAGTTACACTCTCTAGTTTGAAGCAAAACAAATTGAAATATTATTTTATTCGAGCATTTTATTTAAAAAAAAAAAAAAAGGTAAACTCTCCATTTGTTGTTTATCTCGATAGATCTCTTTATCGCTTGAAATACAGTTTTACGTACATAAATAGTCTCTCTATCGGGATCCCTCATGAAAACACAGTCTGTAAAAAAGTGTGATGTTATGTAGAAAAATTTAAAAATGGCTGTCATAATAGCCAATTTTCATCTTCACTTCCAATGGTTTATGGCACAAATCTAAAAAACAACAAAGATTTCACTTTGCAAACTTTAATCACTTATTTGCTGCAGTACAGGATGAATTCTATTAAAGTTTGGCATGTAAAAGTGGGCCTTCAAAAATTCAAAGTGCGAAGCAAATCCGTCATGACCTATACTGCCGTGAAACGCCTATCAGTCCCATATAAATAGGAAAGCAAGCAAAGATGGGACTGAATGGCGTTTCATGGCAGTATATCGATTGAAGAATCTAGTTCACTGTTTTTTTTTTGCGTACCCTTTGGAGTAAACGATTCAGTTTTCTAAGGATCCATATCCTTGGATAAACAAAGACAGCTTTTTAATACGAGACTGAATAGTTGACCCGATTTTTTCACCTCCTTTTTTGAAAATATATTTTCTTTAAAGCCTGTGTGCTTTTTCTTTAATTTCATCTTGTAGTCCAAAGTGAAAGATTTCACATAAAGCTAAGCAGACATTTGTGAAAAATAATTTTCTGGGGTGTGAAGAGGTTGACCAAATCGGGTCATCGCTGTATTCTGATTTTATTTCAATTAAAAGCACACCGTGCAAATCGATGCAAAAACCATCAACCAAATACGGCGTTATAATTTATTTTTTTTAATTCTAAATTTGAGTTGTTTGTAGCAAAACTGCATCATAATTTATGTTTGGATTCATAACTTTTCGACACACGATGGTTCCCACCCGGCCGGATGAGCTCTCGCTTTCTTCAAGCAACCAGCAGATGATGTGAGAGCCAGAGAGCCAGTGGGGAGCTCTTGGGAGTTGTTGATATAATTTTATATAGAACAGGATAGGCATGAGGCCGGGCAGTGGAATCGCGTGAGTACAAAAGCTCCGGTAACGATGGGACAACCAACAGAGCAGCTGGTTTTTCAACTATGCTTCCAGGAGAACTTTTTCATCTCAGTTTCGTTTGAGCCGTTGCATGATTAACATATCAACTCCACATATCATTTTTGCGTGTGTGTATTCAATAAAATTGTGCAGTTTTACAACCAAAATTAAGCTAAGGTTTTTGAACAATTCGAGTGGTTTAGAGAAAAGTGCAGTGGTCATTAGTTTTCATAAAATTTCGAATGCATGGAAAAAAAGTAAGTGCTTAGCAGTGAAAAAGAGGCTCGTTTATTACCCAGCTAAAAATGCTTGAAGTAGGGAGGTCGTAACTCAAGTGGCCTTGTGGATGAATTTTTCATGGTAGTAAGAGTATATGGAGTGGATGATTGACTTATGCGGCTGATTGTGATTTAAATATTAATAAATAAGACTGGGAAAATTCTGCTTTAAATTGTGAGAAATCAGAGCCTAGGAAAAACTTGTGAAAAATGTTGTTGTATACCGAAAAATGAAGCAGCTTAGTGTATGAGTGTGCGTGTGTGTGTGTATGCGACGGACCTTGGAGTTCCGGATGACTTTGGCAAAACCGCCTTGTGTTTTACTATTGTGATTTATCGTTTTCCACTGATATATGTGAGTCAGATCAAACGTTGCAGTTTCTGATCTGAACGATTAAAATCTTCAGTTATAATATGGCAAAGCTTTTCATGCATGTGTCTAAAAACACGGAATACAAATCGGATGATCATCTTAACTATGGCGAGTAAAGTGGTTGAGACACCCCTTCCACCTCCGGGTATTGTGTTTGTTTGTATGTGTAGCTGAGTGGGTGGAAGAGTATTTGTGGCTGGAACGCGTAAATTTGTGGAATGTCAGAAAAAAATGGAAAGGACGACCCTGACTGTGGACTATCACATTTCAGGGTATCCGCTCTTCATCTTACTCTCTTTCTTCGGTGTTCGGTGTTTTCACACCCACACAAGTGTACATTCGTCTTGGATGCCTGGAAATCATGTGTGTCTACATTAAATTTGTACGAGGAGCAGCTGAAATAGTACAACGGACACGAGGCAAAAGGAAAATTACTACACACATAAAATTCTACTGTGTGACTCTATCAAATCCCATAACTCCTCTGTGGTGAGGCTATAACACGTCCATATTTTAGTACAGAAGTTTACCTGCCGGCACGGATAGGCCAAAGGTACCTCTTAATCATCATCTAGCATCGCTTATTTAGCCATTCCATCATCCTGTCGTCGTCCTCGCGTGCAGACGGATTAAAGCGAATAACCTTCGAATGACGAATTTTCATAAATTATAATTTAATGAAGCATATGAGCGAGAAAATCTTGCCTTATTTTCGTGACTTTCGATGGTGACCCTCCAGGTTATTTGGTAGAGAAACGTCGAAAAATATTTTTGTCTGTTCCTTTTTCGCTTACGGTTGGTCCCGGGAGAATGCTGAACTCGAGATATGTATGTTTTTTTTTCGACCGGAACCTGATTATTATTCACATGGGATATATTATGACAGGTACACAGGTGATGTTGTTTATACGCGCGTGACTTTCCTGTGAATAAAAAAACACTATTTATTGGGTTGCTAAAATAATACACAAATCCATAAACAAAACAACGGTTACATAATGCTGTTCGACGTTTATCTCCCAGATAGAAAATATCCATTTATGCAACAAGCTGCAAAAAGAACATTTCGTATTTGAGTGATGAAAACATCTAAGTTTAGGAGTTATGACTATATCGATTTGTGTTTTGACAATGAAAAGTTGTAAAAGTTGTACAAATGTTTGAACAATATCGTTAAAAAGCGCACAGTTCGTTTCATCAAGCGAACCCAGAATCCAAAAAAAAAGTGGTATTATGGTGTTTATATAATTAACGTTTCATATCATTCCGATTTAAGTTGAACGAATTTTTTCAAGTGACTAGATTTTTTTATTTAATGGTAAAATCGTAATCGAAGGCATGTTGGAGGAACTGAACAAAGAGAATTTAACAGATCCTAGTTAAAATGGTGTTAAGGTTAAGGTCACAGGAAAAATAAAATAGCCGCAATAATAAAGGGTGGAATGGTCAAAAATTGGTCAAACTTGATTAAGTGCACACTGATTAGTTTATTATATAAATGATCAATCTCTATTTGTTTTTGAAGTTAACCGTCTACAAAACACAAGATAATTATTTGATTAGGCTTCCGATTTTCCAAATGCGAACTGTCGGGCTTAACGTTTCACACCTTGCATCAAGTTTTGTACCGGTATTCCCCCTCCCCTTTTTTTTTTTTTTTTTTCATTTTCCCCCCGGGGTTTCCTCCCCCCCCCCCTTTTTCTACCCCCCCCACACAATTTTTCCCTCCCAAAATATTTTTTCCCGCTCACTTTTTTTTTTTGTAAACCCCCACACCACCCATTTTTTCGGGAACTTTGACATTTTTTCCTGCTTAAACTTACCTTGTGATCAAAAAGTTCCGGTAATTTTCAATTTAAAAAGGCCGCCTTTATTTTTTCGGTAAAATCTTTTTAGTGTAATATGGCAACACTAGTTCTGATATTCTGTCAAAGTGTGAGAGCAAATTATCCATTAGTTTTGTTTTGACAACTGCTTTTGTTAGTCGAAAAATAGACGCTCGGCGATTTTTACCATGGATAAAAAATTGGAACAACGCGTTTGTGTGAAATTTTGTGTTGCAAACGCATTTTCTGCAGCGGAAACGCTCAGAATGTTGCAAAAAGCCTTTGGTGAGGACTCTATGTCACAAAATCGTACATTTGTTTGGCACAAAGACTTTAAAGAAGGCCGTGAAAGCGTGAGTGACATGCCGCGTTCTGGACGACCATCGACCTCAACTACCGATGAAAACATCGCTTCCGTGAAGAATTTAGTTATGGAAAACCGCTCAATTAGCATTCGGGAGATAGCTGCACTCCTTGATATCTCATTTGGATCGACCGAACACATTTTGACGGAAATTCTGGGCATGAAACGCATTGAAGCACGACTTGTTCCAAAAGAGCTGAATTTTTTGCAAAATTAGCATCGAGTTGAGGTCGCTAAACAGATGATTGCGAACGCAGATAGCGATCCCACATTCATGGAACGCATCATAACTGGTGATGAAACGTGGGTATATGAATTTGATATGCTCACAAGTCAACAATCGTCCGAATGGCGCGCCGAAGATGAGCCGAAACCAAAAAAATCACGACAAAGTCGCTCCAAAATTAAAGTTTTACTGACCGTTTTCTTTGATTTTCGCGGTGTCGTCCATTCTGAATTCCTTCCAGAAGGTCGAACGGTTAACAAAGAGTATTATTTACAAGTTATGAGACGTTTGCGTGAGGCAATTCGAAAGAAGAGGCCAGAATTGTGGCGCAATAATTCGTGGATTTTACACCACGATAACGCTCCATCACACACCGCGCTCACTATTTGTGAATTTTTGGCCAAGAACTCCACCAATACCATCAAACAAGCACCATATTCACCAGACCTTGCCCCGTGCGACTTCTTTCTCTTCCCAAAACTGAAAATTCCGCTCAGAGGTAGGCGTTTTGAATCGATTGATGCGATAAAAAAGAATTCGCTGGAAGAACTGAAAGCCATACATTCATCGGCCTATAAAAAATGTATGGATGATTGGATAAAGCGCTGGCATATGTGTGTTGCCTCTAATGGCGAGTACTTTGAAGGCGATAATAAAGATATCAATTAAAAATTGAAATAAATGCGTTTTTTTTCAAATTACCGGAACTTTTTGATCACAAGGTATCTTGAACCTTTCTTTTTCCGGTAGCCGTATACAACTCTTGACCTGGAAGTTGCTTGAAATCAGCCTTGGCGTGTGTTTCATCGTCCATTACGAAGCAATCAAACTTGGTCAACAAACTCGTGTACAACTTACGCGGTCTTCCTTTGGCTGTTGTGTTTTGCTTATCATCTCAATTAGGTGTAACTGTAACCTTATATGTTGACAGTCCGGCTCGTTTCTTTGCTCTTTGCACTGTTGTGTGGGATATTCCCAATTTGTTTCCGATATCTCTGATGGAAAGGGGATTGCGTTTGAAAATGCTGGCCACTATTCTTCCGGTCGCTGCGGCTTCCTAGTTTCGGTTTCCTCCTGATCTCGGCTTCCTGTCATTCGTTTGACGTTCTCCGAAAGCTTTTATAACATTCGTCACGGTTTGGCAATATTAAGTGATTTTGCCAAGTTGGCGCGAGAATAATTTGGATTTTGCTTATGTGCTGCTCTTATTGCTTCGACGCCATTTTGACAACTGAATAGAAAATGGCTAAAACAAAATAGAGTCAACATTTCGTACGCATACACCTACAAAATGAGGGGTGTTCAAGTTTTTTAAATTCACGATTAAAAAACTACGTCATATTTGAGTCGACCAAGTTTTGAACGCTCCATCCTGTTGGGCTGCAGTGGACTGTACTGCACCGGTCGATCTCGGGAACCGAGCCGGATGGGAGCAGGAAACCTTGCGTTCCTTACCAGGAGGGCAACTAGCCCGGAAGCTTGACTTCGCCTATTGAAGCCACGATGCGATTGGACTAGACTAGCTTAGCTAGCAGCAATCTTCTGACACCAAACAACTGAGTCTTGAAAAAGACTGAAAATTCTCAAAAACAACTCTGGATTTTGGGGGGGAGTCGGATTGGCCGTCGGTGATTGAACTAAAACACTAGAGAAACTTCACTACTTAAACCACTTTATTCATTTCGCTTCTTTTCTATTTCACTTGTTTTCACTTTACTGTCACACTCCTTTTCTACCCGTTCTGCGCTGCTCTTAATTGCGTAATGGCTCACGCAAGGATCAGGTGTTCCAGTGTGCCACAACAAATTCGCCTCACTTTAACAGGCGGAATTTTCGCGATGGTTCGCTTCCCAAGTAGCACACAAAACATCTATAATATTCAACACTTGGTTTTCAAGTTTCATTTTAGTAAATCTGCAGTTACAAAAAGCATATTTTGTTACAGCAGAGTTTATTTCACGTATAAGATATACTAGATATTTCATTGGTGTTGCTCAAATGGTTTGCCATGACCATTCAAAACAAACATTGAAGTTAGTCGAGACCTGTTTGTCTCTGTGAACTTGCAGCTAAGTAAACTTAATCATGATGTTGCATATTTAATATTTTCCAGTGTATGTAATGACGTAATGAGAACGCAATATAAAGTCAATGAATAACGTTACGTTCTTGCAACGTTCAATTGCACATTACCACAACAGTGATGACGATTGAAATATATCCGAATGAAATGCACACTACCGACCGCATGTGTTTTGATATGATTGAAAAAATAATCAATTCATAATCTGATCAAATTAGGTATAAGTTGATTTCTAGAGGTTGTTGTTATTGTAAAGTCTAACAAAGGAAATGACTTGAAGTGTTCATTATGCAACTTCTATCAGCTATGATTTTCATAGTAGTGGTTATTGCTATTAACTTTCAAACAAGGATCACTCAAATAGTGACAGCATAATATTTGAATTTTTGGCTGCACTAATTAATTAATATAAATAAAATAGCTGCATACCTTCATAAAGCCGAAATAAATTATCTTCCCAATCAAAATAAACAGTTGTGAGATAACTAGTTGTGCGTAATGAACATAAGCTGTTACGTTTTTAAATTAACTCTGCCAACTGTTTACATAAAAGCAAAATCAATGATTTCACAAGAAACCCTTGGACCCAATTTAAAGGACAATTTTTTTGCTATGTTCCCAACTACCACCTAATGTATTCATCACATAGTAAAACTTTGGCATTGGTAAAATTTCCAATGTATCAGTACTTGATTGAAATTTTTTTTTTTCAAATGGCTTATTTAAATCGAAACCCAAGCAACAATATCTGTAAAGTAGGGATTGTAACGTTTTGAATATGGAATAATCGAAAATAATCATAATAATGTTGTTCAATAAATTTGTTACGTGAAATTATTTTGTGAGTTAAGCAAATAAATCTTCAAGTAAAAATAAAATAATCTTTAAGTAACAATAAAAATAAACTTTATCATGATTGGTTTTAACGACCAACTTACTAACAAAGTGTTCGTCTTTTAAAAGTAAGTTATTTAACTTCTCGTGGTTCAGAACAGGAGACGACTTATTAAGCTCCTTTAAGCAATCATATGATTGAATTTATAAGGCTAGTGGTTTTTCGTCATAAACCATGTAATTAAATAATTTCAATGAATTGCACTATAAGTTCTACATGTTAAGAACGGTTTGATATTTTCTACCTTTGCTAAGATAACTTCACTTAGAAACAGTTGTGTCTAAAGTAATTGAAATAAAACATTTTATTTTATGTTATAATACCACTTGAAATTTTTGTGTGTGATCTAGACCAAAATTACGGATAATCCAATTGCGAGCATTCCAGACTTCGAATTTATGGACTAGGATTTTATTTAATTTTTCCGATTCAACCTCTTAACGAAATCCCCACTAAATTGCTCTTCAGTTTTTAAGTAAAAAAAACATGGTGTAGCATCTAAATTATTCTAATTCTATGTTCCAATGGATTGAAAACTTTTCAGTACGTTATGCATGTCTTTTGAACAAATAAGCAGCTATTAGTTTAGTGTAGTATTAAATTTATTAATAGTACAGTAGTTTTTAATTCTAAGTAAATCAAGTGTACACAAACAAAGAAAACTCACTATCAAACTTCGACTGTCGCTACCAGATTTACTATAATTTTAAGATGTCTGCATAAATAAATATCATAGAAGTACTTCACGTGTTAAGAATGGATTCAAGATTATTTTGCCGGTAGAGTATTTGGTTTGATCACAGTCGCCATATGCCAAAATTGTGCAATACAAAATGATATTTTTAAATTTCACTCATTCTTCCACAGTTTGAACCTAACATGAACCTGTAACGATTTATAATTCTTCGAATGAATCAGAAATCTGATTCTTCCACATGTAAAGATAATTTTACACAAATTTTTCTTTTTCATGTTCTAAAGCAATGCTCTATTCTCGAGAATTTATTCTAGGTCGTTTATATTTTTCGTAGTAGAACAGAATATTGATCCATAAAGCCGAAAGCGTTAAAAAATAAAGTTATTCCAACACGATTTTCAGATCATTTTACTTCTCAATGTTTTGATCAGGAATGTTTGGTTGATAACGATATCCATTAAAAAAAAGTTATCATCACATTCATTTAAACATCGGCATCATTGCACTTTCCTGCAACGCGATTTACAATATATTTAAGTTTTACAAAATGCTATTGCAACTCTGTAGAACCAGCGTCAAGTTGCAAATAGGCTCCACCCTTGCGCTTTTTGCAATGCTGTTGTGTGTGATTTTGCGGTACATAGCCAAACAAAACTATCCCTAACTTGTTTCAAGACAGATTTTTATGCTCTATTGAAACAAGTTGTGCTACTTGGGTTTGTTCGATGAGTTCGATGGTGGAAGAAACACTCGGATTAGGTAAACGGACATGCGTGGTGCACTCGCTGCTAGACGCTGCTTACAACTTTAGTTCGACCTTTGGTCAACTGAACACATCCTTTAGACAATTTTCATAGCCACTTCGAATTTGTGAAGGCACAAATCTAAAAAACTACACAGATTTCACTTAACAAATCATGAAGACTTGTATGTTGCAGTGCAGCAAGAACCTTATTAAATTGGGGTATTTGCAACCATTGTAGTTTCTAAGATTTTATTTTGAATTCCTGTGACCTTCACCTCATAGCCTAGCTAACACTTTTATATTATTTATTTTTATCAAGTATATTTGGGAAGCTCAATCACGTTAGCTTCAAGGAGCCGACATTTTTTTGTTTTTAGATATTATGAATGGCTAAATACTTCGTTTAGTAGCACTCGAACAGTTTACTCGCGGTTTACGGGTGAGATTTATTGGGGATGGATTGGACAAACCAACATGGAAATGGAAGTCTGTCGTCTCATCAGAGAGTTGCCGCCAGCACTAGAATGTGGTGTAATACGACCAGGGCTCCCTTTTTTATATAAAACCAGTTGTGGTGGCCATTGGGCAATGAAGATACTCCTCAAGGTGTCACATAAAACAAAAACAAACTATCAATTAATAAAAAAAACAACAATAAAAAAAACAACTGGTTTTCAAAATATGTGTTCTGGTGGCTTACTTTGTCAGACAGCGTGATCGATTTCATCTTAACCGTTTCCACGCCGGCAAAGATTGTTGTCCACGATGTTTATTTGACAGAGATGTGCAAACCACTGGTAGTGGTTGGACATTAGTCACACGGATAAAGTTACGACTTACGTTCAGGTACATAAACCGCGCCCTCGTTGAAACAATAGGAATGATGGAATGTTACAGTCGTTCTAGATTTTCAGTGTGTTAATCGGTTGGTCAACTTGGAAGGGTGCAGTGGCATACTAAATGGTAAACATCATCTTATGAAATTGGTCTTTCATGCAAATTGCTTTCATGTGCAACCACCTTTGCAAGCGAGTCCGCTTGCTCATTGCCTATAATTGAGCAATGTGGAGGGACCTATATAAAGACCATCAAATATCATTTTTTGACCAACGCACTCATCTGTTTCCTTTTTTTTTTTTTTTTTAAATGAAATACGATAAGTGTCTACTAGGTTTCGTCAACCAAAGATCCTCATTTGAACTGAGGCTGTACGAAAAGAGTTAGCGCATACAGCCAAGAGCAATACGAGAACAATGATGTTGAATTCGTTCTAATTTAATAAAATGACTTTTTCTTACAGAGGAATCTTGGCAGGAGATTTAGGTGTGCGTGTTGCTTCACCAGTGTTCGAAGTTGAAAAATTGAAATCGTCTCTTACTTACTTACTTATGCTGGCCCAACGTCCTATTATGTCCCACCCTACGATATGTCTCCATAAAACTCGGTTGAGGGCTGCTTGTCTCTAGTTCCTCGAATGTCCCACATCCAAGGTTCTTGATCCACTTGGTTTAACCACCTACCTCACTGCGCTCCTCTGCGTCTTGTACCGGTTGGATTCGAGTCAAAAACCATTTTGTACCCTTCCAGCTTTAGCGACTTTCTGGATACTGTGTTCGCCATAGAGCTGTGCCAGTTCGTGGTTCATCCTTCTCCTCCATACGCCGTTTTCACATACACCGCCAGAGATATGCTATGCACGCATCGTTTGAAAACTCCAAGTACTTGCAGGTCCTCTTCGAGCATTGTCCACGTCTCATGCCCGTAGAGAATTACCGGTCTTATCAGCGTTTTGTACATGCTACACTTTGTACGTGGGTGAAGTTTACCAGACCTCAAGGTCTTGTGGAGTTCATAGTAGGCACGACTTCCGGTAATAATGCGTCTCCGAATTTCTCTGCTGCAGTTGTTATCCAACGTAACCAATGATCCGAGATACACAAACTCATCCACCACCTCGAACTTATCTCCGTCGATTGTCACAGTTCTGCCTAGGCGAGCTCTATCACGCTCGGTTCCTCCATCCAACAGATACTTAGTGTTCGACGCATTCGAAATCGTCTCATAAATCGTAAAAATAGGCGCCCTATTGTCATCTGATAAGTCCTCCTACCCAGTACCCTGGGAATTCATGTCTCCCAGAAATACCGGGGCAAAATAGAAACTTAATTCCAGAGTTGACTTCGGCTTAAGAAAATTCTGGGAATAAACTGTTGGCTATGCAAAGGTCACTATTGTTTGCAATTACTTGACAAGCGCCTGAAAGAGCTGGGAGAGAAAATTTGAACGAGTATTGTTTGAGTACCACTACAGTTCCACCGAAGTACAGTAATCACATCTCCGACCTGGTTCGATAAATTATCCCTCCAATGATATGATTGATGCTAGGAGCCGCCATGAACTAGTCAATAAGACATAAGATATGATTCTAATGTCGGTAGCAAGGCTTCAAACTAAGCTTCAAAGTGGTATATTGAACATGTCTAAAATGAATGCCTAAAGCTTTCAATCCTCGTTTGGACTTGGATTTTTTTCTGAGAAATTTTAGGAGTAGGGTTTTAAAATATTGTGTCCATATTTGATAATAGAGGGAAGCTCCCACTGCAGCCAGGAATTGGAGCAGAAGCGGCCTTCGCTATTGTGATTTTCACTACATTAGTCTGAAAATTTTGCAATCTTTTGCAAGTGAATTTTGTTACTTTACGGTGCGCTTTCGGAAAAGAACGGATTCTTTTTTGAGGATCCTACCAAAGTAGAACTCCCCATTATCAGATGAGTCAAAGTTCGATTCTTCAGCAGACAAAATCGGGAAAAAGCTCTATCTAATTTGCCATAGTTTGGGAAAAATGAACCGGCGATGGTATATATAGTTGATGTCCATCCATTACAGGTACATGCTCACGAGCGACTTTAGAGTTCTTAAAACAATCAGAAGCTCGTTTCAAGTCCTCGACAGTGATACTCGCATCGGACAAAACGCCATCTATTTCCACAAATCGCAAGAACACGAAGATATAATAATCAATATTGAAAACTTTGTGGTCAGCAATCTTATTAGCTATTTCATAATATGACACTTCTACACGCAGTTGAATGAATTTCTCTTGATGTATCGAGGCACCAGGATAATTACGCAACAATTCTCTCGAAATATCGAGAGATTTCAATGGTGTATCTGTCCGACAAAAGGCAACCGAAGGTTGCTTTGAGAACGGATGGTAATGATCAATTCGTGTAACTTTGGCCTCAGATATCATAAATATGCACAAAAATCCTAAATCGGGACAAACGCCAGCAGAGTTATGTTATTTATGATAAGACCTATGTCAAAGGGTATTTTAAGCAGTTGTCGGGACAGGAATATTTCACGAGTAAGACCTAGTTCGCAATGGATGTCCGTATCAAACGGAAGAAGCCGTCGAAATTCACTTCGATGTACATGATTTTGCAGGCCATATGCACTTGTGACAATCAAAGTGAATCATTTGCGGTCAAAGACACTATGAACGGTGATATCTACAAAACTGAGAGCCTCCAAAAACGGTTTTGTTTCTCGTTTTTGAGACAGCACATAACTATTCTTAAACCGTGCATGAGTAGTATGAGCCTTATCATGTGGATTTTATACAAAAAAAAAACATGAACCTACCAAACTGTCCTGAAACCAATTGAAACCTATTGGGCCGTGATGAAGCGCTGACTTCCAACAGGCCCAAGGAAAAGCGCTGGATAAAAAAGTATCGATGAAAAAGTTGCAAAAAAACTGAAAAAAATAAAAACGTAACGGAAACGACTGTACAGACTCTGATGGTGTCATTTGCAAATTTCGAGCATATAACTCAAACTCATCCAACAATTTAACCAACGTTTGTAAGCTGAAATAAATGCATGTACTGAACTACTGTCAATATTCTCGTGAATAGTGCAAACAATTATTATGCGAACCTGAGCTGCCATGAAAAATGTACCTAACCTACCTGCAATAAGACCAAGACAGCGGTGGCCTCTGCTGTATGCAGAAGATGTCTCCATTCTATTCGGTCCATGGCTGCATTTCGCCAGCCTCGCAGTCTACGAAGAGTCCGCAGGTCACCCTCTACTTGATTGATCGATCTTCTTCTTGTGCCCGTTGGTTCGTTTTCAAGAATCAAGTGGGTTGTCGTATGACATTCTTACGATATGCACAGCCCACCGTAGCCGACCGATTTTCATGATGTGTATGATGAGAGGTTCTCCCAGCAACTGATGCAATTCGTGGTTCATTCGCCTCCTTCACGTTCCGTTTTCTATCTGCAATCAACATTGGCTAACATTGTCTTTTCGGGGGCCTCTTTCTTTCTTATATTTAGTTCACAACGCATTAATCACAAGATCAGTACTACTTGCTTGAGTTTTAAGTCTGATGTATGACTCAAAGTGACGTGCTATGAGATTTACATCGTCGACGAAGCCAAAAAGTTAAACAGACTTCCTGAAGATCGTGCCACTCGTGTCTATCACCGCTCTTCGAAATACACCCTGGAATGCAATGTTAAATAGCAGACTCGACAATCTATAACTTTGCCGCAACCCTCTCCGAAATTCGAAGGGATTCAAAAGTGTACCAGAGATTCAGACGACACACTCACTCGATCCATCGTTGCTTTGACCAACCGCGTCATGATCTGCCTTAACTGGCCTCGATCGATTGTGTCGTAAGCTGATTTGAAATCGATGAAAAGGTGATGTGTGGCCACGTTATATTCACGACATTTCTGCAGCAATTGCAGAATCGCGAAAATCGGATCCTTAGTAGCGTGGGAACCCATAAAGCCCCCCTTGTTATTCCCCCACGAACTCAGTTGCAGTTGGTGATAGGCGGCACAACATTTGGCCGAGCAACTTGTTGGCGGCGCTGATTGCACGATAGTTGCAGTCATCCAGCTTGTCAGCCCCTTTTATAGTTTGGACACACGATACCTTACATCAAACCCTGCGGTATTTGCTGTTCCTCCCAAATTTTGCTAATAACCCACTGCAGCGCCAGTGCCGGTGCTTCACCACTGCATTTTTTATTAGCTCGCTTGTGAGTTGGTCAATACCAGCAGCTCTTTTGTTTCGCAACCGACCAGTGTCCTCCTCAACTTCATGGAGGTTTGGGATTGGAATCCTGTCATCTTCTGCGCGTGTTCCTAGATTTATTATCGTGACACCTTCGTCTGCTGTAACATTGCCGTTCATGAACTCGTCAATGTACTGCTTCCAGCTTTCAATCACCTTACACTCATCTGTGAGAAGGTTGCCTTCGGCTTGTGGTACGTAGCCTTTGCGCCAGCTGTTCAACTTTTCGTAGAATGTGTGTATGTGTGTGTGTTTTTTTTTTATACAAGGTTCGGGAAATCCGTATGGACAGACCTAACATAGAGTCCTGCACTTGATCATCTTGCACTGTGTCAGAGTGTGGTCAGGGTCGACCTTTGAGAAAAGGCCGACTTCTGATCCCACTAAAACCCGTTTCCTTATAACACACACACACACACACACACACACACACCCACCCCCCCCCCCCCCCACACACACACACACACACACACACACACACACACACACACACAAACGCGCGCGCGCGCGGAATGATTTTTTTTCCATCGATTACAACATGGTCGATTTGATTCTCTGTTCGTTGGTCAGGTGATCTCCAAGTGGGTTTGTGGATGTATTTGCGGGAAAAGAAGGTACTTTGGACTACTTAACCACGGAAGGCCGCAATGTTCACGCATCGTTGGCCGTAATCGTTCGATGTTGTATGCAGGCTGTTCAGGCCAATTACCAACCCCTACCGGAGCGTTCATGTCACCAATGACGATTTTTCGTAGCCGCTGCGGGCAGCCATCATACACATGCTCTAGCTGCGCGTAGAACGCTTCTTTTTCGTCATCGGATCTCCCTTTGTGTGGACAGTGTGCGTCGATGATGCTGTAGTTCAAGAAATGACCCTTGATTTTCTGCTTACACATTCTCGCATTGATCGGAAACCATGCAATCACGCGTTGACGCATTTTGTCCAGCTTTTAAATTCCTTCTGTCATGTCCAGCAAAGTTCCTGCAGTGCTACGACTTCGAAGTTGCGTGTTTGAAGCTCGTCTTAAATTATCCTATAGCAGCCTGGGAGGCAGAGCGATTTGCTGTTCCGTGTTCCGAGATTCCAATCGTAGTCCTTATTTCGTCGCCTAGGTCTTTGCCGATTGTTTCGGTCCGTATTTACTTCTGTATTATTCGTAACTTTTGATTTTTAAGGGTGGCTTCACCAACCCTCTGTCTCGCTGGAGGACCATCGTGAACAACACTTTTTAGAGTCCCAATCTGGGATGAGGACGATGATGGAAAGCGTTTACAATACATGGTTAATCTGCCTTCCATTTTCAAATTAATCTTGTTCACTCACATGCATTTTCTAACTTATAAAACTGAGAAGTGTAAAATAATTTTTAATAGGAAGTATAAGTACTTTAAGGTATTTTAGGTACAAAATGTGGTACGGGTATCGTACTCTGAACCTTCATTCCATATCAAAGGATCGAATAAGTGGATAGTTATATATTTTAAACTATTTATCCAATCTCCTTAAAGAATTTATCACACATTTTGAAAAAACCTATTGTTGTTGTAGAGCTACAAATTATTTTTTAAATGGGTGTATCTTCGTACACTAAAACGTGATAAACTTAAATTAAAAATATCTCGAAATGGATATTTGAACCAGAATTATTACGAAAATAATTATTAATTGTAAAGATCATAGAAATTCAAATAAGTCATCGTAACACATTTTATCATGCAAATATTTGAAACTAAAATTAAACTTCAAAGAAAAATGTTTTCTAAGATCTCTCCTCCCTTGAAATTTCATCAAAATCTTCGTTATTTCTTATAGTTTGATAGTAAAAATAACGAAACATCAAAACGTGAGTTATTCAAAATGTTGTGTTAATATATGTATTCCAAGTGTTTTCTTTTACAGGCTTCATAAATTGGTCCAAAAATTGTTCCTATGAAAAAAAAAATCCAAACAACAAACGGTTTACAAGGTACAATGTTGTAACCAAACCTTAGGCTAAAATGAATTCGTTCTTTTCCCAAATTACTCTTGAGTCAAATTTCGTTTTGGATTTGCGGAAAATACGCAGTCTTCTTTGTCAAATGCATGTTCAAAGTATCTCTGAAAAAAAAAGTCGATTAAAATTTCACACATTTTCAGGGCTGGAAATGCTCTGATATAAGTAATTTAGTTTTGCTTAGGCTGACTGCACAAATCAATTATTGATCAGAATTAGTGAAACGTAGTCCCTTGAATGGGGCTGGGATTGACCTTCCATTCTCATTATACAAGTTTTAATGATTCCTCATTTTAATGATCAATACCGGCGCAACATCAGGAGATGATCAATGTTTTCAACGATTATTTGTGGATGTCGAATGTGCAGAATACAAGCAAAATACTGAAAATATTTATTAGTCAATTTTGGTGAATGCTCTATCTAGCAGAAGAATGGCTGTTGAAAATCCGTTTTTGGTGAAAGGGTTCTTCGACCTAATGAATATTCATTTATGTTTTTAACTAGCAACCCACTTTCAGTATTCTCAGTATTGCTATTGGTGTAATCGATGCTTAATTTTTCTCAAATAAGGAATCAAATAGCATTTTCAAAAATGTAGCTAAACCTATTATAAAAATTGATTCTCTTTATTAAAAATGGCACCGAAAAACCTGGATTCAGCTGCCTAACGTTGATTCTGGCAACCTACAATCAACGGTTATTGCTCTGATACAAACTTTTATTTTTTACGCGATCATACATTCTGTCTCACTGTACACTGTCGAGGGGACAAGAGCGTGATGAATGACGCGAATGATAGAACGCGAAAAATTAAAGCATGTAATTTACCGGTGCAGTTGTTGATATGAGATACACAGCGATTGAGTCTCAATGATGAGCGGTTATATTATGTTTGGTTTGAGCATGCAGCATTATTGCTATAAGAAATATGTTGGATTCTTATTACACCTTTTCCGGCATGCTTGTCAACAACAACGTTGACCTATTATCACTAACGGAACGCTTGTGAAAAGAGGAAAAAACTTCCTAACATGACCCGCCGGTAAAGCTGTTGTTGTTTAATTTGTTTATATGGATGAATCCGAGCAATTTAATCATGAACTTACTCCCCACATAGCCTACCATGATGAATGATTGCACTGCGATCTGTAGATGCCGGAATTGAACTCAATTTAAGTTAATTTAATATTATAACATGTACTACACTCAGAGGGCTTTGTTCGGGGTGTTCAATATAAGTTGGTTTCGTAGTTATTTCGAATGCTTAAAAAACTTTCCGTAGTAAAAAATGATCTTATTATTGATCTGCAATTGCTTAGTTACTAGTTCACATTGGCATCAATATTTCAAAAAAATGTTGTTCCAATTCGGAGTACCAAGTTTATAAGAATAAAATATAGCTTATGATTCAATTGAGTTGGACAATATCCTCGATTAAGTCTGGGAGTAAACATTTTACAGATCTATTGCAAATCAAGCAAGCCAGTTAACGGATCATAACAGAAAAATGAGAACGTCTTCTACTTTATCAGACCAAGGGACAATTGATACGTTGAGGATGCATTTGAGTGCATTTGACAGTTTTACCATAGGTTTGCTGTCAAATTTATGTCTACGTTACGCAAATGTATTGATTATAGGCAAGCGTTTACAATAGTTTTTTTTTTTTTTTTTTTTCATAAAAAAGATTTAAATTATATAATTTTGTTTTGTCTTTGTCAAGAAGCACATCGTGAGAGCAAAGTGCAGTTCTTAAGAATTCTTCCGGCACCGTTGACAACGGTTCGTATGGGTAGTAGTGGGACACTGGCCAAAATAATGGATGAAAATAGACTTTGATCGCAGCAAAATGCATTCAACAACAAAGATTTGATGAGGCAGAGATACGAAGCAAAAAATGTCTAGTGCAGATAACCTTACATCTGTAAGTCGGTAAAAAATGAATAGTCTGCTGAAAGAAATCAGAATACTCCGATCGAGAAATAAAATAAGTGAACAGCCATTGTCTTTGGTTGACACCAAATTACCCAAGAAAATTTTTCGTTTTGGGTGATGAAAATTACCTCCCTTTCTCAAAAACGCACACTCTGGGAATGATTGATAGTATTCTGATAATAGTTCTACAACATCACCAAATGTTCGATTCAAATTCCAACACAAGTTTGAACAGAAATGGATGCTGTTTATCGTCATATCAGAGAGGGGAGTTTCTTAACCATGATTTTGGCCTAGCGAATTGACCCTCACCAAGAAGTGTACCAAATAATTTTTTTTTAAGAAAATATGGATTCCATTTGATGTTTTTTTAAATATATATTTTAATGAAATTTCTCACTTGTTATTTATCACTCATAATAATGACTGTTAAACTATCACTAGTAAACGCGAGCAAATTCCTTTAAATTCGATCAGAAAAATAGATAAGACTGGTATATTTTGTCTACGACAGTCTTTTTAAGTGACTTGAAGAGAACATCGCAGTAGGTCTGGTATTTACACTAGATGTGTTTGTGTCTGTGTGCGTGTTTGTACGTGTTATCTTTTACCTTTCAGATAGCAGAACAGTTCCCGAGGACTTGTGATATGTTTTCAAATTGGTATTTGATTCAAGTTTACAAGCTGTTTTTCGCTGAAAATATTGATTTCATATTAAGTATGAGTTCTTTGGCAGTGTATTTGTTTGCATTAACGACTTCTGCTATATGCTCTTTGAAACAAGTTTCGAGAGTACGTTTGGTTTTTGTGCTATGCAAATTTTTCCTCGATGATCACAAGTTATTTTGTAGGTCTTCGTTCAGAAATGATCAAATTTCCATGCTTTTCAATGGTTTTTTTTTGCTGATCCTAAAAGATTTTCAAGTTGGCTATTACTACGTTCTAAGTTCTTTAGTTTTTCCGTTTGAACTTAGTGGAAATGTCTGCATTCTGTGCATCATATGATTGAAGGATGCTATTTTGTGTTGGTATGAGTGATTTTGTGGAGGTGGAGGCAGAAATAGGTGAAGGGGTCCAAATAGTGGAAAGATAAGAATTAGAACTAGGAGTAGAAGGTGAGAAAGTGGGTGTTCATCTGGACGTAGACCATTAGGTTCAAAAGAAGAAAACTTACTTACTTCCTAACGCTAGGTTTTGCATAGGGCCATCGTGAAAGTTTTCTATCCTTAGCGGTTGCTCGCTTCAGCCATTCCTGTCGACTTCAATTATATCTTTGTTGAGGCTCCGACGCCACGATCCTCTGGGTCTGCTTCTGCTATGATGTCTTGCTGGGTTCCAATCCAGCGCTTGCTTGCAGACTCCGTTTCCACCGCTTCGTAGTGTGTGGCCGACCCACCTCTACTTTTGATCTCGATTTTTTGTTGATATCGGTTTCTGTTGACATCGAGCATTCGAGATCCAGTTGTGAGGCCTCCAGACACGAATTATAAACAGACATCGGTTGATGAAGACCTACAGCCTTTGAGTGTTCTCCGGTGATACACTCCACAGCTCGGTGGTGTTTAACAGCACAGATTTCACATTTGTATTGGAAATTCTAACTTGACTTATCTGGTTTGATTTCCATACATTTCGCAGACACGTAAAAGCAGCCCTAGCCTTCTTGATTCGTGCACCTATGTCGTTCTTGATTCTCCCGTCTGACGCTACCTGGCTGGCAAGATATTGGAAACTATCGACTTTCTCCACTGTTTGCCCCGCTATCGAAAATTTGGGTGAGTTGATCGTGTTGACATTCAACGATTTAGTCTTGAATTCTGGTGAGTGCGAGCTTTTTAGTGGAATATCTGTAACTAGAAAATGAGAAGAAAGATTAGTTATTTCCATTTAATTCCAACAACCTTTATTGCTTATCTTGACAGATACGCATTTTTCGTCTACAGTGTGCAGACTTCTTCAGTGTCGTGTACTAATGTACTAAAAGTAGACGAAATACGCGTATCGAACTAAATGGAAATTATTAATCTTTCTTCTTGTTGTAAGATAGCCTTCTGAGATAGAGGTATCCTTCGGGAATTGGCCGGCAAGTTAAGCGGATCTGTGTATGTTGGATTCCGTCAACCGGACCGTCATTAAATGACCTGGTTGCGTCGAAAAAGAAGCATAGTAGCAGACTTGGAGAGGAGGTTCTTTTTATTCTTATTTTACCGTCTGCAGTATTCTGAATATTTGTCGATCTTGGATATTAACTGATATTTGAATAGGTTAGGGTACTTGCATGTTCGTTATCTCTTTTCAGAAAGCGAGTAATTGCGCAATAACAATAGGCCAAATAAGACAAGGGCATCAGTTAGTGCTCATGTCCCTCCCGACAATGGAAAACAGACGAGTAAAGACGCTATACCATAGGCTCAAAAATTTGGACACAAGGAGGAAATACCTGTGTCCTATCCCTGGAGATAAACAACAATGGAGTGTAGATTAATTTTCTTAGCTCTGTCACTACCAAAGATTTATTTGGTATGGATGGTACGATATGTTCCCACCCTTTGATATCTTGTGGAGACAATGTACATGTAGCGTTTTCATAGGATCTGACGTATTATACATTGGCCTTTGTTATACATTCATGAAAATCAGAAAATACTAAACATGAAAAGAAAAGTGATGGATTTCTTTCACTTTCCAGGATTATTTTAAAAATTGGCTTTGTACGTGTAGACTAGTGAGCAATTGATTGCAATTCTTCACACTAGTGGTTGATAATGACGACTGTTTATGACCATTGTAAGTTTCGGTTGTCAAATCTGACGCCAATTATCTGAATTGGAAATATAATTCTATAGAAGTAGTTAAGATTGAGTGGAGGGCTATTTTTGAAAAGGTGGTATCCAATCAAGCACACAATCTTTTGTCAAGCTACCCCAGTGCGGGGTAGGCAAGGGAGGGGAAGGGTACCCCCCTTGACTGACAAAAAAGTGCGTGCCTAATCGTGCTCGTATACCACCAAATAGAACAGAACAGTTCTAGCGATGTGAACATTCCTTTTTTTACTACAGGAATTAATTTCCAAATTAGAGGTTTTGAAAAACATTACTACTACCCTTAATATCATCTCTCCTTATATTATACAACCTTTTCAAAAATAACCCTCCGTTGATTAGAAGATATTTCCATTTTCAAAACATTATAATTAATTACGTACTTCACGCAATAAAAACAGAATTAGTTGAATGTAAAATAACTCTAGTTGAATTTTGCAAAGCATAAAAATGAGCATCCCTCTATTAGCCGCCATCCAGACTTAATTCGACTAAATATTAATGATGGGGAGTTTCTACTGTTGTGATTATAGTCGCATGGAGGAGATAGTCCATCGAAGTGATTGTACCTAATCAGATGAGCTTGGCTACGACTAGGTTGATTTGATTGTTGACGAATGGAATAGAATCTTTTTCTTATTTACAGAACGTTCCGTTTGATCAGATGTATGTTTTGTTTAATTATGTGCGACAATTCTTGCGTTCTAGTTGGTTGAATTTCAATCGTACCCTTTCTCTGTTTCATAGGAAACATCAGAACTAACGTAATTTCTTTATCTTTATTCCCCAGACATCGACCGAGTCAGTATCAGTAACTAAAAAAAAGCAGCCGGGAGAGATCTGAATCATTGTAAGCGCGCTGAGTGTTTATTGGAGGTATTGAATAGTGTTTTTCGGGAAAATAATATCGCCATAAAGGAGAAGGAAAACTATCCAGTTATATTCAGAGTGCACTGAGTGTTATCGGTTTCTGTGAAATCGTAACTTTGTATAACAATCGCGTTGAGATATCTTTTCTGGTTTTGTTTTGAATAAAGATCCTTAGAGTATTTAATTGTTTCTATAGATTCTATGTTCGGTCAACCGAAGAATGTTATCGGCTGTAATAGATTCCATTAGTGAATAATACGAAAAGAAAAAAAAATCAAAGGTTTCCATTCTGGAGAAGAGAAGCATTCGCAAAGGAAAGATTCATTGTGTATCATCTGAAAGAAGATAAAAAAAGATGTCAGCTTTACGCTTGTGGTGGAGCATGATTTCTCTCCTGCTGTGCATAACTGTGATAAGTCCCGTATATGGAATATTCGATCGGCTGGTGGTGCAGACAAGCAGTGGCCCTATTCGGGGTCGTTCGACAATGGTGCTAGGTCGTGAAGTGCATGTGTTCAATGGAGTTCCGTTTGCAAAACCACCAGTCGATGGCCTGCGCTTCCGCAAGCCTGTCCCAGCTGAGCCATGGCATGGCGTATTGGATGCAACACGATTACCACCCTCATGTATTCAGGAAAGGTTAGTGCATTATAAGCCCTGAGTGAACAGAAGTTGAATTCACAGCAGGCACGATTTAATGTATGATGTTATATAATTCAGGATAGAACTTCACGATTTCGCTGGTAATTAAGCAGTTTGTAATTGAATACCGTTACCCCAGTATTATTGGTATCCCAGTATTATGGATAATTCGTTGATTTAGTTTGGTTGTACACAAACTTGAGTAGTATATGGTCATCAAATATAATATATTATGTTATTCGTGGCCATGAAAATCATATTTGGTGACTCTAGGTAACTAATTTATGTTTAACATCAAAATAAATCAATGATTGACCCAACGTGGCCCATAATACTGAGCGACCCATAATATTGGGGTGACTGTATTTGAAAATTATAGTTACTAAATATTTCTAGCGTTAATACGTTGAATGTATATTGCGATGAATCATTGAAAAAAAAAATTAAAATGTTGGCAGTTAAAAGAATACTTATCGAATGTGGTTGCTCCTAATTAAGTGGCTAACACAAAGAACTCAAATAACCAATCAAATAAAATAACAAGGAAAATGAAATACAAACGGTAAAAAAATCAACTAGTTGCAGTGTTGTCAAAAATCAAGATAAAAATCAATCAACACCACACTGGAATATCAACAAGTTAGCAGCGTTGATATTTCTGAAATGTGATCTACAAGTCTTTTCAACTGCGATTTTATTCTTCTTAATATCATCTTCTCTTATATTATACAAACCGCAACATGTGTGTCTCATTCGAAAATTGTTTACAAGCGATTAACGACTCAATTATGCAAAATCTGGACCCATTCGGAGCTTCTGAGTTACTTCAATTTTCACGAACCTGAGATCATGTGTGAGCGGTTTAATCTGAGTAAAAGAAAGTCTTTCGCTGAGTTGACGTTAGCTACCAGGCACTACAATACTTTTTCTTTGACTTATTTATTTGCTTTTTGTTTCCCATTTCTCGTGTAATGAAATTGCAAATAAAATAAACTGAAATAAAATTTTATATTCTCGAATACTTTCATCAACATCATGTGCTAATTATGTCTGTCTAAAGAGCTTTGTATAGCTGCAAAAGCAAGTAAACGTTCTGATTTCTCTTCCTGTTGTTAGTTGCCAGCCTTTCTCGGATAAGGTTTGCAAAGAAAGTTTATTTTTATACAAATAAATGTGTAATTATCGACTCAACTCTTCTCTCTAGGATTCAAACGTAAATTTTTTTCAATTATGAATACTCTCCCTCTCATTGGTGATGTAAAACTATCTTTTTGAAGAAGCTTACACTCTAAAAACACCCTCTCTTTCATTTGTATTACTGTCCCTTTTTTTCTCACTCTTTTACTCAATTTTATGAGTAGATCCACTTCTTACGAAAGTTGAGTAACATTTCCGCGAGAGCAAAAGAGATAGTATACAATTATACTCAAAAATTTAGTAAAATGAAACGGGAGTGCAGAGGTTTTCTGTCAAATTTACGTCAACGGAACGCAATCGCATCTATTGTGGGTGACCCTTTTGATAGTTATATCAGAAAATCCAATGCGGAAATTCGTACCGATAATTGATTTATCATCTCAACCACTTGTCAAACAGCTGTTATCGATAAAGAAAAAAACCCAAATTTATCCACCGATGGTGAGACTGAACCCTTCTTATACTTCACCAGATAGTTCACATATTCAATCTATTAGAAAATCCTAACCGTCAACTTTGATTAACGATATGGATTCTACATGCTTAAAAAGTAAATCTTGGGTTTTGTTTTCATTAGGGGGGAATCCAACATTGAGAGATTCTATCCGGTCTCGCTCTCTTTCGTTTATTACAGTGCCATTATAAAACTTTCGAGGGATCCTTTAATACAGATCGAAACACAACAGAGCTTACTCTACAAATAGTAGAATGAAAAACGTAAAGGTGATTGGAACATGAATGAAAGAGAAAGTAATCAAAGAGAGTCTATCAATGTTAGATTCGCCCTAATGAAAAAAAAAAAAAAAATCGGAGAAAATCACTCGCGCCAATCGATCCTTCACTAGTTCTATTGAGTCGCATAGAGTCGCATCTAGTGCGCTGAATTGCGTATCTGATGCGCCATACAACGAACCAGATGCGACACTATAGAATGCAAGCAGCACCGATTGGTGCGAGTGATCTTGTTTGGTTTTTAACTGAACGAATACATTTTCATCTCACAATTTATGTGCTTTCATGTATTGTTTTGGTAATATCTTCATGAGGAATTATCCAATCATAATGAAATTTTTAAAGACATTGTAGCTTTGATTTGACACCAACAGAACCAAAACTTGGTACATAAATAGCTCTGTATGTAATCAGAGACTGAGCTGTTTGGTTACTATTATAGGTAATACGCCGTAAAATACTGTTTCTTTCATATCTCCGTAACGTAAGGTGGTGGTGTTATAAGGGTAAAAACGGTTCTTTAGGATTTTTTTCCTTATAAGCAAGATAACAATAAACCAATAAAATTTCCATCATCAATCCTGATAATTAAAAAAAAAGAGGGCTTGTGCACAAGGCACGATCGCATAGTAGACGGCAGATAACATAACGATTTTAGTTGTTCAATTATTTTATTGTGAATGTAACTCTTTTGTAGTAATTTCGCGGTCCTTGAAGGGGCCGTTTGTTTCACTGATTTCATTGATATCTAATTATTCAAAGTGAACTATTTCCGGTAGAATTGTGCTACAAGCCATCATATATCTTCAAAACTAACTTTTTATGAGTGGTTTAGTGCCCCTGGAAGTGCCATTAGTTTTGCTGGCTTGAAGCCAATTAAATGATGTTCACTTTATAAGGCCTCTACTCGAAAAAAATGCTCCATTTTTATCCGTGTGTAAGTTTTTTGTCCGTGGGTAAAAATTGATGAAAATCTGAGTATAATTGGAGTGAATTTTTTACATGTGCAAAATTTCATAACAATCGGTTCAGTGTTTATTGAGATGTCATCGAAACAAGAAGAAAATCGCCGGAGAATTTTGCGCGCCGTCATGGAAAATCCGACTGCTACCATGAGATGGATCGGAAGACAACTGGGAATCACCCATACAACTGTGTCTCGGATGGTAAAATCGTTTAAGGAGTCCTAGCGCCGGCTGGAAGAGGAAGAAAATCGAAGACAGCTGACCCTACGAAGGCCCGGAAGGTGTTGGATTATTTCAAGTGTAATCCGAACCTTCGATTCGCAACGCGGCACTGAAGGTAAAGTATTCCGCCTGGTTCGTTCAGCAAACCATGAAACCCCCCAAATTCACCAGAGATTCGTCCGGTGGAAAGATTTTGGGCCATAGTGAAGGCCAAAGTTCGAAAATCGTCCAAGGTGCTTAAGAACGAGCTGGAGTTGATGAAAGTGACCAAAAAGGTCGGCTCCACCATTGCACAAAATGTAATGAGGGGTCTTAAGGGAAAGGTGCGAGCTTTCAGCGATGGAAAGGAAATTGAATAAAGTAATTATGCCGAAACATAATCCATATGTATTTGTTCATTCCCTGAAAGTTTCAAGAAAATCTGACTTAGAGTAAATTTTTGGCGAACACTTTTGTCGGGTGCATTTTTTTTCGAGTACAGGCCTTAGATATTTAAAAAGGCTAGATTGTTGTTCGCGACAACGTTTCGTAGTAGGCTCTGTTAAGAGAATGAGAGAAAAAGAATTCAATATTTGTACTTCTGTAGGATTTTGTATTTTAGTATATTCACGTTAAGGACTCTAGACACTGCTAATGCTTTTTGTACGCCATGCTAAAATGTATATAAAACGATATGTATCGTAAACCATACTAACACAGGGACGATGCAGACGGGGTTGGAAAGACCTTCACGTTTTAGGCTCATGTTGACTATGTCCACGACCAAATTTAAGCCTTTTCTGTCTGCTTTAGAAATTAATTTATTTTAAATGGCGTTTCATCTGGGTGGTGGATATAGGCTGCTCCACTTGTCTCCTCCACGTTACTTGGTTCATGGCTGCTGATATCTACCCACTTCGTTCATGGACGGGCTTGCAAGGTTCTTCTCAATTTGGACCTGCCACCTCGAGCGTTGCGTGCCTCTGTCTCTTGTACTAGCCGGATTTGAGGCGAACAGCATTTTATACGGGTTGTTTTTCGGCATCCTGACAATATGCCCGGCCCATCGCAACCTGCCAGTCTTTCCCACCCTCTGGATGCTGTGTAGTAAACCCATAGTTGCACTAGCTCATGGTTCATTCTTCTCCTCCATACACCGTCTTCATATACACCTCCATATATAGTCCGTAACACGCGTCGCTCACATACTCGCCTAACGCACGCTGGTTCTTCACTCCACAGGTGAATATAACGCAAATATTTGCGCAAACGGCTGCCTTACCGTCCACTGTCTGGTCATTGGCTGCCCACCACCTGCCGAATGTGGGATCTGTAACACTGGACTTAATATCTGGAATCTGGATCGGGAAATACTGTACATTTGAAGAGTTTAGTGTGGAAAACGTAATGATAAGACATGACCTGTGTGACACTATTAAAATGTCATGTAAATCTCGGTGCCCTGAGACCGACACATGCAAGCGTCTTTAAGAACAAAAAAATGGGATGAAAGAGACGCAAAAATAAATTCAACATACTGTTTGTCGAGTTGCGTATGTTTCGGATGTTTGTGTGTGTGTGTGTGTGTGTGTGTGTGTGTGTGTGTGTGTGTGTGTGTGTGTGTGTGTGTGTGTGTGTGTGTGTGTGTGTGTGTGTGTGTGTGTGTGTGTGTGTGTGTGTGTGTGTGTGTGTGTGTGTGTGTGTGTGTGTGTTTTTAATATGCAAGGTTCGGGAAATCCTTACGTACTGACCTAACACAAAGGCCTTCACTTGGTCATCGTGCACTGTGTCAGCGTGTGGTCAGGGTCGACCTTTGAGAAAAGGCCGATTTATGATCCCACTAAAACCTGTTTCCTTGTTACACAATCGGAACCCCCCTCCCCCCTCCCCACGGGTCTGAGCCATTTGGCTACTATAGAGCCATTTAGGTCCTACTACTTGCCACAACGCCATCGAATTCAGTAGTCACTGACATCGAATCTACCATTCTCCGACGGAGGATTACCCGCCTGTGGATCCCAAAAGCGAACAATGGTGAGCCATTTCACTCCTACATACTGGCGCAATCGACTTGAGTAATCCCGACTGCGAAACTACCATACAACATCACCCGAGATCGACAACCCGCTACTCTACTCATCCATTCACTTCTTGATTCTCCCGCCATTTTCGCTGTAGAGCCGACATGATTTACGTAATGGTTCCGTTGATCGCACTCCAAAAACTTTCGTCACGACACATTCTATAGACGACGTTAACTGGGCTCCCCCCCACGGACCCCCCCCCCCCCAAGAAAAAAACGGGGGAAGAAAAACACCACGCCTCCTGTGCCCTTTGACCTCCCCCCCCCCCCGAACAAGGGGACACCGCGCCCCGAAAAAAGAAAAAATTATACCCAGAAGCCCCGGCCCCACAAAAAAAAAACAAGGAAGAAGATACCCCCCCCCCCCCCCCTTTCTCCCACACCCACAAACACCGATGGAAAAAGGGGGCCCCCCCCCCTTCTCCCCCCCCTCCCCCCCCCCTTTCCCCTTAAAATAACCCCCCCCCCCCCCCCCCCCTTCCAAACCCCCCCAAATACCCCCCCCCCAAAAATTTACCTCCCCCCCCCCGGGGGAGCCCCACCGGAACAACCCCCCCCAGAACCCACACCCCCCCCCAGAAAAAAGGGCGGTACGCACTCACGACTCTCATGGCCATGAGCCTGAACGTACTTGTTGCGTACAACACCACTGGGCAGCTGCAACAATACAGACGTCCACGGAGGATCGCCGGCTATTTAACCTTAGGTTGTGATGTCTGTCAAGCTGACAACGTCATGGAAGTGAATAGAAAAAGGCAAGTCACGAGTGATACAATTCGTTTTTCCGCTCTTGATTTCTAAAACTAATTTCTACAACTATTCTTAAATCTAAAGTTGTCACAAGTTTGAAATATAAAGTAGTGAACTATTTTTTAACTATCAGGAGTGAGTAAATCAATATTTGTACCGAAAACTTATATTCGAACGACACTAATTTAATAAAATAATGCGAATTTAGGGAACTGACAATATTGGTTAATATTAGACACAACTGACGGCAACCACGCTGAAATTGGTTAGTTGAAATATTGAAGCTAGGTTAGTACTGAATTAATTTAACAAAACCATACACATATTAATCTTAAACAATATTTAGTAATTAGTTGGAAGCCTTATTATTTACTGCGCCAATTGCCAGCAAGAGGAACAGGAGAAACTAAAATTGTAAGATCCCTAAATGTAACCTATACCTATGTTGCTAATTAAAGTTACTTCATTTCAGCTTCAAGCTGCTACTCGTAAAAGGCTGCTGTGAAGAAGTTTTGTTCTAAATAAAATCCGAACAAACTTGAAGAATTTTAATCGGACGCAACCTCAAATGGCTAAAGCAATGGCATTAGCAGTAGACACCAATCAGAACTGTATGTTCTGTCAGGATGCCGACTCTATTGATGATATGGTCCAATGCGATAGCTGCGATCTGTGGGCACATTACCGCTGCGCCGGAGTGACGGCTGATGTGCAAAATGAGATGTGGACCTGTTCGAAGTGTAGCAATATGCTATCGGTACCAAAAACCGGCAAAAAGGGGCCTGCGAAGAAAGGGGCTAGTAAAAAGCCAGGTGCTGGTGCTAAGAGCGATGCGGAATCGGAAGCAAGCGGAGAAGCTAGACAGACGTCGTATTTGGATGCCTTTCAATTACTGGAACAGGAACGAGATGCTCGAGAACAGGATCTGGAAAATCAACGGAAACTTGCCGAAAAGCGTCTCGAAATGGAACGCACCTTAATGGAGAAAAGGCGAGTCCAGCAGCGAGAACTTTTGGCAAAGGAACAGATGTTGTTGAAGCAACGTTTGGAGGAGGATCGAGAATTTTTGGAATCGCAGCAGACGCTCAGAAATCAATTCCAGAAATTGAAACTGGACATGATTCGTCAATATGAGACCCCTGAAGTTGATGCTGCTGTCGGCGGAGCTGAGACCGGTGATACATTGGACAAAGTACGTCAATGGATAGATTTTGCAGTAAAGGATCCGAGAGGCGCCCGTCCAAAAGTGAACGAGCCTCGGGGTGAGGCTCTTATGAAGAAGCAAGAAGCGAAGCAAATTTCGACGTATGCAGTCGGAAAAGGATCAGCTGTCGGTCGAGAAGGGGCAGAGTCAGAAAGATGCGAAGATGAAGAAAATCAACCGTTGCCGGAAGAATGGACGGAAGACGAGCTAGATGCTATCCGTGATATGCTGAATCGTCGAAGACGACACAGCTCGGGTTCACCACGAGAACCTCGCAATCGAGCGAGAGGTCCAACTCAAGAACAGTTGGCCGCAAGACAAGCGGCGTCGAAGCATTTGCCTACTTTTAGGGGCGAACCAGAAGTTTGGCCTCTTTTTATCAGTTGTTATGAGTACACAACAGCTGCATGTGGCTTCACCAACACCGATAATTTGAAAAGACTCCAAGACAGTCTGCAGGGCCTGGCTAAGGAAGCCGTCCAAAGTCGCTTACTACTGCCAGATTCGGTACCCGAAGTCATCGCTGATCTACGTAAACTCTTTGGCAATCCCGAAAAGCTGCTCAAGACGCTTGTAGCAAAAGTTCGAAAGGCACAAGCACCGAGACTAGACAAACTTGAAACCTTCTTATACTTCGGAATCACCGTTAAGCAACTCTGCGACCACCTCGAGGCAGCTGGACTGCAAGATCACTTATGTAACCCCATGCTGGTACAAGAGCTGGTCAGCAAACTTCCGTCGGAGTATAAATTAGATTGGGTACGCTTTAAGCGGGGAAAAATTGGAACTCCACTCAGAATATTCACTGACTTTACCAACGAAATCGTATCAGAAGTCTCAGAGGTGACTGATTTCATCGGCGCTGACACTGCAACTGAACCTGCCAGAACTAAGTCAAAGAAGAAGGAGTATGTGCACACTCATGATGCACAAAGTTTGCGGCCAAAAGGATGGCAGTTTCCATCACAGCAGAAAGCGAGATTGCCATGCGTGGCCTGCAAGAGAACCGATCACAAGGTGAGGTTTTGCGATGACTTTGCCAAGCTTGGTTTTCAAAATCGGATGAAGCTAGTGGAGAAACACAATCTTTGTACAATATGCCTAAATGATCACGGAAAATCGCGGTGCACGTTCAACATCGGGTGCAACATCGATAACTGCAAAGGCGGACACCATCCATTACTCCATCGAGCGGAAGAAGTTGTTCAAGTTGCTCATATCGAATGCAACGCTCACCTTCGGACAAGAGCTGTTATTTTTCGAATGATCCCTATTACGCTATACTACGGTATATACGCAGTTGATTCCATTGCCTTTTTGGATGAGGGTGCATCTGCTACGCTGGTGGAGAACGCTTTAGTGGGCGAACTCAACGCGGAAGGTGTACCGGAGCCGTTGGTGGTAGTATGGACAGCGAACATGAAGCGGCACGAAGATCAGTCGATGCGATTGAACCTATCGATATCCGCCAGAGGAAGTTCTACTAAGCATCAAATTTCACATGCGCGTACCGTTAGAGAGCTGGTACTACCTCAACAAAGCATTCGATTCGACGAGATCGCTGAACGTTATGAGCACCTACAGAACCTACCAGTTGTAGACTATCATGGAGAAACACCGGGGGTGTTGATAGGATTGGATAATTTGCACCTCTTTGCACCTTTGGAGTCTAGAGTTGGTGCACCGGGCGAGCCGATTGCGGTCCGTTCCATTCTGGGTTGGACTGTGTATGGTTCAGATCAACAAAAGACCTCAGCGAAGGCCTTTGTCAACCACCATGGAATCGAAACCGTGAGCAATAAGGAGCTGCATGAAATGCTGGGTACACAATATGCACTGGAGGAGTCCTGTACACCAATCGCACCAATCTTGGAGTCGGATGAAGATCGACGGGCCCGCCAAATTTTGCAGAATACCACAGTTCGAGTAGGAGAGCGCTTTGAGACTGGACTGATCTGGAAGTATGACAATCATACATTTCCAGACAGCTTCCCTATGGCAACGAAGCGTCTAAAAGTGTTAGAGAGGAGACTTTCCAAAAATGCAGACTTGCGTAAAAATGTCTTTCGGCAGATGGAGGAATACCAGAATAAGGGATATTGCCATAAGGCAATGGATGCTGAGCTAGCAAACGCAGATTATTCAAAGGTCTGGTATTTACCATTGAACGTGGTTTTAAATCCCAAAAAGCCGGGAAAAGTGCGCCTGATATGGGATGCTGCGGCGACAGTTAATGGAGTGTCGTTGAACTCCTATTTGCTCAAGGGTCCCGACATGTTAGCTTCACTCCCTGCTGTTATGTGTAAGTTCCGCGAAAAGGCGATAGGTTTTGGTGGTGACGTGCGAGAAATGTACCACCAAATGCTTATCAGAGAGGTAGATAGATCAGCACAGTGGTTTCTTTTCCGTTTCGATTCGAATCAGCCGCCCGATGTATATGTGATGGACGTCGCTACGTTCGGGTCTACGTGTTCCCCATGTTCAGCACAATATATAAAGAATCTCAACGCCCTGGAGTTTGCAGATCAGTTTCCGGAAGCATCGAAGGCAATCGTCGAGCGACATTATGTCGACGATTATTATGACAGCGTAGATACGGAAGAAGAAGCTATACAGCGGGCAAAGGAGGTTCGGTTCATCCACTCGAAGGCCGGATTTGAAATTCGGAACTGGGCGTCCAACTCCGCAGAAGTATTACGACATCTAGGTGAGTCAAGGTCAAATAAAATGATTCACCTCAATCAAGACAAGTCCGTCGATCAAGAACGCGTGCTTGGAGTAGTTTGGGACACGCAAGAAGATGTGCTCTCTTGCTCGGTTCCACCAAATAATGGGATGAGTTGTAGTAGGGCGGTTCGTCCAACCAAAAGAGAAGTTCTCAGTACGGTAATGTCTCTATTTGACCCGTTGGGTCTATTGGCACCTTTTACGGTCCAAGGGAAAATGCTAATCCAAGACCTCTGGCGTACTGGATGCGAATGGGATGAAGCTATCGACGATCAATCGATGGTCAAATGGACTCAGTGGATGGGCATGTTACCGGAAATAAAACAGGTAAAGATCCCAAGGTCTTATTTTGGGAATATCCATTCGGATCGTTTCAAACCGATCCAGCTGCACCTATTTTGTGACGCAGGTGAAAATGCATTTGGTTGTGCAGGATTTCTACGGATTAGTGTTGATGGGGAAGTACGATGTTCTTTGGTGATGGCCCGATCCAAGGTAGCCCCACTGAAACAGCTTTCCATCCCCCGCTTAGAATTGCAAGCAGCGGTGCTGGCAGCCCGAATGTCGAGAAGTATTCGTCAAAACCATTCCCTTGAGATTCAACAAGTTTTCTTCTGGAGTGATTCGCAAACTGTACTCTCCTGGATCCGTTCAGACCAGCGAAAATATAAGCAATTTGTCGGCTTCAGAATCGGTGAAATATTAAGTCTGTCCAATCTGTTAGATTGGCACTGGATACCCTCCAAAGTCAATATTTCTGATTGCCTCACGAAGTGGGGCCGTTACCCCGGGTTACATTCCACAAGTCCATGGTTTACGGGACCAGAATTGTTGTACACTTCTCCTCAAACATGGCCCCAGCAAGCGCTCCCTCCGCCAAACATGGAAACAGAAATGAGAGCCATGTTCTTGTTCCATGAAATTGCTCTTATAAAACCATTAATCAACGCTAATAGCATTTCAAAATGGAATGTACTTGTTCGAACAGTAGCCTGTCTTTTTCGATTCGTGTCGAATTGTCGACTAAAGATTCGCGGTCAACCTATCGAAACCTTACAACCCACGACGTCTCAAGAAAGGTGGATTATGAGCAACATTCCTTCTGTAAGAATCGCTTTAAAGCAACAAGAGTTTCAAAAGGCAGAAGAGTTGTTGTTCAAGATGGCGCAAGGAGAATCGTACAGCGATGAAATCAAAACACTACTGAAGAATCAACAACTGGACCGTAGATGTTGGATCCCGCTAGAGAGGTCAAGTAAGCTTTACGAATACACACCGCTTATAGATGCATCTGGTGTGCTTCGATTGGATAAACACCCCCGAACACAACCCCCCATCCCCCCAGAGCCGCTTTACGAATACACACCGCTTATAGTGCATCTGGTTCTTCGATTGGAAGGGCGAAGTGCCAATGCCGACCACTTGCCCTTCGATTTACGATTCCCGATAATATTGCCAAGAGATAACACAATCACAGAGAAACTAGTGCGTAGTTACCACGAGAGTTTCGGCCATTCTTTCCGTGAGACTGTTAAGAACGAGATCAAGCAGCGATTCTTAATCCCGAAAGTGGAGAAAGGATGTGTCTGGTGCAAGATAAAAAAGAATCGACCATGTGTTCCTCGAATGGCTGCACTGCCGTTACAACGGTTGACTCCATATCAGCGACCGTTTACCTATGTCGGAGTAGACTATCTTGGTCCGGTGGAAGTTACGGTTGGGCGACGCTCGGAGAAACGGTGGATAGTAGTGTTCACCTGCATGGTGGTTCGTGCCATTCACCTGGAGGTGGCACATAGTCTTACTGGCCAATCATGTATTATGGCCATTCGTCGCCCGCTTCCTTCATATGTCGTCGGGGTCCTGCAGCGCAGTACTTTTCCGATAACGGCAAAAAATTTAAAAGAAAAAAAAAAAAAAGAAAGAAAGAAAAAGAAAGAGAGGGGGGGGGAGAGAGAGAAAAAGAGAGAAACAGCCAGCAAACAAATTCTTCAACAGATTCCGGAACTCAATAAAGAATGTGCACAAGAGTTCACCACCTCTAGGACATGCTGGCACTTCGACCCCCTTCCGCACCTCATATGGGTGGGGTTTGGGAAAGAATGGTACGTACTGTAAAGCAGGCGATGGCAGCACTGAATGACGGGCGCAAACTGTCCGATGAGATTCTTCTAACCACACTCTCCGAGGCAGAAGATTTGATAAATAGTCGTCCCCTGATGTTCGTCCCTCAAAGTGCTCCTGAAGCTGCAATCACTCCAAATCATTTCCTGCGAGGAACGATGCCTAATGAACCTCAGGATAGTGTAAAGCCCACGAACGTCGCTCAAGCTCTTCGAGACTCGTACAAACGTTCCCCCCCCCCCCCCCCAGCAATTAGCAGATGATATGTGGCAGCGCTGGATACGCGAATACGTTCCTACCATCAATAAGCGAACGAAATGGTTTGAAGAATCGCAACCGTTGAAGAAGGGCGACTTGGTGTACGTCATCGAAGGTGATCGTCGAAAGGCTTGGGTACGTGGAGTCGTTGAAGAACCGATCATGTCTAGTGACGGCCGAATTCGTCAGGCTATGGTGCGAACCAACAGCGGCTTATTTAAGCGGACAACTGCCAAGCTAGCGGTACTAGAGATTCAGGATGCTAATCCAGATCCAGTCTACGATTCCGGATCAGGTTTACAGGTCGGGGATTTGTTGCGTACAACACCACTGGGCAGCTGCAACAATACAGACGTCCACGGAGGATCGCCGGCTATTTAACCTTAGGTTGTGATGTCTGTCAAGCAGACAACGTCATGGAAGTGAATAGAAAAAGGCAAGTCACGAGTGATACAATTCGTTTTTCCGCTCTTGATTTCTAAAACTAATTTCTACAACTATTCTTAAATCTAAAGTTGTCACAAGTTTGAAATATAAAGTAGTGAACTATTTTTTAACTATCAGGAGTGAGTAAATCAATATTTGTACCGAAAACTTATATTCGAACGACACTAATTTAATAAAATAATGCGAATTTAGGGAACTGACAATATTGGTTAATATTAGACACAACTGACGGCAACCACGCTGAAATTGGTTAGTTGAAATATTGAAGCTAGGTTAGTACTGAATTAATTTAACAAAACCATACAAATATTAATCTTAAACAATATTTAGTAATTAGTTGGAAGCCTTATTATTTACTGCGCCAATTGCCAGCAAGAGGAACAGGAGAAACTAAAATTGTAAGATCCCTAAATGTAACCTATACCTATGTTGCTAATTAAAGTTACTTCATTTCAGCTTCAAGCTGCTACTCGTAAAAGGCTGCTGTGAAGATGTTTTGTTCTAAATAAAATCCGAACAGTACTGCTCAACTTCATCCGGTTTCACTTGGTTTCCAGCGCTGCGATCCAAGCTGGACATCTGTATCTCAGTATCGATGATGATACACTAGCCAGTAGACGCCGCTTGCTACTGCTAGGTCCGTAGCTATTCGGCTATTGATGGCCTTCACCGCCTTTCCACAGGCATAATCTACGTGGCTGTTGAAATTTAGCCGGTCGTCGATCATCACACACAGATACTTCAGCACGCACTTCGAGGCTATGGCAAGCCCTCCGATGACGATTTCGCTCGCTGTACTGTTTTTGCAGCTGCTGACCAACAGCACCTCCGTTTTGTGGTGGGCTGTGAGCAGCTTCGACCCCTGCATCCATTTTTCAATTATGCCGATTGCTTCAGTCGCCAGCATTTCCACTTCATCCAGTGTTCTGCCTTTCACTGATAATACGATGTCATCCAAACCGCAAAGCCAACGTTCACTACGGCTTTGGGAAGTTTCAGCGTCAGGTCCCCGTTGTACATCCCGTTCCAAAGTGTTGGGCTAAGAATGGAACCTTGCGAACTCCCACCGTGATGTTCACCGATTTCCACCCCCACGGTCTCGAAGATCAGCACCCGGTTCTGAAAGGAATCCTTCAGAATTCTGCACAGGTAATCAAGGACCTTCATTCTGTGCAACGACTCGGCAATAGCCTCCCGACTGACGCTATTGAAGGCGTTCTTTACGTCGATCGTTACAACAGCGCAATATCGATCGCCTCTCCGCTTCGGTTTGGATGCCTTTACGGCTGTCTCGACCACTGTGCGAATAGCATCCACCGTAGACCTCCCTTTCCGGAAACCGAATTGCATCCTCGATAGCCCGTGCTCGCTCTCAGTAAATTTCGTTAGCCTGTTGAGGATGATCCTCTCCAGGAGTTTCTCAAGCGTATCCAATAGGCATACTGGCCCATACGATGCTGGATCCCCCGGCGGCTTTCCTGGCTTCAGCAGCAACACTAATTTCTGTATTTTCCACCTGTCCGGGAAATGGCCTTCTTGTAGACTGTAGCACATCCCTGAACATTTTCAGGAATGCCTGATTCGCAACTTTCAGAGCCACGTTAGGGATTCCATCCGGTCTGGGTGCCTTCCTCACCTTAAGCCCTTTCGCCACTGCCACGAGCTCCTCGTTCGAGACTTGCATGCCCTCAACATTATTTCTCTCTTCCTCGCCGTACGGTGTACGTGGCCACGTCATTGGATTGTGCGTCGGGAAAAGTCCATCTACGATAACTCCCCAGTTTTGCTGCACATAGCTCTGCAGCCATTGATGGGCCTTTGATCTTCGCCATGATAATACGGTACGCGTCGCCCCAGGAGATGTTGGCCCCTGGGGCTCGGCACAGCTCCTTGCAGCAGTCCGTCTTGCTTAGTCTTATCTCTCGTTTTAATTCGGTCCTGGCCGCTCGGAACACCACCCTATGTACCTCTCTGTCTGCTGCGGTTTTAGCTCTCTGGACACGTCTTCTGGCTCTGAGCCAACTAGCGCGAAGGATGCTGAGTTGCTCATTCCACCAGTAAGCTGGGCGCCCGCTTGTTCCTCGGCTCCAGTTTCCTCGGCATGGTTGTGCCGCATGCCCTTACCAACGTATTCCTCAGCACATCCGCGTTTCGGTTCGAGAGTTCGTTGTCGAACCGAAGTGCCTCAACAAAGAGTTTCTTGTCCTTCGTCTTCCACTTCCGCTCGCAACTATTTGTCCTTCGTATTGCAACAGGATTTCGCTGGCCGATATTATACCGGATCGCCAGATGGTTCCTATGGGTATACTCCCCTCACACACTCTCCAGTTCATATTTGTCATCAGCGACGGACTACAGAAGGTAACATCGATGACGGATTCACGACCGTCCCTGTGAAAAGTGCTGGTGGAACCTACGTTTGATAGTGTAAATTCCAGCTTTGCCAGAGCTTCTAGCAGGCTGCACTCTCTACCGTTGGTACATCTGCTGCCCAACTCCACAGCCCAAGCATTGAAGTCTCCTCCGATGACGACCGGCCTTCTTCCAATGAGCTTTTCAGTCAGTGCATCCAGTATCTGGTGGAACTGCTCCATGGTCCACCTTGGGGGTGCATAGCAGCTGCATACAAAGATCCCGCTGATTTTGGCGATCACGAACCCTTCGAATGAACTGGACACTACTTCCTGGATGGGGAATCTGCCCATCACTTGTATCGCAGCCATCACCGCACTATCTGCTACCCAGTTTCCGTTATCGGGAGGAACAAGATACGGTTCCGCAATGATTGCGACGTCACACTTTGTTTCTGTTTTTGACTGCCACAACAGTTTCTGTGCTATGTCGCAATGATTGAGGTTTATTTGGGTTACCTCTATTACTGCCAACCTGCGATCGCCTTTTTATATACAGGACACCTGTAGCCTCCTATCATGTGGTCGTTGCCGTCCTCCTTTTTGCAAAGCATGCATCTCGGTTGTTTTGTGCAGTCTCTTGCAAAGTGACCCTTCTCCCCGCATTTCCAGCACAGATCAGATCTGTCAGGACCTTTGCAGTTCCTCGCCTGGTGACCAAATCCCATGCACTTAAAGCATCTCTCCAATTCCTTTGGAACTCGAGGGACGACTCTCAGTGAGCAAACCGACGACCCAACTTTTACTCGACCCGACTCCAACAGCTTGTTGGCTGCAGCTGTCGGTAGACGTATCGCCGCTGTCTGTGTGCCACCGTACGCCTTCTTCAACCGGATTGTCATTGGTGCATCTCCAAGATCTCAGTGCCCCCTTCAGCGCCCTCCTCAGCTTGTGTTCTGTTGTGATCTCATCAAGATCCTTGCACTCAGTCTCCTGTGAGAGAGCTCTAACTATCGCCTGCTCACCAAGAGACCTTTCGACAAGCGTCTTGAAGGCCATGCTCTTGATGGCAGGATCCTTCTTCAGCTCGAAGAGCATCTCACCTTGCTGGGTGCGCCTGGTTTTTACCACCTTCTCCCCTAGTTCCTTCAACTCCGGATCAGCATAGATGTTTCTTCTTCTTGTCTTTCTGATTGCTAACAGTGCGCCATTCACTGCCTTCACCTTTCTTCTCGTCGTTTTTTAGCTTTTTCAGCTCCTCCTCATCTCCTTGTGTGTCCCTTTTCCTTTTCTCCAAGCGTGGATTCTGGGGTGACTTCAGTGTATCAACCGTTACCTTTTCCGTTTCCTTTTGGCTGTCCTCAAGCAACTTTTCGGTAGTCTCTGCTCTCGTCCTCACGCGTCACCATCTCTTTGATTTCTTTGTGGACGTTGTGCCTGTCCTTTACATAATCAGAGAGTTCGTCGATCCGGTTTTTGACTACCTCCATCACGTCTTTCTTCCCTGCACTGTCCCCTCGAGTTGTGCTACTACTGCGTTGCGGAGTGAACAGCTGGGTTTGAAACCCCTGTGACTTGCTACTGCTGGTACTTGCAGTTGCCTCCGAACTCGGCACTGGTGACTTCTGTAGCTTTCCGCTTCTTGCGAACACTATCGCACTTCCGTCTCCGTTGTCTGGCGTTTTGCCGTCGTCGTGTATTTTTTTTCTCTTTCATCTTTTTTGTTTTTTCCTTCGTTGTCCTCCATTTTGTTGGGTCCCTCCTCCGAACAACTATCTCCACACGTTGTAGATAGTCACCTATCGTGATCCCATAGTTATCTTTGAATCAGGGAGGCCATGCTAGGGTTGACACGGTCAACATCTGACCCTACTACCCACCACTTAAGGTGACAAGCTTCGAACGTATCCGGAGGCCTGCCAAGGTTTTACCGGGACGGGCTTGGCAGCAGCATTAGCCCACTTGCCATTTCTGGAAGGTGTCACTCTTCCATACTGAGGAAGCAGAATATCCCGATTACCAGCCCTGCACGTCAAGTCCAATCCGTTGATCCATGTCGTATCCTCGATTCGTTACTCGTTACTCGGTGCTATGACCAGTATGCCGTTATTTAGGATCTCACTGGTTTTGATCCTAATGTGGGATGGGCGCTGGATAATCTGAGCCCATCGTGAACTCGAAGGGGGGGGGGGGGGGGGTCCTTAAGCCCCTGAACGCGTCCTCGCAGACCGTGCTACCCCTCCCCCCTCTCTCTCTCTCTCTCTCTCTCTCTCTCTCTCTCTCTCTCTCTCTCTCTCTCTCTCTCTCTCTCTCTCTCTCTCTCTCTCTCTCACATTACGTTAAGCAGAACGAAACAGTACTCTACGGCCTATTATAATTGTAATCAAACAGTTTAGTCTCCGATTACATACTGAGCTATTTGTGTATCGATTTTAGTTTTGTTGGCGCCAAATCAAAGCTATAAAATCCTCAAATCACAGGTAAACATTTCATTATGATTGGATCTTCTTCAGGGAGATATGACCAAAACAATACCGAAGAGCACATAATTGTGAGATGAAAATATACCCGTTGCACTTCAAAACCGGAAAACACAGTATTAGTGTCGCATCTGATGCATTGAATGACGCATCAGATAATCATAATTGACAGTTAGGATATAGTATATTTCTGGAACTTCTCTTTTTACCCTCACACTTAGAAAAAGTCTTTTAAATTTAAGTCAACTTGGATGCACATAAAGGGAGCGGCCCATTGGACATAAATTTTCGTCTGTTATAAACATTATATGAAAGCTTACATGGCATGACGTAAATCACTTTCACTTTTTTAAAAAACACTATTTAAAAAAACTTTTTGAGCGTATTAGTAGAACTATTGAGATTGGGAAACTAGGAGAATTTAAAATTAACACTTCATATGATGACTTTAACAAAAATAAAAATAAAATATTGAAGCACTTTTTCAAAATTATCACTAGTAAACGCGAGCAAATTCCTTTAAATTCCACTAGAGGAAGCTTCTCTTTTGACAGATAGGCCTATTTCGTCTGCGACTTACAGACTTCTTCAAGTCGAGCACTCGACACACTCTGCTATTTGCATCACATTGAAAATACAGATTTTTTTTCTGTGTAAATTTCGATGCACTTGAATGTGTTTTCAATAAATGGTGGTGTTTCCGCACACCAAATAAAAATGCTTATCAAGACACCATTCCGGATAAACTTTTCACGACGTGTGAAATAGACTTTAGGAATTGCACAACGCTAATGCTGAAGTCGACGATAATGACTTGACATGAACTTGTATGTGTTATTAGATGTTTCGAATAAGAATTTAAGAATACATCCAAATAATCTTAAAACGGAAGCTCATGTAAATTTAAGTAAAAATATTTACAGGTTGTAAGGATTACGTCACGCGTAAAATTCATTATTTTTAAGAGTGCTTCTTACACCAAAAGAAGGGTATTAAGATCGCTTGAAAACTCGACTTTTGATCCGAGGTGCGGAGGAGCGAATTGCATTTACCATTCGACTCAGCTCGACGAACTGAGCACATGTCTCTGTGTGTGTGTGTGTGTGTGTGTGTGTGTGTGTGTGTGTGTGTGTGTGTGTGTGTGTGTGTGTGTGTGTGTGTGTGTGTGTGTGTGTGTGTGTGTGTGTGTGTGTGTGTGTGTGTGTGTGTGTGTGTGTGTGTGTGTGTGTGTGTGTGTGTGTGTTAAAAATAATGTCACATCGGTTTCTCAGCCGTTTATGAATCGATTTCCGATCAGATGGTGGCAAAAGAAAACTTCAACATTCCCATTGAACGCTATTAATTTTTTTTCGGTCGGACATTTTGTTACGGAGATATGAACGAAGGAGTATTTCACGGCCTATTATAATAGTAATCAGACAGTTCAGTTTCTGATCACATACTGGGCTATTTATGTACCGATTCTAGTTCTTTTGATTTCATATCAAAGCTATATTGTCCTTGAAAAACCTGTAAAATTTCATCATGATTTGATAATTCCTCATGAAGACATGACCAATACAATACCTGAGAGCACATAAATTGTGAGATGAAAATATACTCGTTACAGTTCAAAACCGGACAAGACCACTCGCACCAATCGATACTGATTGCATTCTATAGTGTCACATCTGGTGTGTTGTATGGCGCATCAGATGCACCATTCAGCACACTAAATGCGACACTATTTTATTTATTTAAATAGCCATACATCGTATTTTCGATATGACTTCATCTACAACATTTCGCCAATATACTCGGTCTATGGCTGCCTCTCTCCAACCTCGTTGACGACCCACACTCGCCAGATCCTGTTACACCTGGTCCGCCCATCGTGCTCGCTGTGCCCCACGCCTTCTTGTATCGGCGACACTATAGACTCTATATAATTAGAGCAGGATGGATTGGCGCGAGTGGTCTTGTCCGGTTTTGAACTGCAACAAGGTTGTGATCTGCAATGTTCAAAAACTACACAAAATCTTCATTTACTGCACAATTTTCTGTAATCTGTAATCAAAATTAGCGCTTACGGTATGAAATTTCTAATATTTATGTAATTTCCCTTCTTTTCACTTAAAGTTTGATTTTTAGTATTTGTAGCATTAACATAAACAGGTCGTTGGGCAATATTAATGCAATTTTTGTATTACATCAATGAACAAATGCGTTCAGGATTGTCTAAAAGTTCATCCTATAGACTGAATACACTAAGGTATTTTTTTACATGGTTTGTTTTCGGCGATAACTCCAGAACGGAACAACTTATCGACCTAATTCAAATCACATTTTACGTTTTGGGTAAAAAGTAATCATATGGCAGTTTTTCAAAAAAAAATCACAATTTTTGCTGTAAATACTCATCATTTTAAAAACTGTATTTTGACCATTGCATGCAAGCAAAATCGAAGCAATTTAAAATGTTTAAGGAATGTGAATTGATCAACTCTATTTGCTCTATTCTATTAACTCTAAAAGTGGAACGTATCCCCCGTGTAAAAAAAGACCTTAGTATATATGAAATTTCTGATTCAGCAAAAACTACAAAATCTTGATGGCATCATGGTGATCTATTTATAATTAAGCAGTTAAGACTTTTTATTCGTTAATTTAAAGGTAAACACTGGAATGATAATCGATTTCCTTAACCTTTTGGGTCGCCATGGTTACACTGGTTAAGCTAAATACATTATCTAGATAACAAGATAAATTTGGAAAATTGTGCCGGTATGCCTATAAAAATAATATCCACACGTTGTTAATGAACTGTTCACATATAAATATGAATAATGGTTTCACAAGAAACCGTTGACCTTATTTTAGTGACACAGTATTTCCTACGGTGGCCTAATTTATTAGTTACATAAAAAAAGCTCGATATTGGTATGATTTTCAATGAAAATGCATGAAAATGGGATTGTATATTTTTCAATTGGCGTAACCAAAACAAAACCTTAGCAAAACAATCTATATACCTAGTTGGAGTTATAATTTAATTAACATGAATTGACCGACAAATCATATATTAAAATTATTTAAGTGTTTTAGAGAAATTTATTTTTATATTGTTCTGTGAACTTTTGTTTCTAAGTACGAACGAACATGGCCTAAAATGAAATTCCTGAGAAAATTATTTAAAAAAAGTCGAAATTTGTCACCTTCAAGAAGTAATGTTTTTAACTTTTTGTGGTTGAATACAATGAACGTGTTTTTAAGCTTATCTAAGCAATTGCTTATCTGGTTGAATATTGTTTCCAGCTCAATTACTTTATAAGTAACAATAAACAATGAAATCCACCGCTGCATATTAGGCTAAGTCAAGCGACAGGTACTCTAATACAAAAAAGATTGGATTATCATCTAATTTATTTACCTTTAAACAATTATATTCTTCAATTAACAACATAGTCCTCGCATACTGTACATATTAAATAGTTTTTTTTTGTTCTGTTATATTCACTCGACAGGTACGAATATTTTCCCGGCTTCGCAGGCGAAGAAATGTGGAATCCTAACACGAACGTATCGGAAGATTGCCTGTATCTGAACATTTGGGTGCCAACGAAGACCCGCTTGCGTCATGGTCGTGGTCTAAACTTTGGAAACAACGACGTAAGTATCGGAATGATTTACTTTTATGGGCATTAGGGGCTCTCATCTTGCGAAAAAAAAGCAACAAGATTAGTTTTAGGTGATATACATAACGAGAGATAATTCACATTCTTTTCCTTTGGGCCCAATGACCATTTTATTGCAGTACTTTCAGGACGACGATGACTTCCAGCGCCAGCATCAATCCAAGAGTGGCCTTGGTATGCTAGTGTGGATATATGGTGGAGGTTTTATGAGCGGTACATCAACACTGGACGTTTATAATGCTGAAATGCTTGCGGCGGTTGGGAACGTGATCGTGGCATCCATGCAGTACCGAGTGGGTGCTTTTGGATTCTTCTACCTCGCGCCGTACTTGAATGGAAACGAAGACGATTCACCTGGTACGGAATGGTTTTCTTTTTTTAATATTAAAGACACCTTTGTCTAAATTTGGCACGCATTGGGAATCTTGGGAACTCTATATAAATAAATAATGGGGTAAATATTTTGGCTATGAATATGGTGATATTTTCAAAGAGTTGTTTTGTCAATTGCGCTATGCATCGATTTTTAACTCAAACGATAAAGTCAAACTATTTGTTTGAGAAAATCAACTGACTTTATGTACTACCAATGATTATTGAAAAATTGAATTCTTCATATACCAATCTTTTCTCATTGATATGCCACCGCTTGTAGTGGATTTAAGTAGTTCTTGGCATGTCACCTAAAAGACTTTCACGCACATTCCACAACTCAGGGTAAAATCGAGGTATCCAAGAAGATCTAAATCAAGTTTATGTAACGCAAAATTTATGGTTTGATTTTAAACTAATTACTTGAAAAAAGGAGTTTACGGGAGCTCTAGGTGTGCTCTTCGATAATTCGAAGCCAGTAGCAACATGTTAATCTAGTAATTCTGTTTTTTTTGTACACATCGTTGTCTTTTGCGTATAATAATGCAAATTTATTCGATATAGGGGAGGTCTTCCCCTAGCTCAGTCGATAATCGCGCAGCTACAAAGCAACACCATGCTGGAGATTGCTGGGTTCGATTCCCGGTCTGGTCTAGGAATTTTTCGCAAAGGAAAATTTCTCGACTCCCTGGGCATAGAGTATGATTGTACTTGCCACACAACCATACTAATGCAAAAATTGTACTTGGCATCGAAAGCTCTTAATTAATAACTGTGAAAGTGAATTTAGAACACTAAGTAAAGAGCAAGCAATAAGCTTGAAATGCTAAAGAAGAAGAAAATACAATTTATTGGATACTTTTATAAACCTTCTGAATTATGTGAATCTTTGAGTGGGACAATCAGGATACAAAATTTGAAACGCTTTGATAGTGGCCGTTTCATATTCCGCTAATGTTTTAATAGGGTCCAATTCTTGTCCTATATCTTTGGCATCTTTATGCAATAGAAGCAGGGCTGGCGTTCACATTTCTTCAGATTTCGATGACAGTGAAAAACGTACTTAAGGCGAAACTCTCGCTGAAGCACTAGTTCTAACGTAACGGGTGGCCACCAAATAGCGGAGATAGAAAGAAAGGCTCGGGCCATTTGCTTGATTAGTTCTTGAGTTATGCAGAAATGTGTGTTTCAATTGTATGAGAGAGCCCCCTTTCAGAGAGAGGAGGAGTTTCAAACATTCATAAGAACCTTCCGTCCCCTTCCTTGTCTATAAGGTTCAGACAGGAAATGTATTTATATATATATATATATATATATATATATATATATATATATATATATATATATATATATATATATATATATATATATATATATATATATATATATATATATATATATATATATATATATATATATATATATATATATATATATATATATATATATATATATATATGTATACATATATATATATATATATATATATTTTATATATATATATATATATATATATATATATATATATATATATATATATATATATATATATATATATATATATATATATATATATTATATTATTATTTATATATATATATATATATATATAAATATATATATATATATATATATATATATATATATATATATATATATATATATATATATATATATATATACACAGCAATTCCATGAAAAAAAGTTATACGATCTCTCAGAATTTTATAATATTCGGTAGGATTGTTCAACATCGAAAAATATTAGACCCGTATTTTTTTATTTCGTTATTAGACTGGACCTTTCTGCGTTAGACTGGTCCAAAAAATCGTGATTTTTCAAAATCTTCAATTTTCAAAAATTTATAACTCCTAAACCGTTTAACCGATTTTAGTCATTTTTGGCCATTGTATTGGTATTTTTTTTGAATTTCCAAGCAAAAATACGAAACTTTTGAATATATCAATTTTTGTATGAAAAAAATACAAAACAAATAGTTTTTCTTGAATTTGACTGCGAGGAGCCTCAACGACTCCTTGTTTTAGTATTTTTAAATGAAAGAGCATTCAATTTTACATAACATATCAAAAAATTGGAGATGTTCTGCGTGTCGTTTTGGAGATACAATTTTTTAAATAATAAATCATTACTCTTCATTTTATACATCACCCGCCTGTAGAAACGATGAAGATGCATGGTAGATTACCATGCGTCTCCATCCAATCAAACCTATGACTAATGAAATCTATGAGTAGGTCACAGAATGTCAAGTAAATATTATATAATAAATAATATTTACTTGACATAATTATATAATATTATAGCAACTAAGACTAATGAGACTTTAGGTAGATATTGACAATTTGATTACCTAACATTCTTTTCGTTACACAGAGGGGCATTGGTATTATTATTTAAAAGAAGAACCGTTGATACGTATTGACTACCTACTGTAGATGTAGAATGTTTATCGATCTGTGAGATTGAATTGAATTGTTTCTCGGCTGTAGCGATCAGGTCTACTCGCTGACGGGAGGGAGTAGAGTGGAATTTCTAAAGCGGAGAAGCAGCAGAGTGAACAACATCTCTTTCATTTCATACTCGTCGCTCGCTTGCGTTATCTGTTATTCTGTTGCTTTCTCGCTTTAGAAATTCCGCTCTACTCGCTCCCGTCTGCAAATAGACCTGATCGCTATAGCCGAGAAACAATTCAATACCTATTGTAGTCTAGGCTGCAGTTCACTTCACTTGATCGTAGGTCAATTTAGGATTGTAGGATTGTATAGTCTTGCCAACCAAATAAGTCATTTACCTTCTCAGTCATTCAGAACAGCGAACCCGAATGTGCGAATCATGTTACACCGTCCAACGCGCTAAAAAGCAAAGTATGCACATTGACACCATCATCACACAAAAACGTCACGTTAATAAAGGCATCCTATTCTGACTACAGTAATTAAATGTAAATCACACCAAATCAATGCAACAATTGTAAAATGTAGCACGACAACAATTCCATTTATAAACCCTATCAATTTTTTGAATAATCGCCAGAAACTTTCGACTAACGATTTCGTTTGGATTGCGATCCACTCCTGTCCCACTGGGATACATAGGTTTGGATACCGCATTGGAAAAGAAAATCTCCCAAAAGTTCTGCGATCCACTCTTGCCCCTTCGGGACAAGCAATTGAGGACACCGCATCTACTCTGGATTATGCCATGAGCCTGCAGAAATTAGTAAAGGCGTAATAAATGGCGCTTTCATGATTTTTTTTTTTTAAGAATGAGTTTTGTTCAAATATTTTCGTAATTTCTGTAATTTGTAATTTCTGCAAAATTAAACGTAGGTGTGTATTTTTAATTATACCCTCAGATCTTTAGTTTCTACCATGTTTTTTCTTTGTGTGTAGAAGCATTTCATTGACAAACATTTATCTTCAAATCACGTCGTATCCTGTCAGTTTGAACGTAATTTTCTCTTGTATAACCTTAGATTAACTTCTTGTGCATAATGTAGCACTGAGAGTAGCTCAAGCATCCCCCTTTCTTGGGTTCAAAATTCTATCAGAACATGCTTCTTACCCGACAAATACACATTTTGTGTTAGTTGCCTGGATAATTCTCATATTTATTCTCATTTCCCCCCCTCCGGCCGTCTCGAATGAACTAAAACGTCGACAGCAGACATACAGTTTAAAGAGACGTTAATAAAATGGAATGGATCCCCCCCTCCGGAAAGGGGAGGAGTCTCGAACCACCATAGAAAAAACAGACAGACAGACAGACAGACAGACAGACAGACAGACAGACAGACAGACAGACAGACAGACAGACAGACAGACAGACAGACAGACAGACAGACAGACAGACAGACAGACAGACAGACAGACAGACAGACAGACAGACAGACAGACAGACAGACAGACAGACAGACAGACAGACAGACAGACAGACAGACAGACAGACAGACAGACAGACAGACAGACAGACAGACAGACAGACAGACAGACAGACAGACAGACAGACAGACAGACAGACAGACAGACAGACAGACAGACAGACAGACAGACAGACAGACAGACAGACAGACAGACAGACAGACAGACAGACAGACAGACAGACAGACAGACAGACAGACAGACAGACAGACAGACAGACAGACAGACAGACAGACAGACAGACAGACAGACAGACAGACAGACAGACAGACAGACAGACAGACAGACAGACAGACAGACAGACAGACAGACAGACAGACAGACAGACAGACAGACAGACAGACAGACAGACAGACAGACAGACAGACAGACAGACAGACAGACAGACAGACAGACAGACAGACAGACAGACAGACAGACAGACAGACAGACAGACAGACAGACAGACAGACAGACAGACAGACAGACAGACAGACAGACAGACAGACAGACAGACAGACAGACAGACAGACAGACAGACAGACAGACAGACAGACAGACAGACAGACAGACAGACAGACAGACAGACAGACAGACAGACAGACAGACAGACAGACAGACAGACAGACAGACAGACAGACAGACAGACAGACAGACAGACAGACAGACAGACAGACAGACAGACAGACAGACAGACAGACAGACAGACAGACAGACAGACAGACAGACAGACAGACAGACAGACAGACAGACAGACAGACAGACAGACAGACAGACAGACAGACAGACAGACAGACAGACAGACAGACAGACAGACAGACAGACAGACAGACAGACAGACAGACAGACAGACAGACAGACAGACAGACAGACAGATTTCAGATGCTGCTTCTGATCCTGTTGATGAGTTGCCTCGTGTCCTTGGCCTTCCATTTACCGTTGTATACCGTGAAGCTCAATAGACAAAAAAAAACATCGTCGATATGACGACACTGTGGCAGATTCGTCGGATTCTGGTCTTATGGCTCAAATGGTAAGCCTTGTCCGGCCAAAACACGTAGTTTCCATCCGAGTGATGTCTCTGAAGGATCGGGATAAGAATTTTCTGCATACACTCTGTTTTGTAGACTTGCTGGTTAATGGCCAAGCCACTTGGTTTCAACCACGGCTCAGAAATTCCTGCAACGGAAATTGCGATGTATAGCATCACTTTATTTTAAAACTTGTGCCTTAACCTTTTGAACTTAACCTTCAGAGGAGTTGTAGATTTGTCCTTGGTGTAGAAACAGTCGTTTTTGGGCAGCTGAGATTTTCAAAAATGAGTCTACTGTGTTTATGAACCGCCCCTTTCCGGAAACTCTGGAATTGGTTCCATTACGGTCCAAAACGAAAACTTTCAAAACCTCATGTAATGGTACCGTTCAACGAATCAAAAGTCATGATTTTGCACTCAGAGTTGCAAGAGAGTCATGCCAGGGACTAACAACGGGATATAACCACTTTTCGATTCCCTGTTATCTGATTCGGTAGGGACTTAAAGAACCTCGTGATACATTGTGGTACCTTTGGATGGCTCAAAACTCATGATTTTTCAGTCCACAGCATATGGACATCATTCCATGGACCAACAAGGCGATTTGGACACTTCAGAATACTCTTGAATCGGTTCCAGTAGGGCCCCGATAATGACACTTTTAGAACCTCATGTCCTGATATTGTTATACAGCTCTAAATTCATGAATTCTCATTCAGAAATACATTCAAGTTTTGTCTGGACCAATAAGTTGATTTGACCACTTCCAAATACTCCCACACGGGATACGATAGTGTGTAAAACGGACACTTTAAGAACCGTATGTATTGGTAACTTTCTATGGATAGACATTCATGATTTTTTACACAGAAATACGTAGTCATCGTTCCATGGACCAACTAGGGGACTTGGCCACTAAAGGATACAATTTATTTCTGTAGGGTCCGATATTTTCTGAGCTCCACGTTTTGATACCGTTCGACGGCTCAATAATTTTTTTTTTGTCCAAAAGTACACTCATATCCTACCTTGAACCACGAATGGGATTAAGGCACTTCTGGTTACTCTGTGAGCATAAGCATGATTGACCGCCCGATAGCTGCTCCGTTATTGCCAAATCAGCTGCAATTAAACAGAGAACCAACAGATGACGTTTGCGTCTAACATACATCTTCAATGTATAAGAACAGCTGATCTCAATGGGTAGGAATGTATTGACGTGGTACTCGCTTTGAAGGAAGCCGCGAAGTCCACTCCACACGAGAAATTACTGTAGGTGGCGGGTGGATGGTTTATTTCAGTAGAATACAAAAAATACATTAAAACATCGAGTTTGAGGACCGATTCAAGCCAACAGTTAGGATACTCTGTCACTGGTTCCAATAGAGCCAAAAAACGGTCATTTTCATAAGCTCTTCCAACCTCAAGCAATTCCAGAGTATCCGGAAATGATCAAGTATGCTTGTTCGTCCATGGCATGATATCTATGCATTTTTGGGTGAAAAAAAAACTAACGCTATTGAATGGCATCAACAATTCTGAAAGTGTCCGTTTTGGGCCCTATTGGAACCGGTCCCAGAGTATCCGGAAGTAGTCAAACCACTTGTTGAATATGGCTAGATGTTTATGTAAAGTGAAAAAGTGAAAAATCTGATATTTCAAACAGTATCAATACATGAGGTTCAGAAAGTGTCTTTATTGGGGCTACCAGAACCATTTCCACAGTATCTTGATGTGGCACAATCCCCTGATCCATGACATGATGTCTTTCACCTTTGGGTGAAAAATAATGAAATTCTCGTTAGGTTATGGTATAACGTTCTTGTACTGTTGGGTGAATAATCACCAATTTTCTAGCCATCGGATGGCCCCAATACATTTGGTTCCGAAAATGTCCAGCTTGGGCCCTACTGGAATCGTTTTCACAGTATTTGGAAGGGGCCAAATTCCCTTGGCATAATTTTTGGAGAAAGATCATGTATGACTCTACCGGATCCGATACCAGAGTGTCAGAAAGTAGCCGTATCCTCTGGTTGGTCCCTACCATGATGTCCAATAAATTTTAGATGAAAAACCATTAATTATAAACTGTCACTGGTACCAGTATTTGAGGTTCTGAAAGTGTAGGTTTTGAGCCTACAGGAACCGATTCCAGAGTATCCGGAAGTGTCGAAATCGCTTTGCTGTAGTTTTTATAGTTCTGGATCAAAATTCATGAACTTGAGGCATCAGCAAATGAAATTTTGAAATGTGTACTTTTCAGGTTTCTATTGGAGCCGGTTCCAGGTGCCCACGTGCTCCAGGTGGCCAAAATCTAAAAAATCTGGTTAGCATGCTATTTTAAGCATACCTTTCAGATGATGGAAAAAAGTTTATAATCGGATCATTATTGGCATTTTGAGAGCGCGCAAAGTCATTAGTCATTTTTGAGACTAATGTACCATTAAGCTGTTATCGCCGATTGAATTGCAATTGAAAACATGAATTGGTCGTGATTTTCTTTCTTAGTAAAGAAAGAGCACCGTATAGAGTTTTCGTGTACTTTTCGTCAATTTCTACAAAGTTTTCAGTTGACACCTTCACGATTTCAATGGCACAATTTCGACGTTCTGTGATGATTTGTTCATTTCGACGTTTTGTCCCTTCTGCGCTTTGGCAATTGACGTTTCGTTCCTAGGCCCACGAGCTTGTTACGATACCAAATATACAACAACTCCATTCAGCATCGTTGCGAGATGATAAACACTTTTATCAATTAACCTTCGCCGGTTCGGATCTACCAAAATTTGCAAAACGATGGAGCTTAAATATATGTACAGAGTAGTGAAAACCACATAGAGGATTTTCTCACACAAGCTGTGCACAAGTGCATTTATAATGGTTGTTGTTGTCCTCCCACTTTTCAGGAGCGCTCTAGCTACTATAGGTAATTCGTTAAAGTGCATCATTTCATGAAGGAACGCTCCAAGCAAACTTATGCAGAAAACTGAACTCTTCATCTTTCTTTCGAGATGAAAACCAATTTTCGAATTGGTCACCTGAAGAATTTAACTCTGACGCATCAGATGAATCGTCCTTTTTGCGTTATATACTTTTTATTCCATAGCATTTTGCCCAAAACTCATGCTACCTTTTCTGGCAGAATGCAAATTTGTGTGAAACCAAAAAAAAAATCTTCTGCAGAAAAATAATGCCCCATTATATTCAGTGTAATGATGCTGTTTACATCCTGTTTACATATTAATATAGGCTTTATCACTTAATAGTCGTAGTGTATAAGACCATTAACTTCACTCAAGACGATTCGAGTCGCCACTGTTTGAACTGCGAAGTGTAACATTTCTTTCCTTTTATCCTGTAAAAAGGTAACGTCGGTCTGTGGGATCAAGCACTGGCCATTCGGTGGTTGAAGGAAAACGCCAAAGTCTTCGGGGGTGATCCTGACTTGATTACCCTGTTCGGCGAGTCCGCAGGTGGTAGTTCTGTAAGTCTGCATCTACTGTCACCTGCCACTCGAGGATTATCACGGAGAGGTATCCTGCAATCCGGTACATTGAATGCACCGTGGAGTCACATGACGGCCGAAAAGGCTCTGTCGGTTGCGGAAGCGCTGATCGATGACTGCAACTGTAATGTAACACTACTGAAGGTAAGTTTAACGAAGAGATATGACATGATGGTTCTTAAAGACACACATTTTGGTGGCTATTATGCTCATTTATCCGTCAGGACAACCCCAACTATGTTATGAACTGCATGCGGAATGTCGACGCTAAAACCATATCAGTGCAGCAATGGAATTCATATTCCGGAATTCTAGGATTTCCGTCCGCACCAACAATTGATGGCGAGTTCATGACAGCTGATCCGATGACAATGCTACGGGAAGCTAATTTGGAAGGTGTTGAAATTTTGGTGGGCAGTAATCGAGATGAAGGTAAGTGCTATGATTATTCTCATGTTACAATCAACTGCGCGATGTTTCATTGAATGTTAATATGCCATTTATTATCACGATATCAGTGGCACTGAAAGATGTAAACTATCGGAGTGAAAGTGTATTCAGAATTTAACAACGGGAAGAGTGCTTCTGGAGGTTCAATTTTAGTACGACGCGTCTAATTTAGCTGATCGATATGTAGCGTTATTAATTACCATCAATATCGGAACATATTTCAATGGGGAGAATAAATCTCAATTTATTACGTTAACTCAGTTCCTGCAATTAGTATTGAAAAACGCCAAGTACCTTTAAATCCCGAATACACAGACTGTTGTACGATAGCTCACGCCACACCATGTCCATCCTTGTTCCAGCGACAATCCATTTTATGCATCGCCATGTAGTGATGTTTGCATAACTATAATGATGGCGTGGATAACAAGAAACGGCTGAGGAAAAGCGAACACATCGAAGAAACAGTCCAACCGTATCACAGGTAAACCAACAAAAACCGGATGGCGTTGCAAAAACTATAAGGAAAGCACATAAATTAATAATGTTTGTGAGCAATCGATAATTGTGTATGTGGTACCCAGCAGGGCCAGTCTTGTGAGTACAACGGATAAGAACAAATAGAAACTGCTTTAGATATGGCGTGCCAGAAATGGAGATTTCGTCGATCGAATTTAAATGGATTGGTTTGGAGCGTTAAAGCCTAGTCTCAGGACGCTGGGACAGCATTTTAATCTACTTATAAACATAGATATGTGTCATTAGGTCAAAAGAAACAGTCGTAATCAATGGAGAAAACGAATTCTGCGCTTTTATTGCTTTCTACATGCACCTACGCGTGAGTTATGAGTAAGAATTGTTAAAGGAAATCACACGATGCAAGCCATACCTGTCGTTGTCGGTTATTTGAAATTGCTTTTCCTTTAATGGTTTTGCCGCACTAGTTCAAGCTTCTCTGAAAGGATAATGTTATGTGATAAGATTTGATTGCTTTGCTGAGCTGGTTTCGAGCACTTTAATTTTGTATCTTTAGGGTCGATACTATTGGTCATTATGGGATGTTAGTCAAATAAAATCATTTAATGTCGTTAGTAAGGGTGAACTTGAAAAGACAAATACAGCAGCAATAATAACAGAATGCCTCTCAGTAATGAATGATATAAAATTATTTTTCAACAGAATTGATCATCAAAATTTAACAATTGATAATCTTATGTCCGATCCGAGGCTCTAAATGCCAAGTATTGTATCATATGTCTGTGTCATCATATTACTTAGCTCGATTAGATCCCCGAATGTTAGTTTGTGTTGTGTAACGAACATTTGCTTCAAATTTAGGACCCTGTTGGAAAAGGAAGTTGGATAGCCTAGAGCAGTTCTTATTTTTTTTCCGGCGGCGAGCCACTCTTGGAAATTTCATGAGCAGGCGACCCAGTAGTCTTGAACTTTCAAAAGTAAATGCCAACAATGGAAACTAATAAATGATTTTCAAAATTCGAAAAAACAACACGGGTTTGTATTTTGGAACCACACAATCAAGACTGTCAATGGCCAATGGTCAATGGCAAATTTAAAAACAAATTTGCATCTAGTTATTTAATTGCTCAGTACTTGGCGATATTAGTCGTTTGCTTAATATTTGAACTGTAATCGGTTGTAATCCATCATGCACAAATACATGAAGGGTTTGATTGGTATTCCTAAAAAATGTTGATGAAGTTTCGGTTGTGATGGCTGTAGAACGTAACCGTCACACTGCGTTTAAAGTTGTTAAATAATTTTAGCTCTTTGGTTTCCAGTCTTTCTTAAAGGTTGTCACCAAATTTAATTTGTCAAATCCTGTTAAATACATTGCTCTTTGCTTTACTCCTATAATTTCTGTTCTAAAGTTTGGTTAGAATGATTGTTGATGCGATGGCAGCTCTTAATTTCCCTGTAAACTGTTCGATTGTCACACAGACCATAGGCCAGCTCGATCCGGTCGAGCATGAAATTGGTTTGGTTTGGTTTGATTGTTTATTTTATTCTACATCAACAGACTGAGCTTAGCCCTAATGATGGGTAAATTAAAGTACAAAAATATCACAAGTCACATAGTCAATAACTACAAATGTACTCACAGAAAACGAATGGTCACATAAAATTCTTAAAAATATAGCGTAGAATCTCCGGCGCACCGCCTCGCGAGTCAAGTGGAAGTGACTCTTTGTAATCCGCTCATAGCCTCAAACATACTGTAGTTTGTACGGTCAGTCAGCCTCAGCATCGCATTGTTACGAAGTGCTCTGGGTCGAACGTTGATTTCGATTTGATGTAGAAGTGTTGGACAATCGGTTCTTCCCTGTCAGCTACAACAGGTCCCTTGTCGTATCTCTACGAATCCATGTATACCTCAACTCCTTGTTGGTTGTAGCTAAATGCAATCATTGTTTTCTTCTGAGAAAATGTTATTATTAAAAATTTACTTGGATTTACAACCATGCTGCTCAGGTGGCACCAGTCGGCAAAAGCGTTGAGTTGGCTTTGGAGAAAGTGACAATCAGTGGTAGTACGAATCCGGAAGTAGATTTTTAGGTCGTCAGGATACGACAGTCGTGGGCCTTCAAAGACAAAATTTACTTCGTTGAAATAGAGCAAAAGCACCAACGAGCCAAGGTGGCTTTCTTCCGGAATACCAGATGTGGCGAGGAATGAAGAAGTTGGCAGTCACCGATTGCAACTGTTAGTAAACGGTTGGTAAAGGTAAGATGAGAACCGTTGCAAACCGTCATACTTTTCGTAATGTATGAGGTGAGACACAGTAGATTTATCAACCGATCTGCCATGAACCCATGCTAATCTTCACTCAAGTAATGGTTAAAGTGAGAGGCTAGTGATTCCTTAACACCGAATCGAACAGTTGGGAGATGGCGCATAACGATACAAGGACGCGGCAGTTGTCGATATTCCGTTTAAATCATTGCTTATGAACTGGAAACATTTGCGCTGCTTTCCAGCAGGAAGGAAGCACCCCACATACGAGGGACATTCGATAGAGGTGACAGGGAGGAGTCACTAGGCTTTCAATGTGTTGCTTGAGGAATGCGGAAGAAACTCCGTCAGGTGCAGGCTTGATTGAGGATTTCAGTTCAGAAGCCGCTCTGGTAATCATCGTGAGGTTGACGTACTCACTTAAAATCCCGATGTAGACCTCCGTGTTTACTTTTTCGCCTTCTGGAACGAACATAGGGTCCCTTTTTTGCCATAGGAAGTCACCAATCCAAACACCATAACGCTAGCAGGACGCTTGGTCAGATACACATTTTTATACTCGTCGGCCACGTATTTTACCGGGGGAAAACTAATATAGCGATTGGTTCTGGAATATGATATGGGATCGACGGTACACATGCTCTCGGTGAACAGGATTACCGGATTTTTTCACTTCAAGATTTTCTTATATCGCTCGACTCGTAGCTCCATGGATCATGTGAGTTTCTTTTCCGCTGATCCGGTGTTCCTTCACCGTTTTCCACATTGAACGCATTGGATTTGCCCGAATCTTCCTTTTGATGGCAGCCATAAACCTCGGAATCCAAGCTGACCTCGGACAGCCTGTGACCACCTTTGCGGATAGTTGCCCTTTGTTTTGTCGGTCTAATACCTTTGTTATGGTCCACCCGGACTCACTGTGATTGAAGTGTCTTTTTGTGACATTTGCAGACAAATCATGAATACGCTGCCTCTTCGTGATGATGCAACTGTCAAACAAAGGAGATCGGCTTCTTTTACTCGCAGCCTACTATGATATGAATTATAGCTTATGTGCATGCAAAGAAAACCAAGGCATTGTAAGCACAGGTGAAACGGGAACCTTATTTGTACTATGGTGCAAACATTATAACGCATACGGTATATATGATCAGCTTTGAAAGTTGAAAACCCAGTCATTTCTCGTTAGATTTCCAAAATTGGAAATATTTCTAAAAATGTGTTTCATTATTCAACATTATTGTAATTTTGGGAATTTTAAGAAAATATTTTCAATGCAACATAAGGAGTGTATCGAAAATAAGCTATCCACAAACTTTCTTTCAAATTATGTTGAAAACAGATATTTTATTCATACAAAAAATTGATCCTTTATTGTACCAGGTTAAACTTGAACATAATGAAGACCGGATGAAATTTAAGTTATTCCTTCACGAATTTTCGAACTTTGGATCGAATGCTCTTCATCAAGTTCCGGACAAGTGTTGCATCGCATTTTTTGGACGCTTGAGCCCAAATTTTTTGAACTCCTGCATGTTCCCAGCTGCCTTACCAGTCTTCTTGAAGACCCTCTTCACGATTGCCCAGTAACGTTCGATGGGTCGAAGCTGAGGGCAATTTGGTGGATTGATATTTTTCTCAACGAAATCTATACCCTTTTCCGCAAGCCAATTGAGAGTGGTTTTGGCATAGTGAGCCGACGCTAAATCCGGCCAAAACAGTGGAGGTGTACTATGCTTCTTATATAAAGGCAACAATCTCTTCTGGAGACACTCAGATCGATAGATTTCCGCATTTATAGTTCCGGTAGTGTAAAAAATGGTTGACTTCAAACCACAGGAACATATTGCTTGCCATACCAGTACCTTTCGACCGAATTTCTCCACTTGAAACGACCTGTCCGCATCGCTCACATCCTCCCCAACGACGGCAGTAAAGTATTGTGGACCTGGAAGGGTTTTTGAGTCCTCCTTTACATAGGTCTCATCGTCCATCAAAACGCATGCATCCAGACGCTGCAAAAGACGCGAATACAATTTCCGGGCCCTTGTTGCTGCTCGCTTCTTCTGTTCTGCACTTTGTTTCGAGATTTTCTGCTTTTTGTAGGTCTTCAGGTGGTTTCGCCTCTTGATACGCTGGATCATTCCGACACTCGTTCCTGCTTTTTTGGCCAAATCACGTATTGACATTGATTTGTTCTTCATGATTAGAGATACCACTTTCTGCTCCAGTTTCGGGTTGGAAGAACCGGGTTTTCTGCCTCTTCCTGGTAGCTCATCCAAAGAATAGTGTTCCTCAAACTTATTAATGATGGTTTTAACACTCGCATGATGAATTCCAAACCGCTTCGCCAATTTTCGCATAGTAATACCCTTCTCACTTAGCCATGTGTCCAGAACCTTAATTTTCACTTCCTTTTCAATACGCGACATTTTGAAAACGCAGAATTTGAACCGCACAAACAAGTAAACAAAAGAAAGCTGACAGTCAAACGCACAGCATGCAGTGTTCAGAGCATAAAAAACCATTACAAATACATGCGTACAACGCAAATGTATGTGGATAGCTTATATTCGATACACTCCTTATATCTTACTTACAAAATAAGTTGTTTTACGTCAAGTGTTTCTTTAATAATCAACAAAGGCGGCAGCCACGTCTTTGCAATGAGGTGGGAATAAGGAAGGAATTTTAGTGTGACCTTTGCTGTTTAGGGACCGTGTTTACCGCTACATCCCCACTAAGGTCACAGGAAAGAGTTTTTTTTATGTTAGTAGGGTAGGACTCGATGTATCAGGACTTTGATAAGTGATCTGATCATATTTTTTTTATTCATAATCGTTAGTAAAGTCGCACCGCCGAGCAATTAATAACCAAAACATTACGAAACGCGCTATACCCGACAGAAGAATAGTGCGCAATAAAGCATCGACACAACTCTTTTTTTTTCGTAAGCTTTCAACTTTTACAACCACACTCCACAAACCACGTCACTACTGTAACTAATATCCGCATGCAACTAATATCTGCTTATAAAGGAACAATCCCCGCTAACCCACCCAAAACTACGTTTGAGAGACCTGGTAAAAATAAGAGTCCGTAGATGCATTTCATACCTTCTGGGAACATTGCTTCTATTGATGTCCAAGCTCATCAATTTAGCACCAACCGGGGGAGACTTGGTCCTATACCCAATGATTGCATTATGTCTAATCCGCTCAAATGTTTTGTGATATAGTGTACGGATTATTATTATTTGAGACAACTCAATACAGACGTCTTCCAAATTTATCAGATCGACAGGCAATCGGTGGAGACCCACCTGGTACCTCATAGCAAGATGCTTAGAGGCGGACCGGAAAATTTGAAGAGCTACCTGCCCCTATTATCATTCCATATCGAACGCTTAGCCAAACTAGTTGTGCCGTGTCTCATCATTACACTCGAGTGGTGATTTGATACCCCAATAATTATTGGTGAAGAGATTTTTTTTGCATTTTTATCGTTTTATTTCTGATTTCTTGTGTATCAATATGGCCTCTCCGGAAGCCAAAGCTCCATAAATCCTTGAGTTGTCTTATATCGGCCCAATTATTAACCTTTGTTCTTTGATTTTCTGTGTAAATATCCAGAAACATCGGCCGAAAACGAAATATCAAAGAGACTGCGTCTAGAAGCGCCAAAGCATGAAATAGTGAATAAGTTTGCGTTTATTATATCTACGTTCTCCACGAGGGTATTGTCTTGGAAACGAGTCTGATTGTCGCGAATTTGGAACGAGATTCTGGGGCCGTATTGCGGATCTCGAAACGACATAGAACTTCGAGCTACATAATGCCACCCCTGGTTGTTTTAAGAACTCTGAAGACACTGAGTGAGCTAGTAACTATACTGGATGTATACCAACTACGTTCAGCACCATTGGAAGAAAAAAAATGGAACTGCCATTAGCCGCAGTCAACTCTGAAATAAAATGTTTATTTTACCGTCCTCAGTATTGATTCTGGGTGCCATGAGTAGCCAGGGTGCTAGGTGGGGGGATCTTTACGATAACAACAAGGCGGCTATTTTTCACGACTTATGTGGCGATGTTGATTTGTCAATTTTGAACACTGGTGAAGTGACACGCATACCTTAACATTCTGCTTAAGAAAGCTGTCTTTCTGTTCAAGATCGTATTTATTGCGGAAAGACATCAATTACCTCATGGTACCGATCATTTACCAATCATAACTTCAAAGTGCTCTTAATTGCTCTCTCTCGAGTTCTATTCGACCTTACAAGTATTTAACATCAATTGGCAAAACTGTGCAGTATGCGTCAGTAAGTAATGAGACGCGAACATTTTTAATTTCATTCGAGTCATTCCAGACGACGCCTGAAGCTTTCGCAGGCCTTGGAAATATAGTTAGATGACATTTCTAACCTTGTTATGGAGGTCCGTAGAGTGTTAAAGTTCGAGTGAGGATGTTTAAATACACGTGCTTCAATATTCACCCATACACTGAAACCCAGAGGATTTCAGTTAGACGAGGTGGCTTTTCGCACCAGAATTGAGGCATGTTGTCCTTCAACCACATTTGTGTTTTCTTTGACATGTGAGCAAGGGCTTCGTTTTGCTGATCTTCGCAATTTGCCGTAGGTAGATGTAGCCCAAGGCCAAATATGATCCTTAAGGATTCCTACGTATACATCTGAGCGTACTTCCAGGCTTTCTTGGATAAAAACGGCTCCATTTTTTTTGCCACCGCAAATAATCAATCTGAACATCATCACCCCTGCTGGATGATTGATCCGAAACCGTGAATTTGATGTTCTCAGGTCGCCAGATGCTTTCTTCGAACTCATATACCGTTTGGTGTGAATGTTGGACACGCTGTGGAAAATAAACATCATCTCATCCGTGAACATAATGACGATGGACCTCTTCTTCAGTTCATTAAGCATTTTCTTGCTTCGCTCCACTCTAGCTGCTTTAATTCTGTCAGTAATCAGGTGTCTTTTAACTCGAGCTCTGGATTTCCTTTTAAAGTCATCTTACACCACTATTCTTACCATTGCTTCTGATACATTAGCATACTTTGCCATTTTTCTCATGTTTCGAATAGGATTACGAGTTACTTTCATCTAAATGGACTGTATCAACGCTGGCGTTCTTCCAGATCGCTTCCGACCACTTTCAGGTTTTCTTGATACTGTTAAGAATTCAATCGATGCCCTGATTTGAAATACAGTAGCTCTTGAACATATAACAATAGCCATGATATTTAAAACTAACTTTTGGGCGTGATGTTATCTAAGGATTTCATTCTAGTCGTACATTTTTCACAAAATCTTCTTAATCCCAACAAAATCAAATACAACAATCTGATTGTAAACAATTACTGGCACCGGGGGCAAAATTTTGTAAAACTAGGTTGAACGGCTTGAGTGGGAGGATAGTGTTAGTGAGAGTCTGCAAATTTTCTGACGCATACTGTACATTGGCGTTGACCATCGTCCGTGGATACACTTCCACCGTTTGAAGAATATCGATACTTTGCCGAACTGGTCTACAAAATCTTATTTGAAGCAAAAAAGAAAAGTTCCAAGTGTATCCTTCAAAAGGAGACCAAGCCAAATTAAAAAAAAAACGCGGTTATTGGCAACATTTTGTCGAGGGACTCTGCCGAGGAACTTCAATGATCACCTTGTGGAAGGTGGCTCTCAACACGCGTAACCGCTCATCTTTTCATTAGATATTCGGTTTCGTGAAAAAGGTCTGTCCGAATTCTTGCAGAAAATATTTTTAGAGAAACGTCTCCGAACAATGGCTCTCTGGACAAAGCATCCACATTGTTGTAATTCTCTACGGAATTCCCTGAGGCTGTGTTCCAATTCGTGAATTTATTTAAATTTTACTTAAATTTGATAGATGGAAAATACTCGATTTATCGATTATAATCCTTTGTTATTGATCAACAAACTTTCGATAAGGTGTCTGTCAAAATTAAGTCGCTGTCTGTCAGAAATAAGTCAGAGCTCGCAGATTATTTTCCATTTGTCATGTTTAAGCGAGAACAAAAATTAATTTGCGTATTGGAACACAGCCTTTGTACTGAAAACGAGCTGTCAAAAGTAAAAAAAAACGCTATTCAACAACAACCGCAGCCGTCGAAAGTAATGTCGGAACTATATTACAGGCTTCAGTGACTTTTGAAAACAGTTATAACTTACTAAATGACGAAATGTTGCACGTAAAGTCGTAAAAAAATCATTATTTTTTGTTAGGAAGTTACTTTTCTTCTGTCTTAGAAAAATATCCTGATAAGAACTCTGACGGAAGTAAGGCTGGAGTGGGGTTAGGATTATAAAAAGTGTTGATGAAGCAAACGAACGAGAATGTACAGCAATGCAATTACGTAGTCACTTCATTAACAGCTACTACGAGATGAGGTTGGGCTTTGAGGAAGCTAGCAATGTATTGTTTCATCTTCTTCGTCATCATGGTTATGACTGCCAGAAACGTGACCATCCTTCCAATGACCTTTTTCTTTAGTGACGGAGAAAAAATTATGAATAGAAAAGTGTAATTACATCCCAGAGATTATATTCAGAATGAATAAGTTGAACTGATGATGTTTTAGTTCATTTAACTTTGAAATGTTAACCTTTTAATCGACAATAGCATAGTATGAAAGTGTTCCTAGGTGCATTCACACCGCAGGGAACAAGTTAAGTTATAATAATGTTTATTTGATTGATTAAGTTAAGTTATAATTTTGTTTACATGATTGACCTTCATGGTTTTGCAGAATTGTTAAAAAGCGTGTAATTGTAGCAGCATAGAGCTTTAATTTTTTTGTTCGATGTTTCATGCCGCGTACGAAATCAATAACTCAGACACGTTTCCAATTTCCCACGCTCTCTGCTCCAGTAACAAAGCCTTGCACAGGTTGGATGTAACCCCATCATCAGAATGGATGATGGTTGTTTAGTATAGATACAAGACCGAGTTCGAGTATGCATCATCCTCTTAGCCATGCATGCTGATAGCTGTTTGTTGAAATTGAAAGGATTTTTAATGTTATTTTTATTTTGAAAATTCAATTAGAAAGATGTATGAATGTGTGTGTGGTTAAATTAGCGGATTCATTGACTCTGTTCTTCCAATACGTTGAGCAACAAAATTATTGCATATCATCTTAATGAGTAACCTTTGTATACATTTCTGAATTGCATCGTTTCAAAGATTCAAATATCATTGTTGCCTAAAGGTCACGAAAAATTAAATATATCTGTGATCTATAGAATATTGAGATGTTGCCAGTACAATATGTATGAGTATCATCATTGAAGAATATGAATTAAGAATGATGGTTGTTAGTTAAAAGATAAATCTGGAGGTGTTCAGGCGAATTTGATATTATTTTTGTTGATTGTAGCACTAATGCTTCGAAAAAATATGCGAATATGGCGGTATGATTTGTGTTTATGTAACATATCTCCCGCAATAAAACAATTTATAAAAGGCAAATTTAACCATCGAAATGTTGATTTTATTGTTGACGTAGATGATGAAACCTCCTACTAATTGGGGATAATGCAGTATTGAATTTCATATTTCACAAAATTGCAAGCTTTTTAAATTAATTAAATGAACCATGTTAAAAATAATTAAAACTGTTGCTTGGACTTTCTGTTGACAAACAATTACGAAGACTTCTGTGTGGGTGAATCAACTCCAATCTGGAAAAATAAAGTAGTTCACGCAGTAATCGAGTCCTCTCTGTTTGTATACTTCCATTAACTCTGAATTTGAGAATTGCTTCAATTATCAAGATGCTAATTTTGATAACATCAGGAATTAACTTAACTCAATCGATTGGGAACCATTTCTAAAGGATGAAGAAGATGTGTAAACAGTAAGTGATATGTTCTATGACCAATTATTACAAATAATTCTAGTAGAAGTACCTGTAATATAACGCAGAAGCCATGTTTTTTCTAAACAATAAGTTAAGCTTAATAAACAAATAAAGGATTTAAAAAATCGTCAGCAGTCAGAACATAACATTTACAAAAAAAATAACATATCTGAAAATTTTGAAAATTATCTCATTGTTTGCAACCAACTCACTATAAATATCACATATGAAAAGTCCACGGCAAAAAATTAGCACGATATTAAAACCTGTCCTAAAAAATTTTTCACTTTTGTGGAGAGTAAATTTAAATTAGACAATTTCCAATCGAATGTGTATCTTGACGAAGAGGGAGGTAATAGCTCAGAAGAAAATGTACAATTTGGCTACACAAAAAAATATACAAAGCTGTCAACCACCAGTGAATACTTTTAATTCCATCCTGATTGTCCGAAGGACGTGAATGTGATTCAAATGTTAATTAAATTTTGGATGGACTAAAATGTTTAAAGGTCTCTTTTAGAATATTTAAATGGAAAATTTAGCAAGTGAGTTTAATGCTCCATTATCCTGTCTGCTCGATTTGTCTCTTGAATCTGAAAAGTTTCCAATGTTTTTTCTTTAATTTTTGCTATCCGTAATTATCATGGTATTACTCTTATATCTTGCACCCCGAAACTTTTCGAGGGGAAATAGCTCATTGAATTTCCTGGTACACTTCTTAGCATCTTGCTTTGAGATGCGTGATGGTTACCCACAGATTGCATGTCGATCTGCCAAATTTGACAGACATCTACATTGAGTTATCTAAAATTATAATATTCCGATTACTATATCAGAAATCATTGCAATTGGTTTAGTAGATTGGCGATAATGAATTTCACATCTCCCCTGGTTGGTACAAAACATATGAGCTTGGAAATCAATAGAAGCATATAGGTGGGTTAGTATAGAATGCTCTTTAGAACGCTCTTCTTGCTTGATACAGATATTAGTTCCAGTAGTAAAATAGTTTGTAGAATATAGCTGTACAAAGCGAACGTGTTCTTTCAATGAAAAACCACTTTCACACTTTGTGAGTGGCTGCTTTTTGGATTTAATGAGGCCAAATCGGTTCTCAAGTGTTAGTTAAAAAGCTGCATTGATCCTACTCCGGTCAATGTTTCACTCGAGCAGCTTTGGGTAAAGTTGAAATTCCCTAACTGTTCCATTAGGATGGGAGTTATATATCCTCCACCTGATCGAAAAGCTGATTTGAGCAGCATAGCAAACCGCATTGATTCTATTGGAGCAATTATTTCGAACATTGGGGCCAACGATCATTTTCTTCTATTTGGGTATTACAATCAGTTCGGCTTAATTTGGGACTCTTTGAGGAACGGAACGCAATGTAGATGCTTTGCAATAGCACATCTCTGTTGCTTGTGCTGCGTTACTTGATGGGTTCAGTTTTCATAACTTAACTCAAATCAACCCAATTAGCAACCGAAACGGTCACTATTTGGATTTAGCTTTGACGAGTGAGATGACACTCATGCGATGCACGTTATCGGCGGCTGCGGAATCTTCTCGACGCCGATCATCCTCCATTTATAGCCGAAATCAACGTAACTAGATGTATCGATTTTGAAGACGTTTCTGATGAACCGAGTTTTGATTTCTGCAGAGCAGATTTTGAAGGATTGCTAGAAGCACTTTTTTTAACGGACTGGACCAATTTGGTATTCATGGAAACTGTTGATGACGCTGTTGGTTGTTTCATTCGCATCATGCATACCATTATCGCTGATCATGTCTCTCTGTGGAGACCTAATCCTAAGCTAGCTTTGGAGAATACACGCCTACGACATTTGAAGCGTTTGAGATCGAGAGCACTTCGAAAATACTGTAGAATTTGTTGCTCACTCGCTAAGCAGGCTTTCAATCGGGCGTAAAAGCAGAGAAACTTAAGAGAAATCCTAAAAGTTTTTGGAATTTCCAGTTGAGATGTTTCTACGTAACGATCTCACCAGTACTGCATCCGATAAGTGCAATATGTTTGCTGAATACTTTAAGTTTGCTTTCAATGACACCACGTCATCTCCAGCTCAAACCAAAAAAGCATGTATAGACACACCGCGTGATGTCTGCTCACTGGGAAATTTCCAGATCATTCCTCAGAACGCTGTATCTGACATCAACAAACTGAAATATTCCTCCTCACTTGGTCATGATGGCCCTTCCTGCATTTTGAAGAGATGTTGTGCTGCTTATGCTGATGCTGATTCATCATTTGACACTATTGTTCAACGTATCTTTGCAGGAGCAAAGATTCTCCTCCAGCTGGAAATTCTGCATCATGTTCCCTGTGTTTGAAAAAGGTGATAAACGCAACTTCGAGAATTATCGTGGAATAACTTCGCTGAGCTGCTCAAAGATATTTGAGATCATTTAAAATGATATGCCGGTTGCCTCCTGTAAGAACTACATTTATTTGTATCAACATGGTTTTATCCCTAGAGATCAACATCTACGAATTTCGTCCAATTTACGTCTTTCTGCATGCTTAATGGATCTTGGAACACAAGCGGACGTTGTATATACCGACCTTAAATCTGCTTTTGATCGTGTTTATCATGAGATTTTGCTTGAACGACCTAAAAGAATTGGTATTTTAACATCATTAGCTGGTTCAGGATCGGAAGCTGATTGTTAGAATTGGAAATAAATTCTCTGAACCGTTCACTAATTTATAGGGTGTGCCTAAAGGAAGCAACCTGGGTCCTCTACTGTTTTCAATTTTCATCAATGAGCTCTCTTCAGTGCTGCCACCAGCTTGCCGATTATTTTATGCCGACGACGTAAAAAATTATATGGTTGTTAAAACATTCAAGACTGCCTCACACTAAAACATTACGTGATTTATTTTGCTGAATGGTTTTCTAGTAACATACTTACACTAAGCATTCACAAATGCAACGTCATCTCGTTCCACAGAAAACATGGCCCGATTGTTTTTGATTACATCACCGAAGGTCAACCTTTAGAACATGTTCGTCATGTACGGGATTTGGGAGTTATCCTTGACCCAGCTCCTACCTTCCGATCACACTACGATGATATTATCTCCAGATCAAACCGACAGCTGGGATTCGGACGGACGGACTCACCAATGATCCTTGAGCAGCTGAATATATACGCAACAGAACAAATATTGCGCCAACATGCTTTTATGATGCTTGAATCTCGCAATGATTTGTATAGCACGATCCCATCCGCTTTATGTCAGCTACCCTCAACCAGGTGTACTTGCTATTTGACTTCAATGCATGTGTTGAAACATTTAAGCGTAGACTTTTGGAAAAGTGCTGATCAATAACTAAGGATCATTAAGAATCTCTAAGGATAATATACTTTAATACTCGACCACCAATTAGAATTTTCATGTTGTTAATTTATTTTGTGTTACGTATGCTTTACAGTAGTTTTGTTTTCTCCATGTTTATGTCATTAGACAAGATATGGGGGTTTTGCGCCTCACTCACAGACTTTTCCCCATCAATATTCAATATTTATTAAAACGGCTAGTCATGGGGAGTTTAATAATAATAATAATAATAAATAAATAAATAAATAAAACGACACCAGGAGTTGCACATTGAGAATGAATCACCACTCCCAAGTGATATTCTGTTGGTTCTCTGTGCAACTTCAGCTGACTTCAATCAATCACGGAGTAGTAAACCATGGGTGGTCAATATGCTAATGATCATGCTCATATCTTGCATCTTTTAGCGTATTGGGACGATTGTAAATGAAAAAATATGCAATCAAATCAAAAATAAAATTACTTGCACGTAGTATGGTTTATTAAATGCCGTTCGACAACGACAAATTTTCTTCAATTTGTAAATTATTCTCTAGCAGGAATGGATAATGTGACGGATTTTTGCAAAGCATTTGACCACGTTGATATAGTCTTGCTACTTTTTAAATTGCAATAAATGGAAATACGGGTAACTCCTCAAAATTTGCTCGGGTCATATTTATCCAACCGAGAACCACTTATGAGATTTCCTATCCAAGGTTCTTATTTAGAATTTCTTCATTTCATTTTAATTGTTAACGACATTTTGCATTAGGTGCGCGAATAAGTTGTCACTGTTTTTTTTTTTGATAAAAATGTAACTTGATTTAAAAAAAATGTTACCAATGAATGATTCAGAGTAATCCCCATCGCTAGACACATCTTTCTGGCAGAGCTCGAATACCTCAACGGTAGAAGTGTACGTCTTTTGACGCTATCCACGAATCAAGCCATTTTCTGTTGTCTTCATATGAGTGAAACTGCTGATCAGCCAGGTCGTGTGCCATCGAACGGTACAAGTAATAATCGGACGGTGCAATATCTGGGGAATATGGCGAATGGGGTAGGACTTCCCATTTGAGCGTTCCCAAGTAGGTTTTAACAGGCTTGCAAACGTGAGGCTGAGCAGTAAAATCACTTTTCGTGGCTCTGCTGGTATTGTGGCCGTTTTTCGCGTAGTGCTCGGCTCAATCGCATCAATGAGATCGATACCGTTCCCCTTTGATGGTTTCGATCGGTTTCAACAGCTCATAATAAATAACACCGACCTGGTCCCGCCAAATACACAGCATAACCTTCGCAGCGTTAATATTCGGCCGAGCCGACGACGTACATGCTTGACTGGGTAGTCCCTGGATTTTTTCCTCTTTGGGTTGCTGTAGTGTATCCATTTTTTTCACCCGCTATGATGCGATGAACAAAACCCTTCCCTTTTTGCCGCTGGAGCAGTTATTTACAGACGAAAAAACGACGTTCATAAGGGTCCCAAGTTCCTTACTTCTGAATCATTCCCAACGCATGCAATCCCTTGGAGATGGCTTGACGGGTAATTCCTAATGCTGAAGCAAGCGTTTGGCACGAATCCTCGTCGAGCAATGCCTTTAATTCAGTGTCTTCGAAGGTTTTGGGACTTCCTTCACATGGACGGTCATCAACACCAAAATCACCGTCTTTGAAGCGACGGAACTAATCACGGCATATTGTTTCGCTTAAAGCAGCTTCTCCGTACACTTTTTGGAGATCTCGATGCGCTTGAGCTTCCGTTTTCTTCGAATGGAAGAAGAAAGTCAACACTTCTCCCAAATGACGATTGTTTGGCACAAAATTAGACATTTTCAAACAACCAGAAGTATATAAGCCAAAAACAAAATCACTAATGTGTCAAAGCGGTTTGTTTACCATGTGTCTAACCTTGGTTCATGACGTTTTGGATATGTAAAATCGACCAGCTCTTACTGGAAGAGCCATCTATTGATAAACAGCGAGAATTTATTTGCGCCCCTAATACATCCTAAAGAATCGAAAAATATTAATTTATGGTAAAGGGGGGGGGGGGGGGGGGGGGGGTGACTCCGGCGTAGTGGTAAACATCCATATCTCTCACGCCAAACTCACGAGTTCGAATCTCACCCCCGGTCAAGTTACGAAAATACCAAAAGTGGTGGGCGGAAATCTCGATAATCAAGGAATAAAAATAAAAAAATTACGCTAAGACACAGAGAACAGACAAACAGGTCGAACAGATTTTTTCCAATTTACTTATCATATAAAAAAAAAAAAAAATCTCGAGGCGGACAAGTGGCGCCATCATCATACGATTCACCAAAACTAACGAAAACGAGCTGTGATTTTAAAACGGCAGTTACAGACATTTACTCACGGAGAGCAGTCCAGCTTAGATGTCTGTTCTCTGTCGCTTTGTGATTATGATTACTTGGTGTTTGAAAAGCCTATCACAACTGAATGCCGAAAACAGTAACTCGACTACAATTAGATGTAAACGAAACGTACACCCAAAAGTTGAAAAGTTGGCAAGAAATGCGCCACCCAAAAATTTCAATTTATGCAATCATGCCTTGAAAAAACCGCATGATACGCAAAAAACAATTTTGCTCGTGTTAATCCACGAAGCGCGTTATGAAATAAACGAAGCCATGTATTACATTTTTCGTTGCAAATTTATGTGTTGCATTTTTGCCCACAACCAATGTTGCATTTTGTCTACAAGTGAAGATTCATTGCGAAAAATGAAACAAAATCATGTGAAACCGCAATACCATCTTGCTATTTTATTGCTATTGGGTACTCTCAATTTAACTATTACCCTACTCTTAAAATTTTTGGAATATAATTGAGCAGGAATCGTTAAAACATCAAAATTTCGTATCATGTTATTATTATGTTATTATGTTATTCAATAAACGACTTAATACTGAACGTTGTGATAATAAACGGTCAAGTATGTACTGCAGTTGATCGATGAGTTTCTAGAGTTGTTCGAACTCTGCCACGAATCGCATTATTATACAGAGCAAGGAGGAGCTATCCACAGTTTCAAAAGATCTTTTAATATCTTGGAAAACTCCTTCTGTAAGCGTTACGTTTTCTATGTTTTTCTATGTTTTTCTATGCTTCCATTGCTTGGTGTAAAATTAATTTCGGTTAAGTGGTTTTTACGAATCTCTAAATGTTCAGGGATTTAAAAGTAATTCTTGTTTCGAAACTCATGCAATATTTTTTTCCATACACAACTCAACCAATTTATTTTTGGAAGTGCATTTAGCCCACTAAGTTGACAGCAAGCAATTCGCTTGAAATACTCGGAAAGAAGAAGAGCATCTTAAAGTTTTAAAATTTAAGGCAGAAACATGTGAAGACATCCTGTTTCCTTTTAACCGATAGTTTAGGTTTTGGGATCCACTCCTAGCTTCCTGTAGTATGTAGGTATATCGAGGACGTTATGACTGACTACATGGGTATTTTATAAAAGACACCCTTGATACAGCGAATATGCTCTCAAATCAACAAGTGGTTCCTTTGTATAATAGAGCTCTTAAAGCACTCATAAGCAATAACTTTATGACGGCTAAGAGAACCAGCCGAATTTTTTAGCATTCATTTAAATGTGTCTCTTGTTTAGCAGCAGCAGCAGCATCAACATGCCAGTTGGTAGTGCGTGTGGTAAGTGCTTTACGGTAAAGTACACCGTGAAGACTGCTCCGATATTCTAGTCACGCAAAATTACTCTTCTTTACTCCAACCCTCAAGCTGTTGACTGGAGTAGAATTTGCTCGCCCACGCATTCGTCTGCGAGATGCTTGTAGATAGACGATGAATATTTCGTCCGTCGCTCTCCGGTGCCAGCAGCACAAAACAGGGCTCGTCTGTGTTCTGCTGGAGCTTCTATCTATAGCCACATTTGACGGAAAACGAGCCCGCAACTGAAATGTGTCACCACTACCAAGGAAAAAGTAAACAAACAACCATCCGTCGCCATCGTATTATTTCGCTCTCCACATTCTAGCATCATCTATTCTTCGGTGCTGTCGTATAGTCCCCGGAGTCGTTTCCTTTCTATTTAGATTCTGCTTCCCATTTTACTCTCCCACACGTGAGCTCAATTCGTTTTACGCACGCTACATAGAGAATACTACGGCGGTCGTTGTGTTGGTATAAAATATTATTGACTTTTCCAGGAAGGCAGGGCTGTATCCACGCAAGCAAATTGTTATGGGCTATCGTTACACGGGCACATTGCAGCCAAACTCTTTATTTAGTTCATTTAACTTTGGTGTAATATCATTAGATAATGAAATGCGACGCGATGCAAGAGGTTTTAATGCATATCGGTTACATTCACATGGCATTTATGGTAGATTTACTTCCTGTATCGGTAGTTACCTTCCGAAAATCGGCGTTTTTGGTGGCAAACAAGTCGAGAAATTAGTGTAGGTGGATGATACCACCGTAGTAGACACGACTGTACATCAAACCTCCGAATTGGTTAAGTGACCATACACTAAAATTTCCCGGCTGTTTTGCACCCATTGCACAGTGGGCAAAACCTGACCCAGAATCGCACTTGTTTTGTGTCACTGGTTTCAGAAGATACATCAATCTATTCTTATAATAATAAAAAAAATTCTGAATGCATCCACCTATGATGATATCTTACCCTTCTTACGAAATCAATTTGTGACATGATTCACGGTCACTGGCCACATCACGGAGGATTTCGATAACTTGTCCATATAAGGACTGTATCGAAAATAATTTATCCACATATTTTTATTTCAAATCCTTTAAAAAATGATGTTTTATTCAAACAAATGGATGATTCTTTATTGTACAGGATTGAACTTGAATAGTGTGAAGACCAGATGAAATTAATATTATTCTTTCGCGAATTTGCGAATTTTTGGTCGAACTCTTTCCATCAAGTTCCGGACACGCGTTTCATCACATTTTTGGAACGCCTTATCCCAAATTTTTTTGAACTCCTGCATATTCTCAGCTACTTCACCAGTCTTTTTGAAGGTCCTGTCCACAATCGCCCAATAGCGTTCGACGGATTGGCGGATTGATGTCTTTCTCAACTAAATATATACCCTTTTCCGTGAGCCAATTGAGAGTTGTTTTGGTGTAATGCGCTGACGCTAAATCCGACCCAAACAGTGGAGGAGTACTATGTTTCTGATATAAAGGCAGCAACCTCTTCTCTAGACACTCAGATCAATAGATTTTCGCATTGATTGTTCCGGTAGAGTAAAAAATGGTAGACTTCATACCGCAGGAATATATTACTTGCCATAACAGCACCTTTCGACCAAACTCCTCCACTTGAATCGACCTGTCTGCATCGTTTACATGCTCCCCTACGATGGCAGTGTAATATAGTGGACATGGAAGGGATTTTAAGTCTTTTTTAACATAGGTCTTGTCATCCATCAAAATATGCATCCAGTCGCTGTAAAACTCGCGAATACAATTTTCGGGCCCTTGTTGCTGCGCGTTGCTTCTGTTCTGCACTTTGTTTGGCGATTTTCTGCTTCTTGTAGGTCTACAGGTAGTTCCGTTTCTTGATACGTTGAATCATTCCGACGCTGGTTCCAACTTTATTGGCCAAACCACGTAAAGACATTAATTTGTTTTTCTGAATTAGAGCTACCACTTTCTGATCCAGTTTAGGGTTGGAAGATCCAGGTTTTCTGCCTCTTCCTGAAAGTTTGTCCAAAGAACAGTGTTTGTCGCATAGTTACACCCTTTTCACGTAGCCATGTGTCCAAAACCTTAATTTTTGCATCTTTTTTAAAGCATGACATTTTGAAAACAAAGAATTTAAACCGTGAAAACAAGTAAACAAACGAAAGATGACAGTCAAACGCACAAAATGCTGTGATGAACACATTAAAACCATCACAAAAAAATCCAATAATGAATCGCTGAAGCCAAGTCGTTCCATTGCTGTAATCTTAATGTCGTGGTTGATCCTATCGAAGGCTGCTGACAAATCCATATAGAGAATGTTAGATTGATTACACAAAGAGGATCGATCCATGGCAGATTTAGTTGGTCGTCACCAATGTTGTTCTTGCAATGGAAAAATACGGATTCAAAGACGACCAGCTCGAACACTTTAGACACGGCACATAATGACGAAATAGCATGAAAAATGTTGGCATTACGCCTATCTCCTTTTTTATTTACTATAAATCATGCAAGGCCTTTTTCCAAGAACGTCATCAGTATTAATCCAAAGCGCCATCAGGATTCACTTCGATTTCGATTGAATATTCGCTTGGTACTTTTTGGTAGCATTGAGGTTTCACTTCGATTTCAATTAAAAAATCGCCTGGTACCTTGAAAAGCATCTACAAGTCAGTTCTGTATCAAAACTGCAGTGAATGAGTCTTCTGATTTGAGAATTTCAATAGGGTAGTATTTTTCTTCGTTTCAAGTAAGCAAAGTAAGAAGTGTTGGTTGTCAGTGCATCTTCCCAGAGGCCAAGATGACTTTTTAGGAACATGACGATCGACCAGATCGTATTCGAGAACGTAGCTGTAACATTGTCAACATCATTTCAGTCAAGCATTGAAGTCCAGTCCAAATTTGTAAGAACGTTGAAAGTGTTGTCATAGTCCGTGTTCCTAAAGAAATAGTCATGTCGATCGATTTGATAGGACAACTGGCCTTGAGGCAAAAAGAATCAGCATATGACGAGTTCCAGACATTAACAATAGAGTCGGAGCCTGCTACACTATGCATGGAACTTCTGTGCTCACAATGCAGAAGTTTAGAATGTGACAATTCATTCGCGATTTCAATGACCGGGCGAAGTGCTGCTTTGATGTACCGATCGAGGATAGCATAGGATAGTTTGACTATTGATGATTCCAAAGGATCCGGATACAAGAAACTATCGGCCCTAATAACACTATGTGACGCATCGTAGATTGAAATTGACGGGCACCAGCAGCTCATCTCTCAATGATGCGTTTTCCATGACGGAATAGACGGATTATGTATGCATTTCGTGGATTTGATCAGGAAGAAAATAAACAACATAAATTAACAACGTTTGATCACCAATATTTAAGTTTGTTCAATGAACGACCTTGTTTCCAGCTGTTGTTAATCGAGCTTTTAACCCGCTACGCATTAGAACGCCTCCGCCAGAATCTTTTCGACTATTTAGTGGATTTCTGTCGAAAACTTTCGAAACACTTTGTATGAAGAGCTACACGCTAGACAACAGAGAGTATTTTCACTAAGCCATGTCTCTTTTAAGACGATAGTAGGAGCAGTCGGAGTTAGCTTAATAGTGTTCTTGGCTGGATTTCCATTTCGGGAGATTACCTAATATGTAATGTATAGCATGTAGAAATCTCAATCAAAAACCACTATGTTAGTAACATAGTCACACTATGTTAGTGGCCCCAACAGCATCCTTACTGTTGATATAAATCGGCTTGCAAGTGTTATTAATGCCTTGTCCCAACAATAAAAAAGAAACGACTATCACACTTTGAGAGTGGTTACCGCTACCACTAACGCTGGTTTAAGTCGATCAAATTATCCGCAATACATCAACAGGCGTAGTCAAAAATTTTGATTTCCCAATCCCAATGAATAAACCATCATTACTATTTCCTTACCGTTTAAATTGGTTCTATGGACGAATCCAGGTTGAAAAAAGAAGAAAACACCGAGTGGTGATAAATCTGACAGCTCCCATGTTAAAGTATAGTTAGGACGAAACTTTTAAAATGCTTCTAGAAAATTCAAATGAAATTCTAATTAAAAGCGGTTTGTTGTATGATGTAAGAAAAATCCAAAACTACTCAAAGACATTTTCAGCAAAATAAAAATAAAATTAAAATAATGCCCCTATTGTACAGTTTTGAATTTTTCTTACATCATACAACAAACCGCTCTTAATTAAAATTTGAATTTTTTAGAAGCATTTTAAAATTTTCGTCCTATACTTTAACATGAGAGCTGTCCGATTTATCACCACTTGGTGTCTTCTTCTTTTTTCAAGTTGGATTCCTCTATTTATAAAATTTATTTTTTTGTCTTCTTAAAACAACCAACAATTATTTTTTATAAAAAAAAAAGCACTCTACACATTAAAAATTTATATTACAAGCAACCACCATCTATTTTTTCTCTTTTTAAATACAGATGACCCCCCAAAAACGGAAGACCCCCCAAACACACCCATACACAGACAGACAGACTCTGACGTAAAGTTGCTGTATTTACCATAAATGTATAGTAGATCAAGGCCCTACGTTTGGTGGCCGAAATTTCTACACTACGTGACGTTAATGTACTTACGTGTATCCCGTATAAGCTATGAAGATGCTGTCTACGACAAAGTTGTGCTAAGGGCCGTAAGATGTCCGACGCAGACGTTTCAATCCAGACGGCATATTTCGGTTTCAGAAACACTGGAAAGTACTAGTACTGTCAAAAACCCTGCAATATTGAAACGGCGTTTAAAGTCCGGAAACCGATGCCTGCCGCCATTTTTAAATCGAATATAGAGGCTTCTATTTTTGGAAAAATGTAGAATATGTGTAAAAGTTAAATTATTTAGAAATGTGGCCCTTGCAAATGCGTGTATTTCTTTCAATCGTAAAATTTTCTAAGAATGAAGCAACAGTAATATTATTTTATATCATAAAAATAACTGAAACAAATCATTTCAATCATTTGCTGATTCCACAAATTCTTCATCTGCCCAATGTCACTAGTGACTGCTTGCTTCATCTTCAGTTTCCGCTTAATTATCGTCCAATACTTCTCTGTTGGACGAAACTGAGGATAATTTGGATTCAGCTCTTTTGGGATGAACTATGGGGTCCAGTAACGACTGTTCCAGAAAGTATAAGCACACCTTATTTAAACGGTCAATTTGAATATAATGAAATATTTCAACAGGGTTTGGCTGCGTCCTTTGAACATTTCTGAATGACATAGCATCAACAAAGTACTCAGTTTTGTGTTACCTATCAAAATGCGCGGTCTTACTCAGGAACAACGAAAAAGTATCGTACACAAATGGTGCACTGTGAGCGGACTCTCCTTGAGAAAATTGGCCAAGGAAGAGGGTGTAAGCGTCGGAGCGGTACGATCTGCGGTTCGAAAATATAGAGAACAGTGTACGTTTGAAGATGCGCCGAAGAGTGGTCGGAAATCCGGTCCTGTTAGTCCGGATATCGATAAAAAGATCAGGGATGCATACAAGCGAAAACCAGCGACTTCCGTTCGGGATGTTACGAAAAAACTAGGAACCTCGTCGAGTAACGTCATGCGTGCCAAAGAAAGACTTGGGCTAAAAACATACCGGAAGCAGAAAAAACCCAAAAGGAACCCAAAACAGGCAGCGTCCGTGAAACCACGGGCCCACAAACTCTACGATTCGTTATTGTGTAGAAATTCTGAGTGTATAATAATGGACGATGAAACGTATGTGAAACTAGATTACAAAACGCTTCCCGGACCACAATTCTATACTGTAAGCGAAGACAAAGACATCCCCGAAACGGAGAAGGCCATTTTTACCGAAACATTCTCTAAGAAGGTTATGGTTTGGCAGGCAATATGCGAGTGTGGTAAAACATCTAGTCCGTACATCACAACGGAGACGATGAACACTCAGAAATACGTTAAGGAATGTCTCCAGAAGCGATTATTGCCGATGATCAGGCAGCACGAAGGTCAAGTAGTGTTTTGGCCTGATTTGGCGTCATGTCATTTCGCAAAGGACACTTTAGAATGGTACAAAAGTCAAAATGTATGTTTCGTGCCGAAAGACATGAATCCGCTGAACTGCCCGGAGGCACGGCCAATCGAGACTTTTTGGGCTTTAACCAAAGCAAAGCTTCGAAAATTCATAAAACCAGCGGACGACATCCAAAAATTTAAAAAAGATTGGCCAAAAGTGGTCAAAATGGTGGGAAGTACCACTGTGCAGAAGCTAATGGGTCATGTTCGAGGAAAAGTTAGGAGTCTTGGCTATGATTAAATATTTTGATTAAACGAGAGTAAAATATCATATAAAACACAAATACAAATATGATTTGCCAAAGAAAATTATTAAAACTAAAAAAAATTACTTTTTTGTTAATTTGAAAGTGTGCTTATCCATTCTGGAACAGTCTATATCGTTGCACCATTGTAGAACTTCCTTGCTGTAATGGCAGCTGGTCAGATCTGGCATAACTGGACCATCATGGGACTTAAAGAAGGGTAAAATCCATTTTTTGCACATTATTCTTTTATCCGTCACAAAAAGTCTGGTTTTCTTACCACATGAACAGATACCTTGCTAAATCATCAATTTTTTTCGCGAACTTATTGTAATCATGAATTTTTTTCGCGAACTTATCCGTGAAATTAAACTTGAACCAGCCAGGAACCTTGCCGTGAGCAGGAGCTTTGTATAACTTGAGCCCCGGGATTTGTTTGAAAACTGCCTTAGCATATGTTTCATCTTCAATCGAGAGATATTCATCGAGTTTCGTCAGAACTTGGTCGTGCAATTTACGGGTTCTGGTTATTGTTTGTTATTTAAGGCTTCGGTTGGGTTGTTTACTTGCTCGGTAACATTTATAACCTCCTCGAAGACGGATTCGCCACACAGTACAACAGTCGGCATACAGTTTTTTCGCCAAATCATAATTTGAGATCAATATTAGTTTTTGTTTTACCGAATGAACTTCACCCGCAGTTGACGATCAAAGGTTCTACTCCGTCGCTTGATTTGCACTTTATGGGCAGTTGATATAGTTTGCTTGTACTTTTTAACCACTCGCTTGCGCCACGGTACTTTTAGGATAATCCAACAGTTTTGCCAGCTCCCGAGTTTACGCAGCTGGATTTTGCAGGTAACTGTGAACAATTATTTTTCTTTTCTATTCCTGCATGATGAATATCTTGGAACCACGTTAGTTTAAACTGTAAAAAAAATAGACTGAGCAGAACTGTTTACGAACAACAAAATGCTGTGAAATATTTGCATATCCGGCCACTTGGAGCGCTACTATCTTTGAAATAATGCCTTTAGTTTGTATTTGGATTGCGATGGGCATGTAAATGCTAGAAATCGATGCAGGGCGCCATTATGAAATTTGAGATGGTGGCTTCTGGTTTCCAAAACAGTTGAAATAATACCCTATGTACGGAAAACGCGATGGAGCGCACTACATTCAGCATTATGTTTAACGTATGCAACCAAAATAAAATAGAGTTTCACTGTTGCACCATCATCCTTCCACTCAGTATCTGTTATTTTTTAAGTTTATTCAATAGCATTTTTTCTTAAAACGATATTGTTAAAGTTCTCGATTCTTAACGGCTTCTTTCATCCCTGGTTGAATATTATGTATAAATATATGAACAATACATAAGAAACTTAACGAAAATTGACAACACGTAGCACACCAACAATTTGCGGTCACGAACACCTTCTCGAGCTATATGACTAGTTACGACATCAACCACCCCCCGGAAAGTTTTCTGCCGTTGAGCCTTTTACAATTACACTCAAGAATGCACAGATGTCAAGACTCTTCACTACCACAAAAAAAAAGTCATTCTGCAACGAGTTTCATACGAAAAGGAGAATAACTGGAAACATATTAGCGGTGATAGCGAAAAACGTCGCCATTCCGACGGTTGAGCCTGGGTAGCCACTGTAAGAAACTCTTAGAAGGTGACATGATTGTTTTTCAATCTGAAACGCTACCCTCGGGCTTACCTGCTCTGGGACGGGGTATTTTCACAGCTTCAAATTTTCCTTTTCATTCGAAACAAATAACAGGGATAAACGAATATGGGTTGTTAGAAGGGAAATGCAATGGAGAATGTGGGTAAAGCCCCACACGTGCGGTACAGGCCAGTGCAAGCGTTCGACCGGTTGGTGGATCGAGTCTAGAGAATGCTGCATGTGTCTAGGTATTTACATAGGACCAAAACCGCAAGGGACATCAACATATTGTGTAACAGGCCATTCGAGTTCAAGGTCGTTTGTGTCGATGGACCTAGTTGTTAATCTTTAGCTCAGGTGTGTTTGGTAACACAATATGGCGAGGGAAGTAAATAGAATTTTAGAACAAGAATAACATCGAACTTGATATGTTTCAGAATTCTTTAGCAAGGTGGTATATTTGAATAAAAAGAAACAAGATTTACAGATCTAGCAATAACATAAACGTCACTCTTCGAACAACTAACTTTTGCTTGTTTGACATTGTTTGGAAACATCATTTTTTGGAAGTGGTCTTTTATGGGGAAACAAAAGCTATGCTGAAGTAATTTAACTAATTGTCACTATCCATGGGCGTTATTACATATGTGGGCTAAATTCTAATCAGCTGATTTTTCTCGCATCTGCCTTCGTTCATTCGTTTTATCCTTTTTATCAATAAAACATTTTTGTCACACTTTAAGCTGCTTTTAATTTGATAGATAATTTGATTTGCTCGAATCAAAAAGAGGGGAAAAACTCGATTGGAAACAGAATTGGCAATTGCTTTTAATGAGCTCAGTGGCAGTCTCAGTCAAACTCAGTAATTCAATGAAGTCCGTTGCCGGCTAGAATTTCTCTGCAGATCAATGGAGCTTTATTGACAACCAGAAAGGTCCAATAATTGACATTCGGTTTGAAAATTCATGACCATCAGTCAATTAGCTCGCGAGCAGTGCTTCATCGAAAGTGGATATGAAAAATATCTAGCAGGATATACAACGTCCTTTAAACGGTTCAAGGATGAATACATTACGAATGTCATTTCATCCTTGATTTGATGCCTCTTCCTGTGAAAAACAGCGCTAGATGAACGAATGGTGATGGAGCAACTATACGCTGATACTCTATAGCAACCATGACCCATCAAGTAGACACGCCACGGTTTTGACAATAAGAAAAACGAGAAAAGGTTTCAGCCGCTCTCACGCCGCTGGCGTTTCCATTAGACACAATAGCACACCATGGCTAGCTTAGAGATAGGCTACGTGTTTTGTTTCGATAAAATTCTTGTTTATGTCAATGTGAAGCTAAAGTAAAATGCTTTAATCACACAAATTCAAGTTTTTCAAGCATTCGATAGAGATCTGCATTAGATAAATAATGTGGTTTTTTTTTTCATTACAATTTTTGTTTTCTTATTTTTTCAAGCGAGCATACTGAAATTATATGAATCAGTTTTAGATATGACAAAACATCCCAGATTTTTGACACTTTGTAATTTTGAAGTTTACTGGTGATGCTTGTCAAATTCAAGTTTTTGTGTTCCATTAAGTGATTGAGCGTAGAGATTTTTTTTATTCGTTTATTTGTACAAGCTCAATTTGTTTACATCAGTTATCTTAGAACTAAAGTTATGGAAATGGAACCGATTACTTGCGGCCGTCTCGAGGTTAATAGGAATAATGATATAACGGACGAGAAGATGGATGGGAATTTAAAGTATGGTTTACATAACATATTTTAAATTCTAAGTCGCCTAATTATAACTTTATAACATTTGGTTTACTTTTGACTTTAACATTTTGGAGAAATAAAAAAGAAAAGAAAACACAAAAAAAAACAAAAATTAAAAAACTAAAACTAAACATACGGGTTAAACTAACTACAATCTGAGGCTAATGTTAGTCAAAAACACATAAATGAGTTTCATAAACTCCAGATAACGTAGGAATCATAAAGCTCAGATCTGACTCCACGATGCTCAGCACAAGACCAAATAACGTGATCTGCGTCCTGAGAACCTTGTCCACTTTCACAGAGATTGCTGTCGCTCCGCTGAATACGGCATAAATGAGCGATAAAACAATAATGATTGGACATGAGGCGAGATATTACACGAATGAAGTCTCGACCCACATGTATCCCCTCAAACCAAGATTTTTCGACACCTTTGGGATGATAGAATCTCCTTTACTCAAATTATACTGCCAGCTGACGGGTGGCTGTTGACGAAAAATAGGAAAATAAAAATCATTGAACCTTCCATAGCGCCCACCTTTGCAAGCGAGTCCGCTCTCTCGTTGCCAAGAATCGAACTATGAAAAGGAACCCATACAAAGGTGATGATAAAATAACGCGAAGATAAAGCACTTAGAAGCTCCTGTACTTTCATGAGATAATACGAGGCTTTACCAGCCTCAAGGAGCTAATAGCCTCTATAGAACTGAGACTATCCGTGAAAATGAAGTACTTATCCGGTGTAAGTGAGGCATTATTTCTAGCGTAAAGTGTACTGCTGCTAATTCAGTGACATACACGGAACGAGGAGCTTGAAGTATACGATTGACGCTATGAATTTCATTAGATACACCAAAGCCTGCTGACTACTCTATCAATGATCCGTCAGTGAAGAACGATTTAGTGGAATCAACTAGGCCAAACTTTGCAGCAAATATCACCGGAGCAAACACAAGTCGATGATGCTCTGGGATTCCATGAAGCTCCTGCTTCATAGATAAATCAAAATAAACCGAACTGCCGAAGTCGGAGAAGCAAACACAATTGGGAATATTCAGCGAAGGGCGGGCTGACATCCTGTGTTATGTACAAATGGTACAAAGTCATGAAGCGAGTTTGAGGATTCAACTCAAGTAGTTTTCAAAGTTTTCGATTACCTGGGGTGCATAACTTCACGCCTGGTGAGGAGCCGGAGAGATAATTCTGAAAAGCGACCCGAGAGTTTTGCAACTCTTCCAGCCAGCACTTCAAGACTCATGGTGTGAGTCGAGTGCATGCAACCTAACGCGACACGAAGACACCGATATTGAATTCAAACGTTCCGGTTTGATGAAGTGCGACCGAGCCGCTGACTGAAAACAGAAACCACTGTATTCTATAACTGACAAAATCGGTGTCCGGTACAACGTTAGAAGATCTTGCGGATGTGCTAACCACCAGGTTCTAGTACCTGTACGAAGAAAGTTGATCCTTTGCTGGCACTTTCGCTTCAAAAACTCAATATATATGAACGACATAGAATGAATTATCGGTGTTCCCCAAATTTGAAGCTTTGGTTATGCTTCCTAGAAAAAAAAACTACCAACTCAGTTTTCTCCGTACAGAATTCGATACCTAGCTCTAGAGCCCAAGTAGACAAATTGTCTAAGGTATCCTGTAAGGGTCCTTGCAGATCAACCCGATTGGGTCCCATGACAGACACTACGCCGTCATCTGCAAGTCGTCTCAACGTACAGTTGTAACTTAGACACCCGCCAATGTCTTTGACAAAAAAAATATATTAAAGGGGGCTTAAACATGATCGCTGGCGGAGACCCATGAAGCTATGTCGGGAAGTTGTAGAGTTTCCATGAGAAAAGCTCATATGTTTTTCTGACACCAAATTGTACACAAAAATATCAATTAATGGTGAAAAGCCACAAGCGTTGAGTTCATCTGAAGGAACTGATTAAACAAGTCCAACATGGGCCACTTAGCGACGTCTGGAAGGTCCTTAACTGAATAGAAGCAGTTTTCACAGCCTGACGTACTATAACGGAACTATCAATACTTTCTCTTCATATCTTTGGTTCTAGCAAAAAAATGCTGTCCACTTCCCTAGTAGCACATTCCATTCGGTTGAGGTTTCATAAATATAACTTGCTAAGTCATAATCAAGATATTACCTTCAAACATTACATATTCAAAATGTTTATTGGCTCGAAAAAAAGCCCTATGCTAAATTTGAGCTCAATCGGACATGCTCAGTCCTAAGCAAAGCGTTTAAGTTTGAACTTTTTAAATTTGATAAATGTCCCTGAATGTGCATGAAATTTTGGAACTCGGATTTGCATGGAACGTCGAAATATGGTGTAGTCTAGATTTAATTTTTTTACAAAATTATAGTTACAAGTTTACAGTTGGTTGAATAGATTCGCAAAATTTATAAATGTCTTAACAAATCGAATGTAGTCTAAGAAAAGAAAAAATATAAAATAGTAGTCAAAAATATAAAAAATGGAAGTAAAAAATATCGACTCACTTTAAAATGTATTGCAACACACACTACATTATTGCCTCATCCTCAAAAGTATCTACTTACCAAAAGAATTTATGATACTATGATACTAAAAACTTGATTACCTGCCTAAAAGTTGACTTCAGCTAAGTTGTTCAGAAGTTTAAGAGCATCCGGAAGGTAGATAGTATGGTTTCGAATTCACTAGTGTGCATGTAAAAATGTGCATTTTTAACGAGTTTATATCGTGATCCCGATCAATACGCGGTGCTAGTGGACATGTAAGAGCGTGTATTTTTCAACGATTTTATATCGTATTGCCGACCATCTAAACAGGTGAAAAATTCAACAAAATTGTTCTGAAAGTCTAGAATTTTCCAAAGCTGGAGAGTTTAGTTCGGAATTCAATCACTACGTGGCGCTAGTTGGCCTAAGTTGTTCAGGCGGTCAAGGGCTTCCAAAGGGTAGAGAGTATGGTGTGACTTTCGGTTACTAGATCGCGCGATTGTTCATGTAAAAGAGAGCATTTTCGAACATTATATCGTGATCTCGACCACCTAGAAAGTTCAAACCTTTGGAAAGCAGAATCCAAGCAACGCTTTATTAAGGCTTTTTCGCTTTCGAAATGCTTTTTAAACAAGAAGCATTTGAATACTATTCGAAATATTACATTAATGCAAATTTGATGCTAATATAATGCATATAGCATCTGAAATGCAGATAAAGGGTTGACTTATTGCAAATGCCAATTTTTATTGGTTACCTGAGTAATTCTTACTTCTTTCTTCTTCCTCCTGGCTTTTCCACTCTTTAAACGACCTTTTTCCTGCTCTCCGCTTTCTAGTTAATTATTGTTCCAATGTTTTCAGAAAAAACTCACGTGCCAATCCAGAAAAAGAGGAAGTTATGCTGGAGCATAGACTTAAACATTTGTTCTTTCAAAAGTGATTTCGTTTTCAACCACCAGATAAATTTTCTATTGATCTCTGATAGTTGCTCATCGTTTCGAATATTCATAGATTCAAAGAAATTGCGGAGTATAAATACGAAGGCCTATACAACTTTCAAGGTGGTCAATTTCACTATATTAACTCACTGCAAAGTTCTCTCTTTTCCGTACCCAAAAGCGCCACGTAGTGACCGAATTTTGAACCATACTTTCCACTTTTCGAAAGTTATTGACAACTTTTATGAAGGTACGATCTTTCTAGGTGGTCGGGATTACGATATAAAGTCATTGAAAATACGATGTTCTCCATAGTACCATACTATCCAACTTCCAACCCTTCTAGGTGGTCTGGATCGCTATTTAAACCGTTCAAAAATTCTATCTTTTCCACGCCCAGAAGTGCCACGTAGTGGCCGAATATCGAACTATACTCTCCATCTTCCGAAAGCTCTTGGCCTGGAGTTGTTCAAACTCTACTGAAAGTTCGAACTTACTAAATAGTCGGGATCACGATATAAACTCATTCAGAAATGTCTCTGTATCTTTATATCTATAGCCATATCTATATCTCAGTATCACTATATGAACTCGCTCAATATTTTTCTCCTTCCCATGCCCCCTTGCACCACGTAGTGACTGAATTCTGAACCATACTCTCCTCTTTTCGGAAGCCCTTGACATTCTGAACAACTTTGCTCAAGGTTCTTTGTTTGTTAGGTTATCAACATTTAGTAGGGACTGCAAGTGTTTGACGACAGGTGCCAGACCAATAGTATGTCCTTAAATGTATCCAAATGCAGGACTATCTCCTTCGGCCGAAAACGTGCGATGTATCTCCACGACCACAGCTTTCGAGGAACACGCTTGAAACGTGAAACAACAGGCAAGCTTCTGGGTGTAATGCTCGACTCAAAACTGTCAACCACATTTCCTATATTGGTTCCTACTACTTCCTGTTGGAACTTCCTAGGCCTCGTGGCAGCTAGAAATCATCTCCCGCTACAAAATTTTTTTAAAGACGGTTATTGTTTGAAGGCACTATTCACTGCTCTTTGGCTCGTCCTTTTTTGGAGTACTGTGCCGTCGTTTGGTCCCCTTTATACTAAAATGAAGTCCAGAGGATCGAAGCTGTTCAGTGAAGATTTATACGCTTTGCTTTGGCAAAACCACTTTACTTGTCTCCACTGTGCTAAGCATGTGCAATGTTATTAAATAATTACTGTTATAACGTGTTTGACCTCAATGCATCCCGTGAGGTTAATACGCGTTGTTTTCGAAGATGTCTGTGTTTATTTTTTAGATAATTAAGTTCTATCTAATTGTCATTGGGATTAACTTTTTTATCAGCTGACATATCAGTCAATTAAAAAAAAGGAAAGGATAAACACAAAACATGAAAAAATCGCTATTTTAAAGGATAGCCCTAATGGACAAAACTTAACTCCCTGGTGTAAAATCCTCTATCAAATGCTAATAATTGTTTGAAATTATATTTAGAAGTTCCAAAAAGTCTAGTTTGTAAAAATAATCTATATAACGCCAAATCTCGACGTTACATGCATTTCTTAATCATTTGGCATCAGCTTTTTTTTCGATTTCCAAAATTTCATGACATTTTTCAAATTAAAAAAACTCAAACTTTGTACGCTTTGCGCCAGCCCTGCTGACATACGATTGAGCCCAAATTTCGCGTAGGTGTTTTTTTTTTCGATCCAATAAACAGTTTGTATGTGGTTAGATTTAAAAATTTAAGTTAGTCATTTTCACTACCACCCTAATTATACACACAAAGGTTTAAAAACTAATCTGCTGTATCGTGGACGATAAGACATACGTAAAAGCGAACTTGAAGCAAAATCCGGAAACCAATATGGGACTGCGGTAGACAAGTTCGATGTTCCAGAGTCCCTCAGGAAACAGCAAGTGTCGAAGTTCCCCAAAAATATCATGATTTGGCAGGTGACTTATTCATGCGGAAAACGGAGGTAAGCCTTCATGAATGAGTGCCTGAAGAAATGACTGCTTCTGATTGCTTTGGGCATTTGGATTTGACGATGAACTAGACCAAATTAGAGATACGCCAACCGAGCTAATAATCTGGCATTTCCTCAAAGTTTCGTTTCATGAAACAGAAACTGTTCATTAGGAAACATAAGAATGAAAATCACGCTTTTGGAACTTTCAGATACAGGCAAATACCTTCGAGTATTTCTTGACAGCAAACTTAACAGTCATCATCTATCATCTAGAACAGACAATTAACAAAGCAACAAGTGCTCTATTGGTAGGTAAAATACGCTTGGCAAACACTGAGGACTGAAGAAGATATTTAATTAATTTTCAATTGTTTAGGTGGCCATAAAAAAAGGCCAGTAACTGGTATAATTGAATATCCGGCCAATTGTTCTCTTTGCAGGTGTTCTCTTTTAGTACATTCATTTTTACCTTTGGTGTTTCAGAAGCTACTCTATTTCACTTTACACTCCACAATCCACTGAACTAAATTCATCGATGTTACCTTAAACAGTACTTGCATCTCCTTAAGGACGCAGCAGAAACAGGTTCCCGAGAAGTTCTGGTTTCAGTACAGCAACATAATTTTCATTACAATCATTAGAACTTGAAATTAATTAATTACATAAAGCACTATTGTTTGTACTTTCAATTTAACGCACCAGTCCGAGGTATTGCGTACCCCTCGCCCCACGGTAATCGCTTAGCCCAAACGGCAAAAGTGCAGCTGCAACACCATACTCAAGGTGGCTGAGTTCGATTCCCAGCCTGGTCTACGATTTTTTCGCAAGAGAGAAATTTTTTCTGCGACCTGAATATGTATGAGTATTGATTTTCTTTTGACTAAAATATATACTGGCACTAATTAATGAACATTTTGCATTGAAAATCCACAAAATTTCCACTAAATTATTAAACACTATGCCAACGAAAAAATAACGATTCGCTCTAGAAAAACTTAAAATAGCAATAAAAAATTGATAATTCACTTTCAATAATTTAAAAGTGACCGGTAAAACTTTCAAAAAGAGCAATGGAAATTAGTATAAACGCGATAATAAGCTGTAGTTTTCACTCATAATAATAAGTTCTAGCGGTATACAGTGACAAAAGTCTTCAAATCTTTCCAACAAATCGCAATAAAAAACTTAAAAAATTAAAAAAATTAAAATAATTTGTTTGGTTTCAATTGGAAAGATATGAAAAAATTGAAGATTTTTGTCACATGTACAGCGCTAGAACTTATTATTCAGCTTATTATTGAGTTGATACTAATTTCCATTGCTTTTATTGAAAGTTTCACCAGTCACTTTTGAATTATTGAAAGTGAATTATCATTTTTTTTTTTTATTTTCTAGTGTGAATCGTTATTTTTTCGTTGGCACCGTGTTTAATAATTTAGTGGCGATTTCACATATTTTTATTGCTATATTTTCCATTATTATTGATGTTTTAGTACCCTGCCTTTTCTTTTATAATCATACAATGCAAAATTGGTTTCGGCATTTCAAATAATAATTCTGGTGATGCATTCAGAACACTCAACTGAGGGGTGGCAATAAGCTTTCAAGAAATGAAGAAAGTCAAGAAAGAGGAGGAATAAAAGTAAAAGTCTTCTGTACCGATAGTAGTCACTTGATCGTCCGAAATAGTTTTGAACGGAATGGGATTGTATTTATTTAACTAGAAGAAAAATATTAATCGGAACTATTTAAAATTATGATTAATAAAATTAAAGTTAAGGGAAATCAACACCTTTTCCAATTGATCAGTTCTACACCGAATTACGATTTTATCAAACGCTACCTTCCACGACTTTCATGAAACTTTGTTCGTTATGAGCAATCACTTAGATATTTTTTTTTCTTTGGTCCGGATTCGCTCGACTGGTAAATATTTCAGTTTCCTGGAATCTGATGCTGTTTTCCGGACTATAGGAAGCGGGAAGCGTTGGTTCTTATAACCGGCATCCAGGCATATTAGTGAAATGAGATTTCTCGCAGTTGATTGTGACATTCGTTACCATGCTCTTTCCCTACCACAGTGTATTCCGTCTACTAATCTCTTTCTATATCTCTTTTTCTGTTGTGTCTATCCAACTTTCTTCCTAACAGGCACATACTTTTTGTTGTACGATTTCATCGATTATTTCGAAAAGGATGCAGCAACGTCCTTACCGAGAGATAAGTTCTTGGAAATAATGAACACCATCTTCAGCAAAGCATCTGAGCCGGAGCGTGAAGCGATTATATTTCAGGTGAGGAAATAGATGAACGGCTTGTGGATAGAATCTGTCGTAGACAATTTTCAACTTTCACCAGACAAATGTCAGGGTTATGGTGAGGACCACTAACAACGTTCTCTCTATTTCATGATGACATTATCTACGGATTCATTATTCTATCTTGTATTATAAGCCTTTTGGGTATGGATAAATAAGCCCTAACGCGTCTTGTTAGATTAGCCAACAGAAAAAGAGCAGAATTTGAAAAAAATATTGTGGAATCACTTTGCGGTCTTCTTTTACTTGTCGTGATAGAGGAACATAGAATTTTGTAATTTCTTAACAAAGTTTTTTTTGATGAAGAGGACGGGGAATGATGCCTTCTAGATATTTTCTTATGTACCCAACTCACGTTGTTTGCAAAATTGTCTCAAACTCCAAATATCACTAATAACACGGTACGATCTAAAACTTTTTTATTCTTTTAAATTGAAATATAAATTGTTCAGTTGTAGAAGTTCAGAAGAAAACTTTATTTAAAATCCTTTTCGCCTTCCTTTTCTATTTTAAGAGAAATTAGTTGCCATTGAAAGCAGATGCGAATGTTGTTCTGTCATGTTTAATCAAATCAGGCCTCCTATGTTTGAAGCAATTGTATACAATATTAAAATACACATTTGTGTGAAAAGTTATCATCAGTCTGGTTTTATTTTAGGTCTCAATTTCCTTAAAATTAGCCCTTGAAAGTAAAAGCTAACAAAGTGTACTGACGATCAAAAGTGAGGTTAGAGCTCTAAAATTTTTAAATTCAAATGCATGGCAACGTTCTGATTCATTTTAAATAGCGTGACATTCATCAGCAGCATCTTTAATAATCATTTTTTTACATCCGAGAGCCGCCTCAGAGTTTAAACATTCAGTTTTTTCAATAAGCAGAGCCAAAAATTCAGTTAAAAAAATGTAACGAGAAAATCGATGAAACAATTTAATTAATCGCGTTTCGAGGGTAACAGTGGCCAAGTCAAGAAAGGAAGCGATGATTCGGTTGAGAAATAGATTTTAAGGAACAAAATGACCAACGTATACCATTTAAGGTTTTCTTCGTAACATTTTTGAAATTTCAGATAAAAAAGTTGGACAAACTCATGCTGTCGTTTTTCATCGATTACCTTGTAACAACAACTTGATAAAACTAGCTTTTATACATTTTTGGTATTATCAGATTGTTTTTTATTGTCACACTATCTGAAAATGGCGTCAGCATAAATTAAAATTATTACTAACCCAGATCATACCGTGTAATTTATGATATTTGGAACCTTAGACACTTTTGCAAACCATGTGACTTGAGCTCATAATCAAGAAATAAGTTTTAAAAGCGAAAATCTACTTAACTTTAAGGATACATACATTTCAACCGGATTGCCATTAACGATTACTATTTTTCTTATTACTATCAGTACACTGGCTGGGAGAGCGGAAATGATGGATACCAAAACCAGCAGCAAGTGGGCCGAAGTGTAGGAGATCATTTCTTCATCTGCCCTACTAATGAGTTCGCCCTAGGCTTAGCCGAGCGTGGTGCTTCTGTGTACTATTACTACTTTACTCATGTAAGTGGGATTATTTTAATCCGTTTTTCAATTGATTATAACTAGCTTGTTTTCTTGTTAATTAGCGTACAAGTACCTCGCTTTGGGGCGAATGGATGGGTGTATTACATGGTGATGAGGTGGAATACATTTTCGGACAGCCTATGAACATATCGCTACAATATCGGCAAAGGGAACGAGATCTTAGTAGGCGAATGGTGCTCTCAGTTAGTGAGTTTGCAAGATCAGGGTATGGGTATTATGCTATTTACACAGTGAATCTATAATTAATTCAATCTTATTGATTTATAGCAATCCCGCCCTGGAAGGAGAGCACTGGCCGGTGTACACCAAGGAAAATCCAATCTACTTCATTTTCAATGCGGAAGGTGAAGACGATCTCCGCGGAGAAAAGTATGGACGTGGCCCAATGGCGACGGCGTGTGCATTCTGGAACGATTTCTTACCTCGGCTAAGAGCATGGTCTGGTGAGTATTGGTCATTTTTCAAATGTTTGATTGGATACACGCTGATAAAGATGAAAATGTTTTCTTCTTCTTCGGGAAACATTATGTGCCTCTTAAAGGCGTTGGGAATTAAAAATTCTCAATTTTATTTGAGTACTAGAGAGCCATATAATATCTTCGATAAATTACTTTTTCAAAAACAAAAACCTCAAATTACTAGTTAGTTGTTGTTGCTGTTTCGTATTTTCGCGACTTTCAGCCTGAGGCGTGACGAACCAGTCAGGGAGATAACCTGGACTCTACATATCAAACCCGGTACACATGAACCGGTACCAACGGTTTTACTTCCCCTTCCGAAAGAAGAGGTGATCAGAAATTTTTCGTCTCAGAACATCCCAACGGCGCCGACTGGAATTTATACAAGACCGACTGGGGTGAGAGGCAACCACGCTAACCACTACACCATGTACTATTTAGTTCTCTACTGACGGCGATTGTTAGTTGTCTACTAACAACGACTAACTAAGACCACAGGTCTGAATTAACATTTAAAGTAAAATAGATCGAGTTCCCGATAAGTCCAGAACATTGTATTGTATTGATACCCGTAAAAGTATCCTGTTCACTGAACTGATTCAAGAGCTCTGCTTTTTTCTTCAGAGCATTTTATAATTATCTTTAGAAAGTTTTTTTTTTACCGGTAGCGGGAAAACAGCCCTTGACCTCATAGCCTCGTGAGAGATTCATAACATTTGGCAAAATGGCCAATTTATGAAACTGGTCCTACAGCTCAACATTTTTTAACGTAGTGTTAGCTTCTCTTTTCCGTATCGGGTGTCATTTCAATGTGTTAGAAAACAAAAATTTCACGGTTTTAAATACAAAAAACAATGGATTTCCTGAGACACGTCTGGAATCGGGTGTTGTTCTAGAAAAAATCAGTGCGAGATTAAAAGTGTGGATTGCTCTTAGTACAACGGAAATTATAAGCAGCATAATTAATAATCGTAGATAGAATTTTTTCCAGAGCTACTTCTAATTTCGCCTATAGTATGTAACTGAAATTTCAATGCAAAATATTGGTACACATTATTGATGGAACGAAATCCGTATCCAGAAGTTTTTTTTTTTTATCAGTAAAGTGTTTTTCTCTGGTGCTAGTGTTTTGTCCCCCGGACAGATTTCTTTTTGATGTTCTGTGAAGTGCTGCGGTGTCCGGGTTTTTAGCCTCTTGCCCAGTAACTAAATACTATACCTACCTCCTAGTGGTGCCGACTGCGATATGAGTAACCATAGGGAAGATCGAGTAATCAATCCCGGAAGGACCTTAGTCATATGCTGACAATGAAGAGGGGCTGTTCTCGTCGAGGGGCAGTCTATCTGAGTTTCTGTTCTCTTAATAAAGAATAGCTAATTGTCGTCTTCGTGACAGTGTGGGAATCAAAAAAGTGCTGTGTACGATGGTTCTCCAAAGAACATGGTAGCAGTAGAATAAGTAGTACCTACCTCTAGCATAGCCTTCCATACCGGTGCACATTGGAATCATCACAACATACCGAATCAAAAATCTACTACAATTTGATTGATGGAAGGCACTTTTTGGAAAGTATCGACATCAGTAACCATCGGGGTACATCGACTCAAATGACTACATTTTAATTGTCAAAGTGCATAAAACTCTCTTCACTGAAAGTTAATTTTAGTTTATATTACGAAATCGAAGGTAGAACTATCGAATCTATTCGTTGTTTTCTGCAACGAAACTGATTTGTACTTTATATGAGGCTTCATTCGTAATTAATGGCACGCGCAACTGTCAGAAGCACGAAGCATTTTTTGGCACAAAAAGAACATTCGTTAATTCTACGAAAACAATACGAAGCGCTATGAATATTTTGTTACACATTAAAAAGAAACGTCTCTCTGGTGGTTGCATGAATGAGTGACAGATCTACTGATGATGATGATGATGGTCCCGCCACTTACCCCTACAAAGGTTTGAGCTAGACGATTTATCTATTAGATAATTTATTTAAAATACACTTCAACCAGTTATGCAAAACAAAAAACGAACTGATTTCATCTACAGATGTAAAGTTCTTCCAAAACTGTTCATTTGCTTTACAGTGATATAATTGTGAAAAGCTCTTGATGTCAACCACAAATGTTCGCAAGTATTCCCAGCGATCAGGAAATCCTATAGCCAATATCCGATCCTGCCCGCTACAGAGTCATGGGGTTCCAACACTAATGGAACCGCCACCTTAGTTTTGGGCTGACCAAGGATATCCCCCATCAGGGAAATCGAGAAAATTTCCAAACCGAAAAAATCCTGGACCGACCCTAGTCAAACTTTTACTTTCAACCACGACAGAATTGACAAGGAATTCCCCGACAATCAGCCAGACAACCCACTACTATTTCATGGCATCTACTCAAGCATCAAAGGCCAATATTTTTTTTTTTTTTTTTTTTATAAATTCAAAAAGAAGTCCTTTATACATGTACACCGCGCGCGAGGCTCAAACTTTTGTAGACTACACAAAAAATAAAAACTACTTTAAATTAAAATAACAAATAAAAACTTAAATTCATCATCATCATCGAGGCGAAAAGTATACTGTATCGACTCGAAATGTAATTAAAAAAAAGCGCAACCACGTGCGATTTTTTTTAAAGTTTCTGACATGGGATTCGATCCTGTACTTTTGGGAAGAGCTTTTATGAATCCGTGGTTGATCTCAGTTGGCCATGGAACTCGTGAGAAGATACTTGAATAAGGATTGTTCGCGACAAAATCTGGACACCTCCAAATACGTATATCTCTGGAAATACTCCATCAACGCTTGAAATATTTCGCAGACTGATGAACGTATGTCTGTTCATTGTGTAAAAGCAATTTTTGGTGATACTACAAACTTGTAGATCGAAGATGGCGTCGAAAGAAGAGCAAGTGCGAAAAGCAATTGTGTGCGGTCGCAATGAAAATCCGGATCTGTCAGTCAGAAAACTTGCAAAAAAGCTTGGTTTTCCTGTTAATTTAACGTTCTTAAATCTTTCGATACTCGTTTGAAAACAGCCATAAAGGCTGGGAGTGGAACAAAAACGGATCTCAGGAACCACCAGAAGGACGCGAAGGTGAAGCAAATATTTCAGAAGAGAAACCAGATCTCCAGAAACCAGAAGACCAGATCTTTCAGTACGTACTGTGGCTAGAAAAATAAAAAAGTCCCCAACTTTAGTGCATACTTCCAAGCACCGGCAAGGTATTAAGTCGTTCAAGGTGAAAACTGTACCAAACCGTAATGATATACAGAATGTGACGGCTAAAACCCGGGCTCGCAAATTGTATCGCGAATATTTGACGAAGTTTTCCTGCGTGATAATGGACGACAAAACTTATGTGCTGGAAGACTTTAAGCAGCTTCTCGGAATGTCTTATTATACTGCCGTGCAACGAAACGGCGTAGAGGACTATTTCAGGACGAAGAAAAAGGCCAAGTTTCCCAAAAAATATTTGGCAATATGCAGCTGTGGTCGAGCAAGCCAAAGCTTCATCACTACCAAAACGGTAAACAAGGAAATATACCGTGAAGAATGCCTAATGAAGCGATTGTTACCATTCCTACGCAGCCATGACGCTCCCTCACTATTCTGGCCTGATTTGGCATCTTGTCAATACGCGAAAGATGTTTTGGAATGGTATAAAGCGAATGGAGTACATATTGTACCGAAAGAGGCGAATCCACCTAACTGCCCGGAGTTGCGACCTACCGAGCGGTATTGGGCTCTCGCGAAGAGAGAACTCTCTCAATATAAACAACAAGCTACAACTATAGAAAAAAATCGAAAATCTTGGACAAAAGCAGCTAAATCGGTTGCAGAGAAGTCTGCACAAACCCTAATGCCTGGAGTTAACTCAAAAGTTCGTAGTTTCCTCATGCAGCCTACTTAAGTAACTGTAATTAGTTTTAAGAAGATTAATAATGTACAATTAAATGAACAACAAATGCATCTTGGATTGAACTAACAGCAAATTTGTTTTATTTCAAATTTAATCTGTCCAGATTCTGTCGCGAACAAGCCTTAATGAGTATGAAGTTATAACTCTCGACAGCGCTTTAATTTTTAATTTTTGGATAGTTAAATTATTCTGGCCCATCCCAGCAGCAACACCATCATACCTGAGTACGATAAAAGACAAGCAACGATTGGCTGGTCTTCACGAAATTCATTTCGTGCATTATACGAAAAGGTGTAATGATAGCATTTTACCAGACAAAAAGCAATATGAATGTTTCATACAATAAACGAAACATTTGTTCTATGCACATGTTTACGAAACGAGAAAAAGCAAATTTACGAAAATAAATTTTTAAGTGTGGACTCGCAACTGAGTACGTCCAAAAATAGAAGCACCCTCTGGAGAAGTGCTGGAGCTCTTTTGAAGCTGCCATCAACAACGCAGCAGAAGATTCCATAACGTTTGTGAGACGAAATTGGCTGAACGATTAGTTCGACGAGGAGTGTCAGACGGTTTTAGACGAGAAGAATGCAGCGTGGGCTATTACTCTATTTTGCAATTTGAGCTATACTAACAAAAAGCCAGCATACGCATCCTTTCCGGAAAACAGAGTGCCGCATGGAGGAATTGGAGTGTGAAGAAATGGAGCAGGTGTCTTAAGAAACCTGAAAAATCTACAGGAAGCTCAAGGAATGACTTCAGTGAGCCGAAATATGCCGGTATAAGATTGGAGGTATCTCCAGATATTCAGAAATGGATCTGCAAAAGATCATTGAAGCTGTTTTCAATGGTCACTTCAAGGATTGTTGCAAACTGATTTTTCTCCATAATATCACTGTCGGCCAATGGTTGTTAGATTGCATAAACACACATTCATACACATTTCTCATTTTCGTATTTCTCATCGAATGAAATAATCTCCACGAAGACACTTCTCGATCGCTCACCTGGCCACGTTCATGCAAACATTGGAGATAGGGAGGGTTTGGTATCTACCTTAAAAAGACGCAGGGAACCCAAGCAGCACTCCGTAGATATCAAAAGAAAAGGGAAATAGTCAGAGAGAATATAGTTCTGTAATAATGAAGCGGAAGCTTAAGAAAAGTGGAAAAACGGCTCGGGACGCGACTCAGATGACCAAAATGTAGAACAAATGAAACAAAGAAGAAAGTGCGAATTTTCATTAGAAACGAAGAGAAATGATTTGTATAGCTTTTTTTTTCCTTAAAAACAGTGAATTACCCTTGTTTTGATGTATTAAACTTATTTGATACAGATACAGATGATTTTATTATTCCGGATTCTAAATGGACATAGCTTTAGTTTAAGAGAATGCCCTGTTTGAAACTATAATTTATTTAAAAATTGTCGTTGGGAGCATCCTGTCTCAGAAGGATAAGGGATGCTCCATTTCTTTTCAAATGATTGGGACTTTACATTAACTTTAGTCCTAGTCTCTAGCATAAATTGATTACTATTCTAGCTTTGTGCGGCTCATGGTTTAAGTGCCATTTCTCATTTCTGAAAATGGAACATTTTATAATGCAAACGGCTCACCCAATTATTGTCCAACGTAAATTGGAATCCTATAATGTTTGCTATTTTCGGGCCCGCATGCAACATGTGTAGGTTAGCCAAAAGCGAAACGGATCATATTTATTGCACTTTCTTTTAAACATAAACAAAAACTAAACAACGTTATTTGCTTGTAGTTGGTTGGCCATTTTACTCCACAATTTCTCAATTTCTACTGCATCTCAACTTATTTTGTCACTAATCTTCAGCTTCTGCTTGGCGATTACTCAATATTTTTCCATTCATACAAGAATCTTAGCTTAATATTCCGATTCAGAGTACACAAACACGGACCTTATTAAAAACGTTCAAAAATATATAACTTTTCCTGTATGAAAAGATCCTAGACCAGACTGAAATCCAACAACCTTCAATATGGTATGGCTTTGTACCTACCTACATCACATTGTGTCATCAATGTAATTTGTGGCCATTACCTATCATTGTCGTTGTTGAGGCCAAAAAGTTGGACAGACTTTCTGAAAATGTGACAGATCGTCCTGCTAGGGAGCATCGATTATTTATGTCACGCAAAAAAGGCAGAGGCCAAGGCAGAGGGTGTGAGCGTCGGAGCAGTACGAACTGCAGTTAGAAAATATGGAGAACAATGACTTTGAAGATGCACCAAGAAGAGACTTACTGGGCTTTGACCAAAGCAAAGCTACGGAAATTCGTAAAACTAGCGTATGACATCGAAAATTTAAAAAAAGGATTGGACAATAGGGGTGAAAATGGTGAGAAGTGCAACTGAGCAGAAGCTTATGGGTCATTTTCGAGGACATGTGAGATGTCTCGGTTATAATTAAAGATTTTGATTGAAGAAGAACAGAATTTTATGTAAAACACCAGTGCTGGTAAAATTCGCAAAATAAATTAATTGAAATCTAAAAAACAACACATTTCTGATATTTCGAAAGTCTACTTATAATTTATGAAGCAGTGTATTTATCTTTATTTAATGACCGTCGTTTTCTCTCATTTTTCTATTCCAGTTCCACCAAAACCATCGTGCAACATATTGGAACAAACTTCGGCGTCAAGCATCTTGTTCGTAGATATCAAAATTGTAACCGTGCTTATGGTGCTCATACTAGTGAGATTATTCTAAACTCGTCCATAATCTACCCTCCTGCCCCACTCTTATGAAGCAAAACAAGGCGATATCTATCTATACCTTAAACAGATTAAACTGGAGCTTTACATATGGTCATCCCCCTCCAGAGGACATTACTTCAATACAGAAGCGAATTTCAAGTTATCAATGAGGATACAATAGAAACAATCAATTAGCTATTTTCGCCAAATGAGACTTTGGGAATCGACTGGAAATTTCCAATTGCATTCGTATTCCACGATGCAACCTGTCTATCCTGTAATGATCGATGAAAGCCAATAATCAATAAGATTGCATGAATGATTTGAGCTTGATTGGTGAGGCGCGGGCGCTTTTTACACCATCATTTTGTTGAATCACACACACACATACACACACATTTTGCACGCCTCAGACAGAGCCCATGTAAACGAGAAGAAGAACAAAATAATGATCCAGCAAACGAAACATTTCTTGCACATATTGAATCGTAACATAAGGGAGAGTAAAATAAATTTTGTGCGCATGCGAAACCTTAGATATTAGTAGTTGGGCGTAGCAAAAGAAAAAAAAATACTTGTTGGATGTGCTGTTAATTTACCTGCTTCATGTGAACTTTATCTTTCCGTTTGGACAAACCTGGCTCCGAGCAGAGCCGGAAGCAATTTATTTTCAAGTTGGCAAAATAGTAGCTGATGAAGATAACTGTTTCGATGTTTTACATGTTCAATCAACCACTGGCTAATACACGAATAAAATACACTACATAAGTACAGATATCAGTGCACATATCGATAGTTGAAAGTCTATTGTATAGATTATATAAATTGATTAAAAAATATTACAAAGGCAGTGATTTTGAAAGGAATTAACAATTATGATCTTATATAATTAATGATTCTTTGTCTCATGACTGAAATTAATTTATTTGAGTTGGCTAATTTGCAACATTTTTGTTTGCATTGTAGAATAGTATCTAGAAATATTTATGATCAACTGAAAAGGAAACATTGCATATCAAAAAAGGGCATTAGTATGTAAAATAACTAAACTTTCCGAATGACCTAAACTAAACAGCACGTTAATTTACCCCTTCAAAGTGCGAATTACATGAAACGTTATATATCCAATCCAACACATATCATTAAATTGTAGCGAAACAAATATGAAAATTAACGTAAGGACTGCACGCTTTTTTGTGTGTCGTAAAACTTTTACGAACAAATCAAACCTAAAGTATTATTGATAATGGGAAGTAAAACAAGAATACACTTTTTAATGCCATAACCCACCCTCCTTTTTATATATACCATTTTATATACACAACATTTGATAACAAACCACAAACTGATTTTATTGTCCTTCCACCAACCTGTTGAGGCAAATATAAGAAATGGAAACATTAAAATAAAAACTTATTAAATATTAAGTAAATGTTAGAAAACGGAAAACCTGTAGGGCTCACTGTAGATGAGCGTATTCAAAGTGCATTTGTTGTAAGTCGTGCACATCTCCCAAGAGAAAAATAAAAACTTATGATAATATTGGCAGGTTCTAGGTAAGCTAACATATTTTAGACACCATACACCAGTAAACTGGATCTCATCGTTAGTTGTAGTTGCTCTGTTTATCAACAAAAATTCTTTACTTGCTATTAACTGGAAGTCGATTTTTTTTATCTAAATTTGGTTTTTTGTTCTTAGTCCATAGCTGAAAGATTTAGACCACCAAAATCAAATCGACTGACACTAGCGGGCAAATTACCGTTCAAGAAATTTCAAATTACCGTCCAAGAAACTCACAAAACGCGACGCGAGACAAGACATAACAATTATCGTTCTTACAATTCAAAAAAAATTTCTCTTGTTTGGCCGGTTTTGGGCGCGATGCTACGTGATGAATTCAGGATTAACATTGATTCCCGTGCGTTTTGGTGTGCCGATTTCCTTATTGTTTTGAATAGCCTTGCGCTGCTGCTGATTCATTAAATCCAGGAAGAGTAGTTCCCCATCGATTTCTTTTCTATTGTGATCTTGCTTGAGCTGTTAAAAAAGACATGGCGTATGTAAAGCATACGGATAGTCTGATCTAGGTAGCGTTCTTTCAGAGGTTTGAAGACATCGTCAACATAACACCACCATACCCGAGGAAAAATTGTACCTTCTCAGCATCTACCTCGAAGCCGCTTATAAAGAGTTTCGCCAATAGGGATGAAAGTTTGCTTGCCATACTTAGACCAAACGTTATAGAATTTTCCTCTAAATGCGAAAAAAATCTGGTTCATGCAAACATCAGCCACACGAAGATACGCTTCAATGTGATAGTGTGGCGCTCGACTGTGCTCTAAATGTCGACGCAGGCTTCACAAAGTATTGGAAATATTGCTACAACGTCAAACGATTCCAAAATTTCATCTCGTCTTACCTTAAACCTTCCTAGCTGCTGGACGAGATGGACAGAATTTTTCAAACTTTTGCCATGAGCTCCTAGGTATTTCTTCATTTCCTCAACTAGCCAAGCTGCCATTTTTTCGGTGGGTATACAGATGTTCGAGCAAATGGGCCGCATTCCAATCGGTGTCTTTTGGATCTTCGGTAGGCAAAATATACATAGTGGTAATACTTTCGGATTTGGCACTTGGAATTTTCTTTGAAGTTTTTCTTCGCCCATCAAACACGCAACATTGTGCCGAGCAAAGTTTCCGTCTTCCATAATTGAATTGAGAGGGTCTTTAATGTTTCCGTTGTTGAATTGATGTTCCTCATACGGACCTATATTTATAATGCCACACACGCGTAAATCCTAATTTCCCCTGTCCATGATCACTATAGTATTACCCATATTCGCACGTGAGTAGATCACATCACGGGTTTTCAATAAGCGAATCGTTAACCATGTATCGACATTTTTTCGCCCTTTATTTTCCTGCTTTTCGTGAAACGCATTGCTTAACTTTGTGACAAATTGACGATTTGTGCCCTTTTTGTTCATATTGGATGGTGTTTTCTATATTGCTGATAATATCCGGAAGAGGGGCACATTGGAGGGAAACAGCCAAATTCAACCGTTTGTTGAGCAGATCATGCTCGTCTTCCCGGTGCCTGTGAGCATTCGAGAGAGCTCTTCTATAACGGGCAACTGATAAATTCTAGCATGAGGCCTTTTCTTCTACAGCGGGTGAGGATTTGTAACTGTAACATTCTCTTCTGTATAACTTTTTTCTTGCATTTTTTCTCAACAGTGCTCAAATCATTCGTAATCGGTCAAAATTTTGAACTCATTAGAAGGAAATTCGTTTTGATACGCACGATTTGATGTTTGTATGGAAATCAATGTGGAAAACTGTTTATTTTAGCGCAGTCGGTTTTCCAATTCGAAGGACTAGGGTTCGATTCCCAATACAGTCGAGCGTCTTTTCGTGTGTGACTCGTTTGACTGCCCTGGAGCATAAGAGTATCATTGTAGTTGCCGTACACCATACGATACTACTGCGGAAGTGCTTCAAACCACAAATTACAGCTGCAGGCAAAGAGAGAAAGAGTTTTTTATTAGTAAATAGTTGCATGGTAGGGGAAATGTTGGCTTCGATGCCTATGAGCATCATCCCCACTAAGACGCAGACCGCTTCGCGTGACACTGTGCGGTATACGTTGACCACTCTTAGGCACATTAGCAGGTGCGTAACTGTAGTCTTAGCCCCATATGGTTTATGGTTATAGAGCCATTACACGCTCTCTGAAAAATAACACTCACACACGTACTCCATGGGAAAATCCTTGTGCACACGAATCGGTTTATATGTAAATTAAATTTTCGTGCGCAAATTTCCGTTATTAATTCCAGGTATTTTTCTCTTCACTAGCACTGATTTTATGGTCGATTGATTCCGAGGGAAGAAATAAATACTCACAAACACAAGCGCCTCTAAGCATCTTTAATGATTGTTTTCACAGCACGAGATTGTTTCAGTAAAAGGATCTGACTGTAAAGCCATACCTTAGCACTATCAAATAACGTAAGGACATTTCACTAGCGAGAATTGATTACCGAAATCGAGACCGTTTTCTATAAATTTTAAACAATTTTTTTTATTCTTTACGCAGCAGTAAAACCAAAACATGTCAGTTCCAAAGCACCGCTTACCTCGATCAACAGAAAGCGACTCCATGCAAACAGGAAAAAAATAAATGAATTATCAGTCTGATCAATTTGAAGTAAGGGCGCCATTCGGCCTAGTGACATTCAGTCTCATGTCGTTTAGCCTAATAGGATTCGGTCTAATGACCCATCATCGTTATAGCGTACTCATAAAAGTGTTAAGAGCGTCTTTGCATGATACTTTTGGGGTAGATAACAATGGCGCTTTCCTTTAGAGTTAAAATGACTCTATTTGATTTGTTTTCACCGTACTAGTGACAAAAGCCAATTTGATTGATGGAATAATCTTCAATGGCTTAAATATTTGATGTTCCCTCTCCTCTGTAAACTACTCGATTTGTCATGGCTCTCATTAATATCCCGATAGAGTCTGAGATCAAACAGAAAACTAAACAAGATGTTGTGATGTTGCCGATAATGATTACTCAGGTTGCTGTAGTTTTGGTCGTTTTAACGGTTGAAAGATCAAAATTGATAGCAAACATTTATTCCTGTTACATCAAATTTAAAACTGATCCTGCTATCAGTGAGAGCAAATTGAAAAGTCAAATTGCTGTAACATTTTATCCCGTTGATAGCAAAATGAGTATTCCACTTAATGAGCTGTCAATACAATGAAAACAAAACAACTTTTCTCAAAGGAAAGTGAACGTAAGGTTACAGCAAGATGAAACCTAAATTTGCTATCAAATTTGACAATGGTGAAGTGTAATCAATTTTTGATTTCAATTTGATATCTTGATATCAAAATAAGTTTTCGAATTGCTATCTTTCCACCAAAAATTTCATCCTAAAAACAAAAAAAAAAAAAACCCCCACAAAAAAAAACAAAAACAAAACAAAAAAAAAAAAAAAAAAAAAAAAAAAAATTTTTACAATTTTTACAAAAATATACTTAAAATATTTTTTCCCCCATCCCCCCCCTTTTAATTTAAAAATCCCATCCCAAAAACCTTTCATTATATAAAATCATCCCCACCAAGTTTTTATTCTTATTTTTTATTATCCCCTTCTGGTCGGGTTATGATGTTAGACGTTACTCGGGATCAGTTTGTTTAGTGGAATTGAGTTTTTGAATGATTCCAATTTTTAAAATTTGGTCTGTGGTATTTGAAATCATTGCAGAGAACTTGGGATGTTTTCTTCTTCTTATTGGTGTCTCGTGAGATTAAAAAGATACCAGAATAAATAAATTGAGTGCTTCAGCTTTCTACCTTGAACCAGATGTAGAGCTATGCTAATGTTGAGAAGTGCAAAATATATCCAGAAAAGTTTGTCTGTTTGTAAAAATAAACCAGTCCTCTTTTTGATGGCCTGTCTCTTCCGACAGAAAACTGGAATATTTTTCTATCTACTCGTCTTGGGATCAGTCCTGCACATGAATATGAAGGAAATACGCTACAAAAGTGTGTTTCTTCGGAATCCATTCGACTAAAAATATTCGAATGAACTACTCATTTGGTGAATCGTTCTTTGCATAGATTTCTCTCTGACCTAAGGAGACCACAAAGTTTAGAAGTAGTTCAGATCTTCTAGTGCTAAGAAATTTCTCCCAATAATCTGTGTTTCGAATATCGCAGAACTTATTGTTAATTCATATAACATCTTAAAATTGAATACTTCGTGAGGTATTCTTATCCTCTCTGAGCTCGAAGCAATTTTTATAACTTTGGAATGCAAGGTTATTTCCAACGCTGTGTTTGAAGAATCAAAGCGATTGAAATGTTTTTGGCGTTATTAATTCTCTCTTCTTCTGCGTCTCTTCTTCCTCGAGTTCGGCTAGTCCGAAAAACAGTTTTCATTCACACAGTACGAATGGTTCCACTTATTCCACTTCATTTCACCACTTGAATGACAAAGTTAAAGAGCAACAATTTACTTTTTCAAACATTTTCACCAGCGCGAAACATTGTTCGAAACCGGAAGATCTGTATAAAGTACCGTCCAATCATTGCGCGGGTAACTTTGATTCTCTATCTTTTTGAAAATTCTTTTTTTTTTCATTCCGAAAATGTTTTGAACTTGACACAAATTTCGTTAGCTTGGTTTAAGTCATCTATCATTACATGCAAAAAAATCACATGCTATGACTTAGTATCAAAACCAGCGAACTAGTCAGGAAATTCATTAAATGTGAGAGAATTCGTTAGAACGTGAAATAAGTAATAACATTGTGACGAAAATACCCAGTTCTACAAAAAATCTATAACTTTTTAAAATAATCAATAATGTTACTCCTACAACTTTCTGTCAAACTGAACAAAGGGCGGTAAAATGTCAGTTCGTTAAAAAAATCACGTATCTCAAAATAATGGTGGTCTTAATTATGTAATCAGCTGTAGATCAATTTCAATTTCACTGTTCACCTAGTACCTTGCTGAAATCAACTGTGAACAAGCACCCATATCCGACGAACTTAACATTCATTCAAATCAGTAAATTTCTCGCAAGATGTACAATAACTTCTGGGAAATAATGCAAATATTTTTATGTCGGCAAAATCAATACAATGCACGAGATCTGTTCTGTGCGATACAATACCAAATTACGGTTTAAAATAACAATAAAAATCTAAGAAAAAAAAACTAAGAAAACAAATATAAACACGAATTGGATCAACTTGTTGTAGAAAACAATTGCTGGAACCCAGCGTACACGCTTATTACGTAAAACAAAAATCGCACCCTTTTCGATCACCTAAGCAAGTAAATGAAAAGACAAAGTCAAAAAAAGTAGAACAAGCCGAGCCTTCTCACTTGATAGCAGTTTTCTATTGATTTATCTAGCATGTTAAAAACAATGAAACATCTTTTGTAGGCACGTTGTATACAACAAAAAGAAAATAATCAAGAAATGAAACAATTATTCGGTACACACACTTTACCACCTATGAGCGCATGTTTTGATAAATCCATATTTTCAATGAAATAAGAACAACACGATAGTAGAAAAGTGAATAGTATTTAAAACTATATATTAATAATCTAGTGCATGTATCTAGATGATCAGCTGGTCTGATAATACAAAGTAGTACTACGACAGAGAAGCAAACAAACTCAATGTCCGTGGGAATGATGTTTCGTTCTGTTAGTAGGATCTGTTAGGAAGATTTGTCACATATAGGTATCTACACAGGGCCATCGGTAATGATTGAGCTTAGTTGTATTGTTTTGGTACAATATGTTTTTCGAACGGTTGAACGGTATTAAGCATGGAAAGTATTGCGTATCAAAAGGCCAATCAAGAAGAAACATAGTAACTCAATTACAGGTCGAATTGTTCAAATTTTACAATGATCAAGGACTATGGGAACGCAAAAGAAGGTATATTTCTTACATGAGTTGTGTATTTCATCTATTGAAGAAAAAGAAACTTATTTAGAAGAGATTTTTATTTACATTAGTTGTTGGTTAAATATGTTCCATCCCGCCCCCCTAAACAGCCATAACTTGTTGATGTTCTTTAGTATATGACATGTAGCGCCTTTGTGAAGCATTAGAGACACGAGAATGTATTAGGGTAAGGATTTGAATTCAATTGTTGTGAATGCACGAAATGAATTTGATTCATCTGCCGATTAGAATGGAAAGGAATTGTGGAAGCACTTCTCCATGCCTGATTATATGCAAAAACCGACACATCCGAAGTATTTCACTAATTTCTTTGAAGTTCAATTATTTGACACTGGCACATTTTTGCCACTAACTGGTTCGCACGTTGTCGATGTGCCGAATCAATAGGTGAGGCAGAAGGAAACTTGTCGACTTTGACATCACCTTCGATCATTTATGAAAAAAAAAAAAAAAAAAAAAAACGAGAGAAAGAAAGAGTCCACTAGTTTTCTTCTGCCTCACCTATAGAGCCTACCCGAGTAAAGGCTTATATCAAATTAATAACAAGTTTTAATATCAGATTGTCATTTTTTGATCACTGTTATCTTTCAGGACAACAACCAAAAAACAAAAGAAATAACAGATTAATATCCGTTAGATATCACAATATTAACTGGTTTTATTATCATTAAGTTCATTTTGATTACAAATCCTGTGATGTGTGCAAATGACTTGAAATTATTTCAAATTATGTTATAAATATGAAATCAATTTCACATATTGATAACTGAATTGAAACTTCTGATCAAAAGCAGAATTTCTTATGCATTTCATGCTGGTAATATTCATTTTACAGCAGATTGTTTACGTTCGACCAAAATGGTCTTAAAAAAATGATAACAGATTATAGCAAAATAAGTCAATGATAATTATACGGATAACAGATGATTCGGATAACAGAACTTGTTACTTATTTGATACCAGTTTGTAATTTTAATTTGTTAGGGTAAATACACGCAAAGTTCTGTTGTCACAGATATCATTTTGGACTAAAAAAAATAATTTTCATAATTGACTATCTGTTATCATTTTTCAAAGACGAATTTTGACTAACGTTACTAGTTATCTGTAAAAAAAAGTGCTGCATCAGATACCAATTTATGAATTTCATATATTGATGACATTTGATATTTTACCAGGCTTGATTGATATTTGATGTTTGAAATTATATCAAGCAATTTGCTCAAATCACAGGGTATGTTATTACATTGAACTCGATGATAAAAAAAACGAGTTAATATTGTGATGTCCACCGAATGTTTCTCGACAACTTATTCAAAACGACGTATCTGATTTTGTAAACAAAATGGGGAAGAAAGAATCGAACGTAAAATTCTTGAAACCCTTAGCATTTTCACGCAAACTAGGACCACCAACACAAGGAATAACATTACATTAACATGATGGTGATGCTTGGTTCCGTGGGGGTGCTGAGAGTTTTGAGAAATTTACGTGTGAATCTCTGTTCCCCTCTTTGTTTACAAAATCAGATACGTTGTTTTGAATAAGTTATCGAGATTTATTTGTTGTATCTTTTGTTTTTTAGGTTTTCCATTCATTGAATGATAACAAAATCAGAAATCAATCCATGCTAATCTGATATTAAAACTTGTTTTCAATTTGATATGAATCTTTGCTCGGGTATTTTCTCGTTGTAGCACTTTTGACCAGCGTTTATAAAAAAATATTTCATGTTTCTTCGAGTGTTTTCTTTCTTAATTTTAATATGTTTGAATGAAAGTGTCAGGATAAAATGTTTAATAAATTATGCTTATGGCATATGTATGGTTTCAAGCCCGGTTCTTGACCTATAAGATTGATTATTGAGTAGCAAATTGTTGGGATTTAGTTAAATATTTAACATCCCTTCTTATTGGCAAACTTTGCCCACTGATTTCGTTTGGCCAAAAATACATCGAAACGCCTGGTGACCACACGTTGGCCTATCAAACAGATGAAAACGTTATTCGGCAGGAGCTCATCTTTTGTTTTTCAAACATAGAAGTTATTATTGAATTTCACAGTTTATGATATGTATGACATTGTAATTCTGGAACTGAAGCTTATTAGCAAGTGTTAAGTTGTTAAAGTTGAGATCACAGATAAATTTTACTTTTTTGACAGGAATGGGCCAACAATTGGCGATTAGGCCCTTGCATTTCGCTACCATATTGTTTTTCCTTTTGTTTTTGCGTCAACGAAGGTAGGGTAAATACAATTTGCATTTATTAACCATTGGCGCTTGGATTGAAATTATGATTTTTAAATTATAATATTAAATTTTTTTGCTTTGTTTTACACCTTTAAGTTCATTCTAGACTTTTTTCAGGGTTAGATTTAATGTTCAGGGTCAGACTTATGTTGAGTTTTCTCATCACTATATCATGTTAGGGACATTGATTATTATGGATGCAAAATCAGTTAGCAAATTTATTTCAAGGAAAGCTCAGCTAGGTGAATTCTGCTCTCGTTGTAGCTGTGCTTATACATCCATACAAAACCATCTGTAGAAAAAGTTATAGTACAACAGCAGATTTTGATTTTAGTTCGATTTTCAGCTTTACTATGAAGAGGGACAGGCTTCCAAACCTATGTAGAATGACGACCACTCAAAACTCACATCGGCGGTAGACCAACGTCTTTAGTTCTCTTCCGAAATAAATCCCACCAAATTTGATGGCGCTCTCTAACCAAAAAGTTGGTGCTCTGATGGACCTCAGTTCTTTTTCACGGCTTATCACTGAGTTATTTCAGTCTTCAATCAATCAATTATTAATGTATTTTCGTGTTGTCCAGAAATGCACTCTTAAATTTATTTTAGATTCCTCCTTTCATCACCACTTGGACGGATCGTGAAGCAATTTATTCTAGATTCCGACTGCCGCTCCACCCATAGATCACGTTAGTTTTTGTCAGGCAATATAACACCTTATTTCTCAAAAACACAAGCCCACATTTCTTCTTGTCTGCGTCTGTATTCTCGGAACAAAATTTCTTTATTGAGTAGTTTTGGATTTTTCTTACATCATACAACAAACCGCTTTTAATTAAAATTTCATTTGAATTTTTTAGAAGCATTTTAAAATTTTCGTCCTATACTTTAACATGGGAGCTGTCAGATTTATCACCACTCTGTGTCTTCTTCTTTTTTCAATTTGGATTCCTCTATTGAGAAATGATAAATAATTTGGTTGTGCTACAGTTGGCATTACTTGTTTTGTTGGTGGTGCATCGAGTATTATTTTAAGTTTCCCTTTGAAGAGTGATGTCAGTCAAAATCGCAGTCTTAACAATGACTTCAATACTGATAGAACCCTATCCCGAACAATTTTTAAATTATAAACATCAAATAGAAAATAAGAATTTACATCAACGAAAACTAAAACGTTTTTCTTATCTTACGTTCATCCTAGGTGGCTTAGACCAAGTATTGGCAGGCATAATATGTTAAAGGGCCAAGATATTCTTTGACTAGAAATAGAAATTCGGAATATCCAAATCAATTGACTGTTTTTATTTATGTGCCTGTTTTTTTTTTAACATGAACATGAAAAAATATGATTCGCAAATCAGAGCATGGAGTTGTGCAAGGGTTTTATTATTTGGAAGAATGTTTCGAACAATCAAAACAAAATAATCATCCAAATGAAAAGAAAGGTAATAGTACTAACCAAATCTCACTGCATATCAGCTACTCAAGGCAACAAATTCAAAGGTTAGAGAATTATAGCAAACTTATGTCAATTCTATGTAATAGAATAGTAAGCCACCGTAACAATAAATAGCAAATAGTGAATCTCACACTCACATAATTTTAGAGAAGATATTTTGTATGACGATAACAGTACGGCGCTTTATAGAAACCTCTTTATTAAAATAATGGACTACTAATAGAATATAACTGCAAAATAGCTTAGTGTTGGAAATTGAGTAAAACAAAGAATTGAGAGAAAAAAAAGTGTAATTGTGATGCATTATGAAAAGTCAAGTAGTCCGTAAACAAAACAAAGAAATTGTGTACTTTTAGCCCTCTGCATACTGACAGAACAATGTGTATTCATCAAATAAACAAGTCAAAGCATTCACACTCACAAAAGTATCGAATTTGGAACCGTAATCTTCTTCATTAGGGTATCATGCTTGAAAAGTTACTCAAGCATTAGGAAACTCACTACACATTTTCGCTGTGGTTACATTGTAGAAAGGGTGTTTGCATCTGTCATGGCAAGTATGCTATATGGAATCGTAGATTGTACTAAATATCATGTAAGTAAGCTACAAAAATGGTTTTAAAGGACAACCGTACATAGATCAATAAGCCTGTTAATGTGCTTTATTCTCGGTAAATTGGAAATGCATAAAATGTTGAAAAAAGAAACAAGGAAAACAATAGATTATTGATACAACATTATTTCAAATGTTAGGAAATAAAATAACACATAACAATGATGCTTATGAAAACTTTTACAAACACCTTATAGGCTATCCATTTAGAGATTAGTGACTTATGGAAATCATTGTACGAACGGCTAATGTAAAGAGTTAAATGAAATGTAAGTATTTCAATCTAGGAACGTATCGAATTAGTTACGAATGCAAATTAAGAATGCCAAATCTCAAATTTGAACTTTCAGTTATATTTCCCGAAGATTTTGAATGAGAGATAAAAAAAAAGAAAGAGCGAGCAAACATTGAAAGGTTTTTTTTTGCTTTGGATTATATGCTCAAATCGTCGGAATGTTGAAATTATAACGTTTCTTTTCTATTTGGAACCCAAGATAGAAGCCATGATACACGTGAAGTGCGGAGTAATATGTGTTCAACTAAACTGTTACTGTAACTGAGTCACGCTTATTGCAGCAGTTGAGTGACCTAGGGATAGTGAACGTGGTAGAATGTATATTTTGTTCATTAAGAGTAAACTTCTCTTCAAACGCATCTACCTGCCTTTCGTTGTAACGCCATCAGCAGGAACAAAATAATAAGTCATCTCGTAGACACGCCGAGCCTAAAATGAAAACCACTCTACGAGCATTAGCCCTACAGATCTCACTCCACTGCTGTGAGCAAATTTGCAACCGAATATGTGCACACGAACACGCTTTAGTTGCGAATGGACAGCATGCATATTAGAAGTGATTGGTATATTTCTGAAACGCTTACCCAACTCGAAGCGTTTCAGTGAAAATGCTCAATCGTAGCAACTGATGCATCAAGGAATGCAGTATAGAAACATACCGGAATCCGGTGCGAAATGCCTTCTTTCGCCCGACGGAAAAGTTTCACGTCCGACGCTTGTTGCAACATTTCAGCGCAACAAATTTATGCTTTCAAAGTTACGCTACATGACAAAGAAAAGCTTCTACCTGACTACCTGTTCAATGATCAAATATTTGTCATGGGCAGATAGACAGCTGGCAGGAATCAATGAATCCTCCCAGCTTATTACAAATATTAGATCATTGAACAAACAGCACAGTAGGCTGATACAAGCTTAAGCCATGTATTCGGTTCTTTTGAAATTTCAACTTAAGCTAATATGCATTGAAATAAAGATAACATCATGTGCACTTCCAGCTGAAATGTGTCAACCGTCGGATACCCGAACGCGAAGCGCGCAACAGGCAATAAGAGACTCTGATGATTGACTGTAGGCACAGCCATATGTAATAGAGGATTAATAGAAGACAAACAAATATAAAAAGGGCCCTTTAGTTTGCACTTCTGTGTACGTCACATCGAGTTGAAGTTATATAGACTAATAAAATAAAATGACAAGAAACAATGTTTGTACCCAAACACATATAAGAGACTAGGAGAACAAATACATATCTACTATATATTTATACATACGACATATGTATTTTGTAGGATAAATTATTGAACAAAAGTAAAAAAGTACGGTAAAAGTATGAAGAGAATATTTTATAAGCAAGAGTAAACGAAAATGTAACACAGCAAATATATATTTGAAAGAAGAAAAAACAAAACCTACAATGCTACACTCACATCCACGTTTAGAGAAAGCAAAAACAAACTCAACCGACTATATTCCACTAACAATAACAATGGGAAATATCAAACAATACAAATGCGTACGGAAACAAGCATAATAGCCGAAAGTTAAGGTAAAACTTATGTCCATGTTGATTTTCAGCATATTGTGAACGAAATTGCAAGGTAGTGACACGAGGAAGAAAAATGGCTTATTAACAATGTGACAAAATTTGTCACAGTATGCATCTTACACAGAATATGGAAATCAATAAACAAAATTACAAGGATATACTGACTCTAGGCATTTATTTTGATGACATTTTGAATTTTCACTGATGTACGCATGCAAGCTCGTAAAGGATAAAATGTCAGAGGGGTTTCAAGCTTTTTGTGAACAAACATTTATATCATTTGCTATAAAAAAGACGCTTATCCTCTTTCCCTTTATGCCCTAGGTTTGCGCAAGTGATCTTCAGGAAAACAAGGACCTATAATTGTTTGTTTAAGGTGATACGGGATGACGTGTATCTTTTCCAATCTTTTGTCTCTTTATAGTATAACACTTAACGAATTCGGAGTGCAAATGTTGGTTTTCAGTGGATCGACATAGCTGAAACTGCAATTGAATGCTAACAGAACGTGTACTCTAACTTACTCATTGATTTAGTTCTCTAGTCAACGTCTAGAAAAGAAACTAATTGTTGTATCTTTTAAGATACAAAAATTAGTTTCTTTTCTAGGCGTTGAGTAGCAAAGTGATGACTGCCGTTATGAGGCCTATCCCGTACCCCCTTAAATTGCTTGTCTCCCTTTTGACATATTTCTTTCGATGTCAGTACAGTTTTTACATTAGGATAATTGCTTAAATAAGATTTTTTCTTTTACGTACTAGTAGGGAGGAGGGGTGCTCCTTCGGTACAGACTACTCCACGAGACGTTTCTTAGCAACTAACTTTTACATTCCTTAGTGTAATTTGAAGCAGTAACGTAGTGTAAAGGATCAAATTATCGACCAAGTGCTAGCTTTCGAACTACAACTTAAACATTAATGAAATAAAAATCAAAGTAGATGAAAGAAAACTGTTTTTAAATTCGAAATGCTTAGCTGTTGTCACCTTGCTTACTAAATTGTGAAAACTTATTCTTAAACAATCAGGAAAAGACGAGTGGGAGTTGTGCCCGACGACTTTCTGGTTACAATAAGTTCTTTAGAGGAAAGGCTAGTTGAAGACTTAGAATCTAATGGAAATTATATATATATATTTGGTTTTGTGAAGTGTGTTGATTTTTTTTTGTAGCATAGAGTGCCTGCAATTAACTGATTGCCCATGATTGCCCACCTCAAACGGTAACAGTGGTTGAACCAGGCAAGTAGCATACTACAGTCATAATTAGTTGTAGTAACTTGATTATGACTTAGCAAATCATATTAATGTTATCTCAACCGAATGGCAACAAGTTTGCTACTAGGGCAGTTACCAGAGGATTAGACGAAGAGGAATCAAAAATTTAAAACAGATTAAAAACAGATGATATTAAAACAGACTGTTTTAATCTTATTTTTTTTGTTTTGTTGTTACTCCGATTGTAAATATTACATTTTTTGCTCTTCATTTTAAATTATTTATTTATTAACATATTTATTTAGTTATTCCTCTGCATATTTATTATTATTATTATTACATTTTTTTTCCGTCGGCCTATTTCCTCACATGGGGACAATTGCCGACGGCAGGAAGACGACTCCACCACCTGGACGCTACCTATCGACTCAATGAGCCGGGACCAACGCTTTTACTTCCCTTCCGAAGGAAGACGTGACCAGATTCTTTCGCCTCAGACAAAACACCGACGTCGACTGGGATTGAACCCAGACCCAGCCAAGTAGCAGTCACACTTACCACTACACCACCGACGCCGGCTATTTATTTACTTATTTATTCTATTATTTATTTAAATGTTTAGTGGAAACAAGTGCTAGGGAATTTTGAATTTGTTTGGGTAACGCATGCAGCAACCTTGTCGGAGTAGCTGGGTATAAATTACCACGATACCAACCAAAACCACTGTAGTGTGTAAGTTTTCGCCTGTTTCGTCGTTCCGTCATCGATCCTGTCATTACTCCTTGCATCGTTCGGGAATCATCGTCACCTTCGTCATCCATGCATTATGATCAATTTCAATGATGGTATCTCTTCAGTTTGGCTGACTCACAGCTATAAAAGTGACGGTCGAATAGGGTCAGGGGTCTTTTTACCCTTCTTACACCAAAAGAAGGGTATTAAGATCGCTTGAAAACTCGACTTTTTATCTTCGGTGTGTGTGTGTGTGTGTGTGTGTGTGTGTGTGTGTGTGTGTGTGTGTGTGTGTGTGTGTGTGTGTGTGTGTGTGTGTGTGTGTGTGTGTGTGTGTGTGTGTGTGTGTGTGTGTGTGTGTGTGTGTGTGTGGCGTGTGCTACGAATAATGTCACATCGGTTTCTCAGCCATTTGTGAACCGATTTCAGTTCTGTTGTCGGCAAATGAAAGCTACAACATTCCCATAGAACGTTATTTTTTTCATTCGGACATTTCGTTACGAAGATATGAACGAAACAGTACTTGACGGCCTATTATTATAGTAATCAAACAGTTTAGTCTCCGATTACATACTGAGCTATTTGTGTACCGATTTTAGTTTAGTTGACGCCAAATTAAGTTATAACATCTTCAAATAACTGGTCAAAATTTCATTATGATTGGATAATCCTTCGTGGAGATATGACCAAAACAATACCTGAGAGCACATAATTGCACATAATTCGTTGCAGTTCAAATCCGGAAAACATAACTCGCACTAATCGATGCCGCTTGCATTCTATTGTTCCGCATCTGGTGCGCTGTATAGGAATAGCCACACTATGCGACTCTATTGAATTTGAGCAGGATCGATTAGCTCGAGTGGTCTGGTTTTGAACTGCAACGAGTATATTCGAGAATTACACAACGTCTCCCTTTACTATAACTACACAATTTTCAACGAACATGCACTTATTAAGCATCTTGAATCCATATCGATAATCAAAATTGACGCTTAGGATTGCCTAATAATTCATTCCATGGACTGATTATATGAAATTTCTAATATTTTTGTAATTTCCCCTTTTATAAAACTAATATAAACAGGTCATTAAAGACTATTAATGGTAATATTTTAATCACATCGATGAACAATATGTCCAGGATTTACAAATAGATCATTTTATAAACTGAATATATGACATATCGAATATTCCTGGTTCTTCCTGGAATTTCTGATAAAAATATGTATCCAGTACAATATTGGCCACATTTGAGTTCGTAACTCTGGTGAAATGTAAGAAGGGTTCAGTCTCACCATCGGTGGATTAATTCGAGTTTTTTTGAAATAATATCGGTCCGGAGGAGAGAGGTGATAGTTGACGGAATAGTACGTTTAAAATTATTCGTTTAAAGTGACAATTATAATTAATGTGTAAAGGTGTTTTATTTAAATCACAGAATAAATACTGTAAAATGTTGACACCTAGAAGTTATTTTAAGTACAGGCCGAAATTAAGGAATGTGTGCTTGATCGAGTTTTACTTTTCCAATAGCCCTCCGCCCAATTTCAAATACTTTTATTCAATTTTTCACAGGCTGCCGTACACTAACGGAACTATCAACACTTTCTCTTCATATGTTTCGTTCTAGCAAAATTACTCCTAAAGCCTTATGGGAAAATGAGAAAATATTTCCTTCTCAAAATCATCATAATTCGTTCCTCCACGCATGGAGAATAGAAAATAACAATTATAGTGTAAGAACGATATTTAGCTTCGCCGTAGTAGGTAAGGTAGTACCTTCTACAATTATTTATCCATACATAACCATACCTAAGGGAGTGGCTGACTCAGTTCCATCAAAGTGGGAAATAGCCAAATCCGACATTAGTTGAAATGACGGCGGACGTGTTCCGAGATTATATTCGAAACTTATTTCATCCATTTATTGAAAATAACAAAAGTCCAAAACCAGTTTTTTACATTGTTGATGTCAACAGCAGCCATATCATTTTTAGAACATCAGAGATGTGTCGAGACTTCAGAATAGAGTTAATTGCATTGTATCCCAATGTAACGCTGATCATGCAGCCGGTAGATGTCTCCGCTATCAAGGCACTTAAGGGGTTATATACCTTTTTCATTTTCAAAAAATCGATTTTTTTTATTGCTTTATCTTGAAGAACAACTTCTTGAGAATATATTCTTAAATTTTTATAGAGATTTGAGCAGCAGAAAGAAAGTTACAGCGCTCCTAGCCGCGCGCCTCGTCCCGGCCCCAAACTAAACTTGAAACTTTAAACGCGAATATCTCGAAATGGTGTTTTTTGCAAAATGACTTTGCGGTGATATGGATTGGCAAAAAACTACAGAACCGATTTTCTTCAATTTTTTTTTAAAATGTTCGTAATGAATTTTGTGTGTGCTTGAACGATCAATTTCTCATGCACTAATTTTTACTTCGCCGAAATGATTTCTTAAGTAAAACCTCTAGCGACCGAAAAATTCAATTTTTGCCTAAAACGTTCCCGTATGCAAAACGATCGTTCAGATACACGGAATTACTCTAAACCAATGATTTATTTTTATTTTTATGTTTTCAGTTGACCTATTCGACCTGGGGAATTATGACCGCAAGGCTCTTCCTAAAAAAAAGGCGTTTAAGGGAAACAGCCACCCCTTAAAAACTGTTTAACATTTTTTCCCAAATTTTTGCATAAACATTTTCAACAGACTGTAAGGCCAGAAAAAAATAAAATCATTCATGTAATAAAAATATTGCTACATACCTAAAAAAAATCCAAACTTTCCTTTTTTTTTCGACAAAAAAGGTATATAACCCCTTAAAAACGGATGACTGAAAAGCTATCGCAAAATTTAGAAGCAAAGATCCGATGGCTACCATTACAAATATGAGTCTCACATCAGTCAAGATTGCCTTCGGTATTCGTTAACAAGGCGTCCGTTTTATTTCCATGGGATTTTTCAGCGATTGATTTTTCCAAATGTCTGGGGAAAGATACTCTTGAGGGGGAGGCGGTGGAGCCATTGGAAGAACCCTTCCAAGAAAAATTCAACGATGCTCGGAATTCTTTACCAATGCGTGCAAAGACTATTGGCTAAGATTAAGTAATTTACAAGCGAATTTGTTTGTCTTCAGAACAATGAAGAATGAGTATTATTCAAAATGTTAAAGATATTTGAGGGAAAATTTCCTGATCTTGTCGTAGCTGTCCAAAAAAATGACGATAATGATGACCTTTTACACAGGAGATGCCTGTGGTGAAATGCGAATTGAGGATGCAGAAATTGAACATTTTTGAACAATCTCCATCCACATCTTCACATCCAACATCTTCATATCAAGTTTCAGCTAATTCAGCATCCATAGATCTAGCATCGCCTGAGACGTGGCTTCGTTGTATATGGAATCTAACTTCGACCGAACTCGTCTCCGGAATTGTACTAAGCGCATTCCGCAGCAGTCCAGCAAATCTGTGAAAGTGCGTCGGATTCTTATAGTTTAGTCATTGTTGGAGATTACAACCTACCTCAGTTGGTATGGTCTTACGACGAAGAGATCAACAGCTTGCTGCCATCCAACGCATCGACTGAACAGAAAATCGCTTGGTTGAATCGATGGTTGCCTCCGGACTACATCAGCTCAACAGGCTGCTAAACTCGAATGGTCGTACACTTGACTTGGCATTTGTTAACGAATCAAATGATGTTGAACTTATCGAACCTCCGTCATCCCTCCTCCGAATCGACAACCATCACAAGCCATTCGTTCTTCACATTGACGTGAATGCCTCCTGCGTGCAACCAGCTAGTGACTCGAACATCATTGATGATTTCGATTTTCGACGTTGCCACTTTTCGGAACTGAATAACGCTCTCGTGGACGACGATTGGATTGAAATGTTTCGTCCAAAAGATACGGATGAAACGGCACGTATGTTTTATGAGAAATTGTATGACATTATGGAGGAATATGTTCCACGTCGAAGAAGTAGGCCTTATTCGTGTAAGCAACCGTTACGGACAACTGAGTTACAGCATCTCCGTAACGTTGTGCGAAAATCTCGTAAACCCTACTTTCGATCACGGACTACTGTGAACAGGATCAATCTACAATCGCTCGAAATATATTACGGCAATTGCCTGGACGCTGCATTTCGTTGCTATATCAGACTATTGGAGCAGACTGCGATGCAGAACCCGTCATCATGTTAGTCGTATATTCGCAGCCGTAATCAATCCAACCGGATCCCTACCGACATGACTTTTAAGGAAACTTCGGCCGATTCACCTCACGAGCTAGCGAATCTGTTTGCCGATTTATTCGAAAATGTACACAACACAACAAACATGCTGTTGAAAATTACAGAGGTGCTTCGACTTTATACTGTATGGCCAAGGTGTTCGAACAATTGATTCACAAAGCTCTTTACTCTGTATCTCGACGACTATTTCTGAATTCTGATGTGGTGCTCTGAGAATGGAATGGAACTGAACATCAAAAAGTGCAAAGTTATTTCGTTCACCCGCCGGCAATCCCGAACAGAGTTTGATTACTCCATCAGCTCGGAAGCTATAGACCGTGTTCAAGTAATTCGTGACCTACGGGGTTACTGTAGATACGAAACTCCGGTTCAATGAGCATATTAGTACAAAAGCCGCAAAGGCGTTTGCAGCACTGGGATTTATTCGTCGCAGTAGAAGTGGTTTCACCGATATATATATATATGCTCTCAAGGCACTGTACTGTTCGATCGTTCGTAACATCATGGAGTATGCTGTTAGTGTGTGGTCGCCTTATCACTCAGTCATACATATAACTTGTATCTACAAATGTCCAAAGACGATGCACAGCTTTTGCTTACACTCGGAATTAGTGATCCTCGGAGAAAAAGATTGGCATTGACGTTTGCACAACTCGTGGATGGAGCTACGAATAATTCGTAAAAAATGTCTTCAATTGCGTGAAGCAATGTATCAGAACCTGGTTCCGTTTCATGGTGACATACAATGTTGCATGTCACCATGAAGCAGAACCAGATTCTGATACATGCAATGCAATGTCGCATGTCACCATGAAACGGAACCAGATACTGATAAGTTTCTTCACGCCATAATCTTCACGGAGAGACTTCCCGACCGCTCACCTGGCCACATCCATGCAACCGTGATTCTCGGAGAAAGAGATATGCAAAAAAATTTAATCAAATTGAAAAGCTGAGCAAAAAATTTGCCATATGGGTGCATTTTCAACCTGATTTACCTATTCATCATAAAGACTGCCCCAGAAAGCATGGACGAAACGAGTTTTCAGTAAAAATACTACACAAGTACATAGCTTCGAAATACTGCTTAACAAAAGCCCTACGCTCAATTTCAAACTACTTCTATTCAATTTCACAGCCTGCAGAACGCTATTGGACCTATCGATACTTTTTCTTAGCATCTTTGGTTCTAGCAGAAATTGTTGTCCTCACTGGGATCCCATGATGATGGGAAGATATTTCCGATTTTAAAACATTATAATTTAAGTACGCTAATTGACGCAATAAAAACATAATTAGTAATGTACTACACAAATGTTGGAAATTCAATTTTTATTAGATACCTATACAGTTAACATTAGCGTAGCACAGCAGGTTAAGTGTTCTCAATATTTGCATCTAGCGATCGAATAGTAGCTGGCCCACCTTCTTGCGAACGTTCTTCATAAGATTCCTTACAGACTCCTTAGCGACAAGTTCAGACACTTTCTTCCAATCTTTTTCAAACTATTGAATGGTATCTGCTGCCAAAACATGTTTTCTAAGATGTGCCATTGTCAATACCCAAAATTCTTCAATTGGTCGAATTTCCGGGCAATTAGGATGGGTTATGTCCTTTGGAACGGATGAAACATGCTTAGTGGTTTACCATTCTACCGTTGATTTCGAGTAATGGCATAACGTAAGATCTGGCCAGAAGACAACAAATTCCTTGTTGCTTAGAATCATGGGTTGAAGTCGTTGTATAATATATTTCACTTTTCATCGAAGCAGATTTGATGAAGGGTTGCGAAATCTTACCACAGCCACAAATAGCTTGCAAGACCATAGATTTGTTACAAAACTTTTCGACCTAAATGGATGTCTCAGACTGGTTCAATACCTACCCTTCACAAAACGTATAATATTGTGGCCCCGGCAAGGATTTGTAGTTGAATTTTACGTAGGTTTCGTCATCCATGATTATACAGTTGAAATTTCCAGCAAGTATCGTATCGTACAACTTTCGCACTCTGAGCCTGATCGATGCTTCTTGTTCCATACTCCGTTTCGACTGCTTCTGCTTCTTATAAGTTCGAAGATTCAGATCTAAGTGCCAACTTTTTTGGCCACATCCCGCTCTGAAACCTCCTTATTGTGCTCGAATTCCTTTATTATACGTAAATAAAAACGAGGGTTAGCCGGACCTCTTTTTCGACCCGATTCGATTCCTCAAAAATGTTATCCTCACTGAACTCCCGCATTTTGAAACAAACGGTTGGAAACGGTTAAACTGCTGGTTTTGAGTCTTTTCTAATCAAAATAACAATCAGATTGGTTTTCAAACAAATTATGAAAAATAAAAGTTTGCTTCAGTGTATTGCGGTGTAATATCAAAGAGATGTGTATCTTATGAGTTTTCAAGGGTATACATGACAATATTCCTAGTAAATTACATACGAATCAACCGGTTCCGATGCTATTACGATCTATGGGAAAACATAATAATTCTGGATCACAAATTTCCGATTTTAATGTCTGAAGTTCTGAGCTGGCTATTTTACAAAATGCGATGGAGTTACTTCCAATCGAATATCGTCACTGTTTTAAAGTAGAACTGCAAAAATAATAATCATCAATTCACGCGCGGAAAGTGGAAAGAAAAAAACCTACGCGTCTGCACTCTGGACCGAACTTCAAGTTTGAACACAGAACGATACACATAAAATAAACAATGATAACTATTACCATAGCCACTGTAAAACTAAGAAATAAATTAGGGGCAGTATGCGCCCCTTGGGCAAAACGACACACCTGGATATTTCATATTAGGAGCCAATAGTATTGATAGTTGTGAGTCTTAATAAAATAGTTTACAAATTATATAAAATAAAAGTTTCATTCAGAGCATTGGAAGGTTATATTTAAGCCATGTATCATAAAGGTCTTCCATGGCTTTAAATAAGAAAATTCCATGTAAATTATATAAGAATCAAGTTGTTCCAATGCTAGCTATATGTAACGAGCCAATTCCATTTTTTTTATTCATAGTGAATGAAAGTTATATCAGAGCAATCCGTAGTCTATTTGGTTTTGTTAAGGTTTTTTTTTACTAGATAATAGTGTTACATTCAATTGATAAAGGATGCCTTCGTGAAAAATGTACACATAAGTTGTGAGTAAATATTCTTAAAATTTGAGCAAAACTTGTTCTAAGTGAATTGTTTGCGTTTGTCAAGTTTCATAACATTCTGTGAAGTACGGCGGTCATGGCTTCAGAACATAAAATCCTGCGAGGAAAAAATTCATCCCATAGATGGATCGCGAAGAAACTAATATAAAAACCTTTTAGGAGCGTTCGACTGTCAAAAGGAAAGAAGAAAATAGTAATAAAACTGACCCATACCCAAGATACCCAAGAAGGTCGTAGCAGAATTCAAGAGCCGGGCAAAATGTGTCAATCCGGGATGTCTAAAGTGTCTTCTTATCTGTTCTGTAGAAAAACCATGAAACGGTCTGGAATACATGCATACAAAGTGCAAACGACCCCAAACAGAAATGAGAAGCAAAATGTCGCTGCTAAAACTCGGAAACTCGCAGTTGCTCACCAATCTGCAATGAATCGAAATGGATGAGAAAATCTTCGTTGAGGTCGTCTTGCGACTATAGCCCGAACAGGAATATTTTGTCACCAAGTCAAAATTTGACGCTCCAAAGGATGTTCGGAAGAAGACAGTGTCAAAACTTCCTGATTTTCTAACTTCCTAATGCCTAATTCGGTATGCGGTTGCAATGAAATGAGCGCTCCCTCCGCCGATTCTGGAACTATAAATGGTCGACAATACTTCGTAAGAATTCCAAGATAATAAAAAATGAGCTAAAATTGGCCTATAGCTAAAGCCTGGACGCAAGTTTGTTTGCAGCTGGATTAAGCATGTTTGAAGCTCAATACGTCAATACCGACCTCCAGCAAGTGGAAGTGGAATTGTGGAATTGTGGAATTTTTCGTCACAAGAGGCACCATCAATGGTGAAATTTACATGATTTAATGCATCCAAAAACGTTTTTCGCCTTTTTTTAGAGCAGCACCATGAAAAACCACTATTTTGCGGGATTAAACTTCATGCCGCTATTCTAAATGCGTGCTATAATGGTATAAGACTAATTCGATGCATTTTGCCCCCAAGAACATGAATCAACCGAACAGCACCGAGCGACGTCCAATCGAAACTTATTGGGCCATGATGAAGCGGACACTCAGAAAGACCTAGGAGAAAGTAAAAGATGCAAATGACATACATAGTGAGAGGACAAAAAATGAGAAAGAGGTGCCGGATATGACTATACAAGCTCTTAATGGATGGCGTAACGTGAATGTGTCGAGAATTTTACCAAACAACCTCCAGTAATTGATCCAATATATGTAAACTGAGTTTGATATACGCATAAAACTTTCCTGAAAATCTGTTTTTTTTCGATAAATATATTAAATTGGTAAATTAACTGTGTTGCAATAATTTCTCTTTCTCTCTTTACTATGGAAGTGTTCTTGAAAAAGAAACCCCTTCCGGTTTTGACCCTTCATGCAGCATATTATTGAACTAGGCTCAATCACTTAAAAAACCTTCTGATTCATACTAAACCATTGAACAAGTAATGTTACAACCATTTAACTTCGATTGAGATTTTTTTCCTTTTCTTTGAAAAATTTCAGTTTAAATGGAATTGTTGGGAAAGGCATCTAACCTCATATACTTTAGTGATTGGTTTCCAAGAAATAGTTCTCAATACAAACACTTTTATAAACATGTAAAATCAGAGGCATCTCGTGATCCGAATTTTTTTTTAGGTTTTTAATTAGTTCAACATTAGTAAAAGTTTCACGGAGTCGATATTTTGGTGCTTATTAATTTACAAAAATAGCTGACTGCTATGTTCACTGTGCGTAGATCGATTATTTATGGTTTTCTTAAGGTTTAAATTTTAAATTATTCTCGATTTGGAATTTTGATGGAGAGGAGGGGGGGAGGGAGTTTAATTGTTTTACATTGGTCATTTTTTCAATGTTCAATGTTAAATTGTTGCCAATGCCAAGTAACAAGGGCATCTTTAGAACGATTTAAAATATGAAAATCCAGGGTGCTCCTTAACTTTTGAGCTCAAGATATGGGAAATGTGATCCAATGTGGGTCTAGGGATCTAGGATTCGGCTTATGCTTAAAACTCGAGGTAAATATTTGTTCACCTTTCTTATCCTTAAAATCATAAATATGCAGTAATATTGCCTCGTTGACATATCAATATGGGAAAAATGTACGGATAGGCAAATTTTATCGATCGGCCGAATTCTAGATCCATAGACCTACATTAGAGCACTTTCCCCTATTCAAAAAGAACAGATCTCTGAAAGCAATTAAATTTCTTGAATAGAAGTGCTTGGTGAGATCACTCCAAGCTTGGAAATATTATCCAGCTCAGTTCTTCCAACAACTACATCGATGAAGTTGCTGATTTCCATTTCTTCTCTGAAGTAGACTAAGATTGCTTGCCTGACAATATGCAAATTCATATAAAGTGACTCAATGTTCCGATTTTTCATGCGATTACCCTGCCACCTGGTGGTCGGTCCACCAGTCAGTAGTCAATATATACTAGTTGCCTATAAACTGTGAAAATGTGCCAACTCCATCAATTTGTTTACGGCAACTATGGCGAAAACAGTGAAACAACTTCGATCTATGGTTTGTTCGTACCGCCAGGCCTTCGTAGCCCACTTCGTGTCGGTCGGATACGATCGCCGAAACATCTACAAGATTCTGGCACTTCTGGAGAAGGGAGAGTTAATCGAGCGGAAGCCTGGTTCCAGCCGTCCAACCGTTTTAAGCGACCGGAGGATTCAACAGAAGCTTAAACGGAAGACGGCAGGCAAGGTGGCCACTTCTTTGGCCAAAATGGATATCTACATGCGGAAGCGTCAGTCCAAGCCAGCCGTGTCAGAGAACCTAGCGGAAACCCAGAAATAACGGCTGAAGAGATCTTCCCGGCGAAGCGGAACGTGGTGGTCGTTATGGACGATGGGACGTACCCCACTTTGGGCGGCAACGACTGGCAAGGCAAAAACTACTTCACCTCCCCGACAAAAGAAATTTGCAGCAATGTGAAGTATATAGCGCACACGAAGTTCCCAAAGAAGGTGTTGCTGTGGCTCACAATCAGTCAAAATGGGATGTCACGTCCCCTCTTCTTTTTGTCGGGGCCGAATGGCAAGATCTACAGTACGAAGTGCCTCCCAGAAGTTGCCGCCGTCATGAACAAGTAGCACAAGGATGACGACGTGGTGTTTTGGCCGGATCTAGCGTCGGCCCACGACTCGAAGCGGGCGCTGGAGGAAATGGAGCGGTTGGGCATTCCGGTGGTGCCCAAGCATGCCAACCCTCCCAACGTGCCTCAGCTCCTCCCAATTGAGAATTTCTGGGCCAAATTTGAAGAAGAGAGTATATTCAAATAATTTCGTGGCCAAAACTCTCCATTGATAATTGTGGAAATGCATTTTGAACATTAAGCTAAGAGCCTGTTAAAAACTCCCTACAGAAGCGTAAAAAGCCTAAGGTTTTGTTTTGTTTTGAAGTAAGGTCTCATAAATCGTGAATTCTAAATATTGAAATGATTCAACATGTTCTGATGATTTGGAGCTTTGTCCATAACCTACTCTTTTTATTGTTACGATGGATTTATTTTGCGTAAATTGAAGAAAATTTCCTCGATTTGAATAATTATCAGCATATCGAATGCCTGCAAATTACCATAATCTGAGATCATTTCTTCTGAAAAGAAAAAAAAACTCATTCCATAGGCGAATGTTGTATCGATACATTCACAGAAACATCAACAAACCAAACAAGCGAAAATTATTTAATATTAATTATATTCCAGATATGCTGAACCGATCGCTCTAACAGGTGTCCGTTCTTTCTATCTTATTCTGACTTCGATACCCATCCTCGATGCCAATGATATATTGTTTCGTTCAGAGTCTTCCAAAGGAGAACATCATGTGACATTGATAAAACGGGTTTGGCAAAAGATTTTTTTTTGTGTCTTGCTGATTTACTTCTCGTGTGTTTCTCCTTTTAAGTCACTCGCGGCTTGGCAGACCAGAGCAGAGAGCGGACCATGCAAAACTGTGGCGTGAAAGTAAAGGGTGGTGGTCAGTCAAGGAGTTTCCGAACTCTTTTCGAGCGTATACACAGTTAACAAAAAGTATTCGAAGCTATAGCGTTAAAATATCAATTCAATTAACATCTTTGTTTTTACTGTGGAATTAAAAGCGTGCGTACCACGCGGGAGTACACATTTTTATCATGCTACACCATGTCGTAACAATGACCACTATATATGGTTATTGGCACTGATCTTCGGCTTTTGGAGTTTGTGCATTTTTGATTAGGAGAAATATGGTCTTTGCCCATTTGGCTTAACTTATCTTAAGTAACGGAAGCTTTTATTTGTGGATTCCAGATGATTTTTAATGAACTGTATTCTATTGGAAACTGATAGAGTGAAAATTTCGTCTCAGAGAAGTGCTGCGACAATTAAGATAAACAACACTTTTAGTGATATTAGAAATCATAATACCGGATTTGTGGCGCTTAGAAATAGCGAGAGACAGCTTGCCTAAGGCGCCACACAAGCCTAAGGCGCCACAGAAGGAAGAGATTTTTTAGTTCAAGATTTGCATCATCGTGGCCGTCATAAAGCCGCTTGATGGGTGTGCGTTTTTTTATAGGTTCCGTGATCGATCAATGCGTTTCGATGAAAATGCTAGTGAGGGACACCGGTGATCAAGTTAAAGGTAACGTATAGCTCCAGCTCATTAGTTATTCTATTAGTGCGAGCTTCGATCAGAATCAATGTTTTGTCTTGCACTTCGATGAGGCTTAACTTATAAAAAGTGATTTGACGAGCAGCAATTTTCGACACCGTAGCTCCTCTAATTTAAGATCGTAAATCATTCAAACGTATCATGACATTAGTTTTATGGTTTCATTTAACATATCCATCATTAATGCGAAACAAGCAATATTGTGGACTTGATAAGTCTATGAAATTGATCAGATATTTTTATACAGTATATAAATAGAACACAAAGTATGGGCAAGAGCTGCAGTTATTATTAACTAGTTTCATTTTCAAAGTAGCAAAAAATAAGATACTTCTTTGCTATAGACTTATTTATACCCGAATACATAGAAATTATCATAATGTTCGGTATATTTTACTGTAATCTTAGGTTTTCGTTACTTTGTTCATTTCTACCAGAATTTGAATAGGTGAAATGCCCGGTAAATTTTAATTCCAATGACAATTTTGTTTCAGTTTTCTTCGAAACACATTCAACATTGTTAAATTTTAGTAGAATGATGATAACGTCGATGGTTTCACCACATGCCCCTGCAGAAATAAGTTATGTGTGATGATGATGACGGTCTCGTGAGAACTATTTATCTTTGAAATAAAACATTGAACAACAATTTAATCCAAATTGAAAACAAAACCAAAAACGTTCTGATGGCATTTACAGATATTCACTTATTGATCTTTTTCCATCACTGAAATAAATTTGATGAAATGCCGTTGATTTGAACATCATCTTTAAATGAGCATAGTCAAAAATGCCGACAAAGTTCAGGACATTGCCAGTAAATAAAAACCCACAACGAAAATTGAAAAACTCTGAGCAAAACCCGTATTTTCAAACATATCAGACATACAACCTGGCAAATCATTACTGGTCTACAGTGTCCCTCAAACAGCATAATCTTTCAATTTGTTTAAAGAATACAAAACAGTCAGCTATATCTGTTTTCGCTTCCGCGAGAAGATACCACTTTAATTTCATTAACAAAATAAAAATAATAAAAATCCATCATCACCATCAGCGTGAAAAGTAAAGTCTCAGTGTGTCTCTTTAAAATTAGTAAACATTTGACAATACCCCATACAAAATAACCGTTGTTATAACTTTGTCAAGATACAGAATAAGTCAAGAGATAAAAAAAAATAACAGATTAGCTGTTCAGAAAGGCAACTTTGACGTGTGAAATAAATTATATTTTAAAATCAATTGCTGCACGTTTACGTGACAGGTATCGAACTGAAACAAAATATTTTGAATTTACCCAAAGTTGAGTAAAATTAGCCCATATCATAAAATAAAGAACTACTCAAAATTGGGTATTTGATATTTGGGTTAATTTTACTCATTATTATAAAAGGGATTTTTTATGGAAATTGGGTATTAAAATAAAAAGAATACCTAGGCTGCATAGTTGAGCTTACTTACCTTACCAATCAGACTAAGGCCAGTGTGGCCTCTGCTGTACAGTCAGCCTTGCGAGTTCCCCGTGGACAAGTAAAAATGGCTTAAGCACCACTCCCGAGGGAGACCATCTACCAGTGTTGGGATTGCCCGACCTTATTGAGACCCTTCAGGGGAGGGGTTTGGGTTTTTCCGAAATCTATGGGCGGGAAACAAGCTGGTTGACCAAGGAAACGGAATGTTGCTCGAACAAAACGGTCGTGCAAATAGATAGACGAGATCCGTAAAACCGATTCAAGCCGATGAGAAAATTTCATTCGCGGTTGATATCATCACGGGAAAACCTTTTCCCAAACACCTCGAACAGATTCCCGTTCGATTAGAGATCTGTCCTTTGATTGGATTCAGAGCCAACCTCCCCAGGAAATGACCAAAATGTCTGAAAAAGACGACCGAAAACGTGAAAAAAATCTACCTTCACCTCTCTAGACTTCTCCCATTAGCACATGTGGAAACACTCTTATTATTGGTTACTTATTTATTTAACGCATCGACAAAAATAAAGGTTTCAATTTCTCGACTTTCATCCTCGTCTATATTTGTGCTCTATTCAACTACTTTATCGACAAAATTCATTTAGGCCTATCATACTTTTCCCTCACTATCTCACTTGTACTAATTTCTTCGTGTGCTTCTCTATTCTATATGCGGTGCGACAATGGTGTTCATTTGGCTGAGTTCAATAGATGTTGCCGATTACCGACGCATAAGCGGGACGAACGGTAGGGCCGAAATAAACGGTAGCCACGCTAGCGGTAGAACGCGACTAGGGGCGAAATTCACCATGCGCATGGGAAAAAGAATGAACATGCATGTTACTCACGATTTGTCACCGTTTACTTGCGTTGAGGCATCGGTGGTGGTTCGCTGCTGCTGCTCCTAGACACGTTCCAGACACGTGGTCATACTCCTACGGACTCCGAATTTACTGCTGCTGGATCGTTGTTGCCGTTGTGGTTGTTCTCAACGGCGCCTCACGCGTTGATTGTGCGACTTGCTCGACGGGGTACAGCCGTCGGATCGATGGTCGTCACCAACGATGGTACGGTGGTATCGTGCGCGCCTCGCACGCGGGTGTCACCGGTTCGAATCCGGTCGGAAGATGTTCGACGGATTATTTTTTCAGCATCGGTATGCTGCTATGCTGCTATGCTGGTACGAGAAATCGTCTCGTTGTTGCCGCCCTGCCAAGGGCGCGGGAATTGACGTAGCTGCCCTCTCCGGCCCACGTGTACCGCCGGGACGAACTTCGCAGCTGGAAAGCGGGGTCGAAAACGGTCGCTGACTCGGGGTGTGGTGTGACGGGCCTCTCGCAACTTGCCACAATCTGTCGGGAAAATATAGCGTCGCACGACAGTCACTAACTACCTGCCGCAGAATCTAATGAGCACACCATTTACCTGTCGCATCCAAAAACCAATGTTTGCACCATACACTGCCAACTAATGCACACCCTATGCACACTTTAGCTATATGCCTACTTAGATGACTCGCTAACTATGAGGGAAAATGAGGAAAAATCTAAATAAGCAAATTGAAGATTCTTCACGTTTTTGAATAAAGTTCACCTGAACTTTCACACCACGGCGCGATAACTCTACTGGACCGATCTCGCCTCTTCCACAAACCAGAACGAAGTGAACGAGTCAAGTTCTAAGCTCCTCAGATAAACCGCGAAATCTCTGTATCTCCATCACCGGAAATCACGCAAGTCCACGAAGTGGAATTTCGTGAAGGTCGCTAATCGCCTTTACGCACACCACTTCCCTATTTGTTAGGAGAAAGCATTCCATTTTCCCTTGTGGAAACGGTCTTTAAACCTGATCCCACCCGAAGATTTACAAAAGCAAGGGGGTCAACGATACTTGAACCTAGGTCGATAGCCGAGACTCGCACATGGTAAAGTCCGTTTGGCTGACGATTTACGCTCGGCGCCAGAATTCAACAAGGAACTCATTTTTCTTGTTGTATGCGGAGTGGAGCAAATGAATAAATGAACTCTAAACTAATGGTACTCAAAATAAATGAACTATTTACAAGGGGTAATTCAATAGGTATTTCAACATCTCTGTAATATGTACAATTTTATTAAATCTACTAAATTCTAAATTCAAATTCGTGGTACCGCCACAAATTGAGTTGATCCTTTTTTTCACGAGATCCGAGTAACATTTCCGTCGGAGAAAAGAGAAAGGAATACAATTCTACTCAGTCACTGAGTAGAATGGAACGAGAGTGCAGATTTATGAAGAATAGAGTTGGATTTACCCACTTTTATAAATCGCCTTATCTATGGTTTGACGTTTTATGAACAGGCTTATTTATTTATAGTAGAGCATCTAACGAGAAACAGGAGGAAGTGAACATACTACAAATCAAAATCAAACGCATTATCTAATTAAGAAAACGCTGTATACTCGACATTTGCGTTTGAATAGCTAAACACAAAATGGAACGAGGAGGAGAGATGATTGATTTGTACAATTGTAGTTTACTAGCAATAGTTAAATCGTATTTCAATCTGCAGAGAATACACAGAGAGTACCTCTTGGCTATTTTCTTGATGACATCGTTAAGAGTATAGTCAGATTTTAATCTATCATCAATAACCACTTGTGCTCAATTTTTACTGTTTGTACTTCAACCATCTACTCAGAGAACGTAAATCCCACATTCAAATGGGAAACGGCAACATTAAGGCTTTTAACTGCAATGATTAACAGGGTATCATCAGCGAAATCATTAATTTCACAAAATTGTTAGACTCGTTACACGCCATTAATGTCTAGAATGAATAAAATGGGACCTAAAACACTCCCTTGTAGTACGCTCAAGCTGTTCTCGCGAAGAATCCGTTGAGTTCTGTCAGACAAATAGTTTCCGAACCCTCTATAGGCTAGATCATTTGGAAATGGGGCACTTCATTTTAGAGATGGTGGCGCTCCAAATGGTCGGATATGCAAGTTTTTCACAGCGTTTTGTTGTTTGTAAACAGGGTTTTGTGGAAGGAAAGTCAAGATTTGTTAGATAAGTACGTGTAAAAGGTATGGGAAAAATGACGACAGAGGGGAGCTGATACATCTAAAAAATAGCTACAAAATATTTGAACCGTCTTTAAATGGATATGCCTCAAGTCTTATCAAATTAGAAAATTCTAATTTGATAAGACTTGATGCAAATTTGTTCAAAGACGAGACAAATGTGAGGTTATATGAATTTTCGGAATACTGTTTATTTTATTTATTAACTATATAACTCCTCAAGTTCTTCTGACATTTTAGCATACTGTTATGACTGATATGACGCAGAACTTCAGTTTTAAAATTATTTTATTTGACTGTTCAACTGCCCAGTCATAAAGTTCCCGAGGGGTTTTGATTGTGTCTCCATAATCGTGAGCAAGGTTTGCTCTCTTTGCCATTCGCTCGAGAGTACCAACAATAGCATCAAATAGACCCATGAGACGTTGCAAAGAAGTGCCAGTCTGCTTCCAATCCATACTTGGACTTGATATTGCACAAGCTGGCAAAGTTTTTTTTTTTTGTTTTTATAATGGGTCGCAGCTCTATTTGACATGAAAATAATGTTTGAGCAATATATTGAATTCTTTTAATGAAATCTAGCAATTTGATATAAGCAACTGAACTGCTATTGAGTGATGGGTCAATACTTCAGATATTATTATAAAGCTTTTGTTTTCCAATTTATTGTCCTGCTTGTAATGTACGTCACAGTTTTGCTAATAAACAGGATCAACCACCTGATTTAATTGTATTATGTATGTATTAATTTATTAAAGTTTAATAAAAAATATCATGATCATGATCTACAAAGCGTTTAATGGTATATACGAAGTCATACAAGTGTGTGCAAACAAATCGAAACAAATTTATCGCTGTGTGCTTAGTGCCTCGACAGTCGAAGCAACCGTTGGGTCTTTGTTCAACCGTCAACAACTTTTCAATATGGATGAGGCAATACCATAGAATGCCGCAACGTTATTGGCCAATGTTGGGATTCCGCTGTCAAGTGTTCTATTATTATTTTCACTCGTCATCGCACTCCGATCTTCCTCTCATCAAGTTTGCCCTTCTTGATCACCTCGCGTTTTATGGAATAAACGAAGCCATGCAAGAGTGTGCGAGCGATATTTGCTTCATTGCTGTACCGCTGAGTGCCTCGACAATCTAAGCAACTGTAGGGCTTTTATTCCAATCATTTCAACTTGTTAAAGTAGCTGAATGGTTACTATCTTGAGCCGTCACTCTGGCTCCAAGTTCCGAATCTCGGTTATGAATCGAGATGGTTTTTTTTGTGGGCCATTGAACTTCCGGACTCCAATCTCATACTCAACAACTAATACACTGCACAATCACACGAACACATTGAATTTTTCAAAGCGAATTGATTTGTTGCCTTTTTACCAATGTTGCATTTTTCCTTATCTCATCCATTACGAGAAATGAAACAAAGTCTTGCGAAATTGCATTACAATCTGGCTTTTTTTTTATTTTGGGTGTACTTAAAAAGATGTTTTTTTTTACACAATTTTTACGTTTATGACTAGTTAATTGGTACAATACGGCAGCCAAAATAGCTGATTTTTTTTTTCTCTTGAGAACCGGTTTTTGTTTAAAAATTTACACTTTTTTCGACAAGTCTCTGAATACCTTTTCCGCCCTTGCGCTGAACTGGCCGGCTTGACGTGCCGCAAGGGCTCAGTAAGGATCAAGACCCGTAGCTAAGAGTCAGTTCCTTTGTGGTTATATCACATTTATTAGCAAAGCAGCACATCGAAATTTTAGGTTCATTATATGCTTTATATCCCATGATTCCTTATATACTATACAATTTCAGATCATCCATGGATATCCCAAGTTTTGTAAAATAATTTTAAATCAGTTTTTTTTTCTGGTGGCTATGATACATTGTCTTAGCTTTCAGGTTCATGGTATAATTGCAGCAGGACCACAATCTGCAGACATTTAAATAAAAATGAAATTATTATCATTTTATATTATACCATCCATGTATTACATTTTGTATGCTTTTTTATAAGTCATTTTCAGTTTCGCATATATGCATCCTTGTCAGTTATAGCTCATCTAACCTACGTTATGTATTTGAAAAGATAGAAAGGTTTTTGATGTTTTTTTTATTTTTTAGAAAAAATCATATTCGAAAAATTCTACTTAAAAAAGCTCTTTCCTTCTTCATCAAAAATATATATTAATTTTTAACCTAGCAGTTTACAATCATTCATTTCCTATTTCACAGACATAAAGTATCATTTATGGGTCCAGATGAACAAGAGCTATCGAAAAATTCAATTTTTTATCTTTTTGTATGTTTGTTTTATTAAGATTCAGTTTTTGGATTCATACTCATATGAAATTTATTTCGCCATATTATTAGCTGTTTTCAGTTTTTTTCCAGTATTATTATGATATTAATACACATCTAATTTTTATTTTCAGTAACATACCAGTAGATGTCAGATACATCTTGTACCTACGTTTGTTATGTTCTCTGACTATTATTGTGAAAATAAATTCTAATCTAAAACAGTGGAAGTCTTTCGATGAGTGGATGTTCAGCTTAGTTACGGATATATGTATTCTTCTATAGTTTACTGGCCTGCTGGTATTATTATTTTATATTATAACGTCAGTTTATTATTTTATGTTATGATATTAAATGATGTGACATAATTGCATTTAAATTCATTTCATTAAAATCACTATTTCCGATGAGACTCACTACCTTAATTATTGCAAGGAAACGGAACAGCACATCGAAATTTTAGGTTTACTATTCTATTGCTATATAATTTCAGATCATTCATAGGTATCCCAAGTTTTATGAGATAATTTAATATCAATTTTTTTTCTCGCAGCTACATTGTCTAACTTTCAGGTCCACAAATGGAAGTTTTATTATCATTCTTATATTCATTCACTATATTATTTGTCATTATAATATTCATTCACTATATTTTTATAATTATAATATTAATTCACAAGATTTTAAATATTACTATATGACACTGAATATATATTGGGAAAGGAGGGAGCATCAGGGTATCACTCAAGCTGGAATTGGACAATGGAGTGGTATGACAACCGGCGTCTAGGAGGGAACAAACAGTATCATTTTCTTTATCCTACCGATTCGATTATGATGCTGTGAATTCTACTCCAACAGTTTTAGTGAGAGTGACGCGCTCTTCTTAACAAGCCATCCCGTAGAAAGCTTAATAAGTATTGTGAATTGGGTTATTCGATTTGTTGGATCGTATCGTTGGAAGGAGAATCTCATGTTCCCGCGGGTTTCACGTAAGTGTCTCTGCTTACGGGTCCGCCCCACCGTTTTTGGCCCTTCATACAGCGTTACTGTGAATACAACCCGGCAACTCAATTTGATCTTGCTATTAAGTGGAGCTGCATACATGACAAGGTCTTAGAAGGGATGGTGGCTACCTTACATACATACATACATACAAACAACTCCCTAACTTCCTCCCCCCCCCAAAAAAAAAAAACCCCCCCCCCCCCCAAAAAACCCACCACAAATATGCCCACCCCCCCCCCAAACACTAAAAAAAAATTTTTTAAAAATTTTTTTCAAAAAAAAAATTTATTCCTTTATACAAACATTCACTTAATCTATTATTTTGAGAAATTGCCACATGAGAATAGCGATTTATTACATTGTATTGTGATTTATATGACCTTGAAACCATTAAAAATTAATTTTATTTCGAAAATTTTTATGAACCCCTCTAATGCCGCAGAACGCATAGCTATCTCATGCATTATATTTTTTTTATAAATGTGCAATATTGTTCTTATAACAGCAGTTAAGGCTAGCTAATCACATCAATTAAAGATGTTTTTCTAGATTTTAATTCCACAACTAAACAATATTAGATTATGAACGACCTCAGTTTAAGCTTAACTCTGAACATTCGTTTAAGAAAAAACCACGAAATTAAGATTTTCAGTGAATTTTCACTTCAGTTATTGGGTTAAATTTCTTTTTTTTTACTACCGGCTTTAATTCCGTCCACTAAAAAGAAACGCATTTCATACATAAGGTGTTAGTTTATTTATCAGCCTTGATGGAGGCCATTTCAGCCTTTTATGTATATATGTAGTTCTTAACTACATCAATTGTTGATGATTGTTGATATTCGATGTTCGATTCTCAACGTCACTTTTAATAAATCTGTCAAAGTCTAGGCAAAATTAAGCTTTAAAAACCACTAGTAAATGGGGTGAAGGGCATTTAAGCCAAACTCCATTAAACCAAACACATTTAAGCCAAACGCTATTGGACTGAATTGATCATTAGGCTGAAAGTCACTACACCGAATTGGTCATAAGATCGAATAGACCTGAGTATTTCTTTAAATATTTGAGCAGAGTCAAGAGGTACGCAAAAATTATTGATTTAATTACACAGAACTTATTTTTAATTCCATGAGTTATGGGGCATTAATACCATTTTCAGTACCATTCGTAACATTAGCAGGACTATAAAGTACTTTCAGTACAGCGTCAGTATTTTCAATACATACAGCTTCCAAGTTCATCAGTTGTGGTAATAATTACACTTTGCTTATACTTTCAAGCCAACTAACCAGTCGGGGGTATTGCATGCCCCTAGAGGAGAGCGCGAGTCTAAGCAAGAGGAAGACAAAATAAATTAATTACTAAGTGCTTATTTGACATACTGATCCTTTTGGTTAAATGACCAGTTTGGCAGTCGGTCTAATAATCCATCCCCCCTAATAGATGGATTTCCATAAATCATAGGATCTTTTACAACACTGTTCAACTCAATAGAGTAGCAATCAATAAGTTGTTTTAGATACAAACATACGCATTTTTTCAAACTGAGCATCATCATCGCCATCTGAAACCAAAAGCAGTTGTTTCGTTCAAAATCGAATTACTGTTATAGAATATGTGTTCAGTTTCATGAATAGTCTTTTGAATTGGAACGAACTTTTTTTTTTCAAATCATGAGGAATAATGACCACTATTTGCGCCTTATAACCATTTATCACCTTATCACCTCAGACCATTTATCATCATAAAAGCAGAAGAAACATAGCTGTTGGAGTGGCTTTGACAATTTTCCCACAGATTTTCTGTCGAATTTACGTTCATGAACGCAAGCATATTTTTTGTGAACAAGGCTTTAGGCTGATTGGTTCGGCATTGTAGAATTGGAAAGCTACGCGGAAAAATATCCTCAACGTGCTGTAGTTTGGTATGGCTGAAAGTCTTAATAATCTTGGTGGGTTCAGCATTTGTCGCAACCACGAGTGTCAATTAATAGTATCAATAGCCATCCCAAGCAATCAAATCCTTCTCTTATAAACGGATTAAGGATTTTGCGTGTCTGTTCTGGGATTTAGCGTCATTATCTTATCACAACATTGAAAAGATAGAGAACGTTTACTTACGAGAATAAATTACCCCCTAACATGCCGTTATTATATCCAATAAACCTTAAATAATAAAATGCATTGCTTGCATGGATTTGTGGATATCGACAAAACATGAGCGAACATGGTTTAAGTTACTGCAAAAAGAACTCATGATGCATTGTGTGGCGAATAATATACTTAATTTGCGAACGGTTCATTCAAAATTAGAAGATATAACATACAATAAGGCCAATTTGATGATTGATTTCCTAATTCATAAGCGATTGTAATACGCTATGACTTTCAAGTACAAAGTTTTTACAATAACTCAACAGTGAACCCTTCGTGCTTAGACAAATATTATTTTGGACCACTTTAATTGATATGTAATTATTATGTATACGCATTACGCACCAACTACTAGCATCACCACGTATGATGTTGAATCATGCTCACATTATTATTCTTCACCTTCTTCGTCTATTTCTAGCTACAATCAAAGTAAACTTATTGTCGGCTCTAAACGCACTGTTCTATTGCGGTTCCAATGTTTTTTTTTTGAGAGCATTCAATCCCTGTACAATTAGAGTATTATAATAAATGTGTGATAAGTTTATCTATACTCTATCTCCAGGAAAGTTCCCCTGCTCAGTTTAGACTACACAACCCGAATAATTCTAATACTGAACCAGTAATCGAACTCAACCATCTTCAGCATTGTCTTGCTTTGCAAACCGAGTTAAGAGAGGCCCCATACTTACATATCCTTACTATAATTGATGTATTGATTCAACAAAATAATCCATCCGCCTGCCGCTGCTTCCTTTTCTTTAATTTGTGATTATTATTTAACTAACTTACAGCTAGTCGCTTTAGTACACAGTCATTTTCATTAGTTACACAGCTGGGTCACATTTTTTGCTTATTAAGCTGACCATGACCTTCAACAGCATGGAACAAGATTCAATTCATTTTTATCATGCTGTGGAAGAGCCGTTTGCAGCATCGTCACTGCCGGAATTCCCATCCATGTGCTTTTTGAATGGCATCGGTTGGATTGGGAAGATTTTCAGCTGTCTGATTCGTGAGATTCGTCTTCGTCATATCCTCTGAAATTTGTACGTTCAGCTTCCGGCTGCTGCCAAATGACGGTTGGTTATCTGTCAACAATAAATCAGCGTTGAAATATCGAACATTTGATAAGATAACGGCTTCTTGCACATCCCCTGACCGGATCGGTCGTCACCCATTTGCACATAAACTAGCGCCACAAGCGAAACGGTAAACCATCCATCACACTCATTGACGATAAATCTTCTAGCTGGACTTGGACAGAACTGGGGAACTTGATTCACAGGGCGGTATAACAAAATTCTAGGCGCGAGTTTGTACTTTGTAAGGAAATGAATCTAAATACACATGACGGATTTGCAGAAATCAACTTGTTCGATTAGTGATCACTCTCGTGCGGCCAAGTAAGCGATGTAATAATTTACTAATGTAAACAAGTTTTTTATTTTTTTTTATTTTGTCGATTCGGAATCAACAACAACAAATTAGTCAATCCTTTTTTCGGTAAACTATTCTTAGTAAATTCCTTTCCCTTTCGATGACATGTCTCAGGGAACAAAAATAATCAAAACTGATGAGTGTATTTTGCTTCACGAACAATTCCTAGGCAGCCCGTGAATTGAGCTCAGCCACCTCCAGCATGTTGTTGGTTTGTAGCTCCGCCCTTACCGACTGAGCTAAGGAAGGCATATTCTTTTGCTGGTGGAGATATTGACCACTTCGACCTGATTAGGTCAATTGTGGTGTATGTTTGCCGTATGGAATAATAACCCAACATGGAGCATTAGGCTAACATATTGAGAGGAGATGTTAGCCATCATCCGCGCTTACTAATTAGTCTTACGTTAGACTCACGTAAGGCATTTTTACACGCGTGGTTGGGCATCGTTAGATACGATTTTGACGTAGGACTACACGCTATTTCTAAACAACCAAAATTTGAGTACGATTGACTCAAATTCGTTGGAAGTATGGCTACTTAAAAGTGAGTAAAGATGGTTTGGAGTAACACGTTGACAATTAGATTCAAGTCGATGTTGACTGTTTGTCATCTTGCTACTACGACCTATCTTTACTCACTTTTGAGTAGCCATACTTCCGACGAATTTGAGTCAATCGTACTCAATTTTGGGTTGTTTAGAAATAGCGTGTACGTCTTTGTTTTCAATACAGGAGTACACGTTGCGAGTACGAGAATTTGGAGCGTCATGAAATATGCTTAGGTATTGAACGTTAATAACCAATACATTTCATGACTGATTGTCAGAATCTTTGCACCAATCTATCAAGAATATATCTACGCATCAATTATAATAGTAAAATTGATTGATTTTTGATATTAAGCTATTGAAAATAACGTTTATACAAGGTGATGTCTTATGATGTCGATTTTTCAGAGTAAATTTACCAAATACACAGTAATTTCCTAGCACAGACTTCATATTTAAGTAAGGGACGTCTCCTAGGCAGCCATGAATGTTATATTTTGCCCTTTGGGTTGATTTCAACGAAATTTTGGGTGAAATGACCTCAGCGTGTATTGTTTACACTGCGTGAGTTTCATTGTGAAATGTGTCGCAGTTTCGAAAATGGAGTCGAAGGAACAGCAAGTGCGTGAAAACATTTTGCACACGCACCTCGACAACCACAGGACTGAAGCGACTGTCATCCACGAACAACAATCGTGAAGCCGAAAACTTGGTGCTGCGAGTGGTGCTAATTTGACAGCTCGGTTTTCTTGAAGGCTATATGCAGCAAACACAATATTCGCGGCGGAAGTTGTCGTGTTTTGTCGTTAATTTGATTCGAGAGAAAAATCTTCCGTGATGTACTTAGTGCAGTAGTTATCCCAACGATAGTTATTTTTCATTGTTTATCAACCAGGTATAATAATGTTTTATCTAAATTACTGATACTAGTAGGTTGGTAGAAGTAATATTGTAAAGAAATACAATACATTGTGAACCGAGCTTAAAATGTTAAAATCGTCACTAGCGCCACACCAAAAGTGGCAGGCTTCAAGAACTAACGCTCTCTTCAGTCCTCTGTCCCCTCTTTCCCCCCCCCCCCCCCAAAAAAAAATTAAAAAAAACCCCCCCCCTCAATTTCCCCTCCTAAAAAATTTTCCGGGAACTTTTGACTCCCACCCGAAAAAAAAAAAGTGGAAAAAAAAGTGTTCCGTACTGTGTGTAGGATCACAAGCGAGTGGTTGCTGCCTTTAAAAGCAAACCCAACTGTTCCGTTCGGGATGTCGCGAAAAAGCTGCACGTGACCAAAAGTTTCGAGCAGAATGCCAAGAAACGAACCGCGCTCCGTTCAGAAAGCTCCAAACCACAATGAAAAACAGAATAGGACAGCTAAAACACGTGCGCGTAAGCTATACACACGAATGTTGACCAAACCACACTGCTGCATCATGGACGATGAAAAACACTCAAAAGCGGACTTTAAATAAATTCCCTGCAACCAGTATGTGACTGCGAAAGACAAGTTCGATTATCCAGTGCCTCTCAGGAAACAGCAAGTGTCAAAGTTCCCCAAGAAATTCATGATTTGGCAGGGGATTTGTTCGTGCGGTAAACGGAGCAAGCCTTTCGTGATAACTTCAACTGTAAATGGTCACGTATACATGAATGAATGCCTGAAAAAACGACTGCTTCCGTCTCTCAAAACACACAACGTTCCTACAATGTTTTGGCCGAACCTAGCCTCTTGTCACTACTCCTAGGATGTTCTGGAGTGGTACAAGACGAATGGTGTCGATTTCGTGCCGAAGGATTTTAATCCCCCAAGCTCTCCAGAGTTGCGGCCAATTGAAAAATATTGGGCTATGATGAGGCACGAACTTCGCAAGCATCCCAAAGTTGTCACTACAGAACAGGAAATGTTGAAGTCATGGTTGAAAGCGGAAAAAAATGTCGGTTCAAGCGTTGTACAAAATCTTATGCGTGGTATTAAGAAGAAAGTTCGGGCTTCTGGATTTGGTAAAGAAATACAGTGAAATAAAAATACCTAAGCCAAGCTTATACATTGTATTTTATTCCCTGAATACTTCATGACAATCGGTTGAGACACTTGTTTTTGAGGACGAGTTTAAAGTGATGCAATTTAACTGTGGACACCCTTTAGAAAATACAACCGGGGCCGTATCATCATTAAGGGCCACCAAATGCTTTCTAAAGAGTGTACAACAGAATGGCCCTGACGTCTCTTGAAAGTGTATGGGAATTAGATTGCTGGGTAGTCCTTCGTCACCTTTGCGCACAACCCCATTGCACAGTGGTCGGAGATGGTCAAATCACGAACTTCATTGTATAGCGTCTTAAATATTAACTTTATCCAAAAAGTGTCTGCAGACGAATTGTTCACATATGTGTTGCGCATAGTTTGGTAGCTTCAAAAAAATGTCATCGCCTTCTACGAAAAAAAAAAAAAAAAAACTAACTTATTTTTCCTTAATAGATAGAAAGATATTTTTTTTTTTTTTGCAAAGTTATAGATCTACTCAAAATATGAAACTTTGTTGAAGATAAAAAAATTCTATGTCAAGTAGTATTAGAGATATAAATCGTTTTTGGTGACAACCCCTTCAAAATTAGTTTTCTACTGAACCTTTCATATATACATTTGTTATGCAAACTATGATTTGAGCAAATGTAAACAACATAAAATTACTTGTTTTGGTGAAGACAACAAGTAGATTAATGCATTCCTTACAAAGTTAGAGCACCTCTTAACATCATTATACCGCAACTTTGACTGCATATAGGGGAGAAGGTGGCTAACCGGGAACCAAAAACTGCTATTAATATTAAAGCTTAGACTTAGTACTTTAATATAATGAAGGTTTTGTTAGCGCCAATACATAAATGAATGAGTAAGATTACGTTGAATGATTGCATGTTTTTCTTTTTTTCTAAAAGACTTTTTCTAATCAGAAACGAACATGTCACCTAAGTTTTGCAAGCCGGCATGAACATTTGAGAACCAGATATGATCAAATATAGTCATAATCAGCAAAGAAATGTTTCTGGGGTATTCAGAGGTGTTTGTATGGGAAATTGTGTGAAAGTGTATTGAATTTCATTTGGAGTCTTTTTCTTTTATTCGACAAATAACACAATTGTAATGAGACGACTAATATAACTCTTCGTGAAAAATCTAATATGGATGGTCAGATTAAAAACCTTCGACCAATGGAGCTCTAAATAAACGGTCGGCTAGTCCAGGTCTATTATAGACTGCATATGATCATGATCGATGGCAAGGTCGTAAATGCGGTGACAAGTACGAAATCAGCACAGTGATGTAATATCTGTAAGGCTACACCGACCCAAATGAACAACATCACTAACGTTCATATGCGACCAATAGATGAAGAAATATTTCAGTTTGGATTATTCGTTCTTCATGCGAAGATAAAGTACGTAATAAACATTTAACGTATTGTTATGCAATCCATCCTATATTTAAATAACTTCTACAGATTTTTTGAATATTTTCTTCGCGTGGGCTATAAGTTGGAAGTGAAAAACTGGCGTTGCAGTAGACCTGAAAAAGTTAAAGACCGCAAACGAATTATCCAGCAGCAATTCAAACAAAAACTAGGACTAATCGTTGACATGTCACGTGGTAATGGAGCGGGCACGTCAAATGACGGGAACACAGCGAGACGATTTTTTGAGAATGCTGAAGTTTTTGCAAAGATTTTGGGTATAGACGAGGAGGTAATTAAACGGTGCTCATAAATTTTACAGGTTATTTCTTCCAGAAGGGAAATTAATTCGTCCAAGATCAAAAACTATTGTCAAGATATTGCTTGGTTCTTGGTATCCGGAAATCCTTGGTTTTATTTGCCCGCTACTGATCATAAAATATTGATGCACGGTGCCGATGTAATTCTTCATTTTAGTGTTCCTGTCAGAAAATTGTCTGAAGAAGCGCAAGTGTCGCTCAATAAAGTAATTAAAAGGTTCAGGCTAGATCACATCCGGAAAATATCACAAGCTATTACAAAGGGTGATCTCATTTGTCGACTATTGGTTTCTTCAGACCCACTTATTGCCAGTTTGCTGGTAAAGCCGCCAACGAAGGACAACGAGTTTTCCGAGGATGCACAATATATGCTAGATTTTTCATACAGTGAAAACGATACAGATGATGAATAATTTTTAATTGATGTGTTGATATTTTGATTCAATTAATGTGCAACATAATGTATTGTTTTAAGGTACGCAGTAGCAAAACAATTGTGTTATTTGTCGAATAAAAGAAAAAGACTCCAAACGAAATTCAATACACTTTCACACAACTTCCCATACAAACACCTCTGAATACCCCAGAAATATTTATTTGCTGATTATGACTATATTTGATCATATCTGGTTCTCAAAGGTTCATGCTGCCTTGCAAAACTTAGGTGACATGTTCTTTTTGGATAAAGTTAATATTTAAGACGCTATAGAATGAAGTTCGTGATTTGACCATCTCCGACCACTGTGCGATGCATCGTCGAAAGATCTTCGTCTCGCGATATCATCCTGGCACTGGGCGACTACAATCTCCCGTTTTTGAACTGGAACTTCGACGAGGATGTGAACGGTTATTTACCATCGAATGCGTCTACGGAGCAGGAACGGGCACTTACGGAACCGATGTTCACCAGCGGACAAGTCCAAGTTAATTCACTTGGAAATTCAAATAGAAGACTCTTGGACTTAGCCTTTACCACCGAACCGGATGCTATCAACCTACTTGAGCCTCCTGTTCCTCTCTTGGACATCGATCAGCATCACAATCCGTTCATCTTGAAACTAGACGCTTACTGCAATTCGCCAATTAAACCCGATTATGATTCGTATCCACCTGAATTGAACTTCAGGCTCTGCGATTTCGACTCCTTGAATAATGTATTGGCTACTATTAATTGGCAACAGACTTTAGAGGGTGATTCCGTCGATGCTATTTTTGACCAATTTTACGACAAACTGTATGAGACTCTCTATGCGCGAGTTCCTCTCCGACGGCGGATTACAAGGCCAACCTCTGTGCAACCCTGGTGGAATCCAACGTTACATCTCATTGCCAGAACCAACGAAACTAAAAATAATCTCCGTGTAATCGAAACGAGGTCACGTACTGCTAAAGTCCAGTTATGAGAAACACGTCCAGAAATTGCAAGCGAACCTGAAGCAAAACACAGCGGCATTTTGGAAGTTCGTGAAGTCACAACTTTCTTGTGATAGTATTTCTATCACAGTTATTCCAGGGCTGCACGCTCTCGGTTCGATTTGTTTGTGTGCTTCTTCCGATCAGTTTATGCAGCATATTTAACCGTTCGTTAATCGCCGATGACATCATGAAAGCCTCGAACGACTTTGATGTTTCAAAAGGCCCTGGTGTAGATGGAATTCCTCGTGTCAATTGTGCTCATGTTTCGTATCCATAACCGTTCGTTAGGAGAGAAAGTTCCCTGGAATTTGGAAGACTGTGTCAATTGTGCCAATCCATAAGGTAGGAAACTGGAACCTTGTTGAAAAGTATCGTGGTATATCGCTTCTCTGTTGCATCAGCCAGGTCTTTGAAACGTTAGTTCACGACGCTGTGTACAATGTTGTCCATCCTTTAATATCGGAGTACCAGCATGGATTCGTTCAGCATCGCTCTACAACTACGAATTTGCTGTGCTATACAAATACGTTGTTTCGAGAGAATGAGTCCCGAAGGCAGGTCGACTCTATCGATGTTGATTTTTCTAATGCTTTCGACACAGCTGTACGCAGCCGAAAAGCTAAAGGCTGTAGGATTCTCAATTTGGTTCATTGAGTGGATTCTCTCTTACTTGACCGACCGTCAGTCCTTCGTTACGGTAAATTCCGCACGTTCGAGAACTTTCGCAATTACTTCAGGGGTACCGCAAGGAAGTGTGCTCGGCCCAATACTCTTTGTTCTTTTCGTTTCCTGTGCCCTCATATTTCATCGTTTAATCAAATGTTTGCCGATGACCTGAAGATTTTTAGAGTCATTATGTCTGCACTTGACTGTCTTGTCCTTCAAACGATATTAACGAACTACTTCTGTGGTGTAACGATAACGGTATGAGGTCGCGCTGGTTTCGGCTAAAGCCTCCATGGTTCTTAGATTCATTCGACGTCAACATGGAACTTCACAGATATCTACGCACAAAAGATATTATTCTGTACCTTAGTCGGCAGTATACTGGAATACGCGGCCGCTGTCTGGTCACCATATCACGCATCACTGATCATCAGAGTCGAACGAACTCAAAAGCTCTTCATCCGATTCGCACTACGGAATTTTCCATGGAACGACCCGTTAAATCTGACCAACTATACCGCAAAATGTATGCTGATTGGATTGCAAACCTTGAGGGCCAGGGGCACAATCAATCAGCAACTGGTTGTCTACGACCTGTTACGCGGCAATATAGACTGTCCGGAACTCTTACGCGATGTTCCCCTTCACGTCCCACCCCGACAATTGAGAAGCGCACAACTAGTCGCTGTACCTGCTCACCGGACCAGTTACGGCTTTAACAATCCACTTGACGCCTGCCTGCGAGCCTTCAACGATACCAATGAACAATTCGACTATAACATTAGCAAAAACGTTTTCAAAAATAGGCTTAAGAATAGTAGGTAGAGTAGTCTGTACGATTTTTAGTCGAAGACGAAGAACAATAAAATAAAAAAATAAAAAAAATAAAAAAAAATAATAGTGGATATATTAATGTAAATCAAAAATACTACAAGCATTCGTATCTATAATATATGATCTTCATTCGGGTCATCCTAAAATGTAAAAAATGTTGTAAAGTGTTAAAGTTTATAGTTCTATGGTTCCGTGCTTAAACACGTTTTTGTTTGTTTTCAGCGATAGCAGCAATTCATCAAAACCTTGATTTGAAGTATCCTGAAAAAGTATGTTAAATCTATTGAAATTTTCCAAAACTAACATTTATACATTTTAATTTACTGTTGCCATGGTCATTAATTGCTGCTTGATGCTGATTTTATAACAGCAATCCGCTTTTATTTTTGCTGGCCTTATAGTTATTGCACCTGAGCTAGGAAAATAGAGAAGATTTAATTGAAATCGAGTTAAAGACAAATGGACATAAAAAACAATAAGTAATGTACTATAATTGTTATATCTGTATTCTCCGTACGTGGAGTAACGATTTTGATGTAGAAAGAGATGTCCGCTCATCATCATGAGGCACCAAGAGTGGATAGTAATTTTTGCTAGAATGAAAGATATGAAGAGAAAATGTTGAAAATTGAATAGAAGTTTTGAAAATTGGGCGAAAGGGCATGGGTTAAGTAGTACTCGAACCAAGGACGTTACCATTGTCTAACATCCCAAGCAACACCAAAAACATCTTTTTGATCAGTTATCTTGAAATTTGGCTATACAAGAGCATGAAGAATGAAATGAAAAACATCTTTTGTCATATTCAAGCTAAGAGGATGTTGTCGCAAAACATTTGCCATTCATAAGTCACTCATGAATTTTTCTAGAACATATGACTTAATTTTCGATTCAAATATGAGCAAAACAGCGTAATTAACCGATATTTCTATAACATCTTTGAGGTTTTAGAGATGCACTGCATAACATGCTTTGGACATGACGATGTCTTATCTAGGTAGTTTATAGCATCACAATAACCAATAGGTTATAATCAAGTTATTAAAAATTGAAACTAAATGCAGAAATGCAACACAACAATTCAATCCAACTAGTGTCAAACTAGCAGATGTAAACACAGATTGAATTTGACAGTAATGTTTGTTATGAATATGATGAATTTGTTTATGAATTCCCATTACTTTTTATAAATTTTACATATCGATTAAAAAGCAGACCTAGCCCATTTGCATATCTTCTTAAGAAACGGTTAAAGAATTGGTCTAACTACAAGAAACAAAAAAAAAACAAACATATTTTTCAGAACTATAGCATGCAATAAGAATCACCATCATTGTGATGGTCCACAAGAAATGTCATTTTTTCTAAAATTTCTGGAGCCAAATAACATTTCACTAAGAAGATGCTCTAATATGGTTATTATGATGTTATAATAACTAACTCAAATAATTTGCAATGGTCCTCCATGAACATGTTATTAGACTGCTCTCAAGATGTATTTTGGACTCAATTTAAAAACACCACTCACTTTCTCCCCCCTACCCCAACCATCCTTTTTTTCCTAATACCCTCAATATTTCTACTCTTTTTATTTCTTCATTCCTCTACTTTCCCCCCCCCCCATCCTCCCTTTTTTTTTCAACCCGTTTTACCGGTTTATATACTAATTCCAACTCCAAACTCTTACAACTTCCCACACCCCCTCCTACCCTAACAACCATCCAAGTTGGTTTTCCAAACCCTCGAAATTTTTTCTCGGTTTTTATTTCTTCACCCTATCTGTCCCACCCCCCCCTCACTTCTCCTACTCGCGGTTTTTTTTTTTTCGAACCCCCATGTTTGTTCGCTTGGGGTTTATATTTTATGCATAAGGTTCCCGATGAAATTGCCACTCACAAAATTGATTCGCAAAATTCGAGTTTTTCATCCGATTGCCATCAAATTTTCAGGGATTGAGAAATAAATATTAAACTTCATTTTTACCATTTTACTCGTATTTTATTTACAGTCCATACGCAAATGCCCGCACCTTGGCCTTAACCCCGGCCATAAGATTCTGCACAACCTGTGAATCAACCGTTTTTTGCATGTAAACCCATACTTCCTTCAGTTCCTCGACTGTCTTCACTACCTTAGGTCGTTTAAGAAGGTGTTGTTTCATAATCGCCCAGTACTTCTCGATGGGGCGGAGCTCCGGAGTGTTGGGAGGGTTGAACATTTTTGGCACGAAATTGACCTTATTGTCCGCATACCACTTCAGCACGTCCTTGGAGTAGTGGCATGAGGCCAAATCTGGCCGAAAGATTGTTGGGACGTTGTGAACCTTCAGGAGAGGAAGCAGCCGCTTCTGGAGGCACTCTTTTATGTACACCTGTCCGTTCATCGTGTCCTGGGTCACGAAAGGTGCACTCCGCTTCCCGCACGTGCAGATGGCTTGCCAAACCAGGAATTTCTTCGCAAATTTGGACATCTTCTGAGTGCGGACATGCTCCGGAACAGCTGAACTTATCCTTGACTGTGAAAAACAGGTTGCCGGGGATCTGTTTGAAGTCAGCCTTCACATATGTTTCGTCGTCCATGATGCAGCATTCAACATTCGTCAGCATGTTGAGGTACAACTTCCTGGCAGGGGTTTTTTGCGGACTTGTTCTGCTTCTCGTCGCGATTAGGGGCCTTTTGTACCTTGAACGTTCGAAGCCCAGCCTTAGTTTTGGCCTTCTGGACAAAACTTCGGCTTAGGTGCAGCTTCTTAGCCACATCCCGAACGGAGGCGTTCGGATTTCGGTTGAAGGCCCCAACTACGCGGTTGTGATTTTTGGTGTTGTACGGAATACTTTTTCCTTCACTTTTGGGCTTCCGATCGGTGGTCAACCGTTCCTCGAACAGCTTAATCCCTCGCGACACCGTGGAATTCGCGATTCCCAACGTTTTAGCGATGGAACGATGGGAGAGATCCTTGTTCTCGTGATGAATGCGCAAGATTTTATCACGCACGAGCTGTTCTTTCGACTCCATTTCCGCGAGTTTTGATTACAGGACTTTAAAACTTGCAGGATGTAAAAATAATGCACTATGAACTAAATCCACCCAAATTTTCATTAAATTCTACCCAACGGTTAAAAAGTTAGAGCAATTTCATAGTGTGGCAATTTCATCGTGGACACCCTTTAGCACAGGACAGGACAAACATTCCATAAAAGAAAACCAATTCATATACTGGCTTGATTTATTTTTTTTCTTTGTGAGTGCAGCCATCCATTATAAAGAAACAAAAAAAGAATTTTGTTTCTCAGAGAAGTCTGTCTGGCGGAACAACATTTCTGCTCATCACTATTTTTCTTCTTTTCTGCTGAGAAGTTGATTATCTCCTCATTTGTCACACCTCTTGGTGGTGCGTGTCGAGCCGGGTGTGAGTGCTCGAGTTAAAAACCCCAGATGTGCCTCAACCGCTCTCCTTGTGTGCGGAGTCCCCGTCCCCCACCGCCGTCCAATTCGGTCCACAGGTCCCTGGGGCCACCTCAACGATGGGTTCACCACAACATTCTATTGCTATCAGCATCTATAACAATAGCAACAGCCAGCAATTACCAAATCGGATAAATCATCCGTAAATACCGTGAAATTCTAGCGTGGCACAGCAAAGTCTACCATACACATCATAGGAAAGCTTACCACCTCGTCCTGCATGTCTTCTTGACAGATCTCACAACTATAAATTTACCTATTCCAGGAAATGTAGCGGGTACTTTAAAAGCACTGAAAGAAATCACCCATAAACCGGAAAGTCCCAGTGTTTTTCGATGCGCTCAACAAATCCTGCCAAACCAACAACATTCTCCTTCATCATCGATCAAAAATACGCAATCACCGCCGCATCAACAAAGCCTATATGTACAACCGAAACAACTAACTAGTATGTCCGGGCTTCTGTACCGCAAAAGCAGGATTTATGGCACAATTAAACTCAAGAATCGCACCAAATAAACTACAACCACCAGCATCACCACAGCACTACCAACAGCAGTCTCCTTTAGGTCCACGACAGCGCCGTCAAGTTGAATCGACATATCAGAGAAATAGTCCGTCGGATCAACGGTCATCATATAGCACTAGCAATCAACAACAGCAGCAACCATCACATGGAATCGATTCATTGTCCCATTAAGCATCCATTCACCAACAGTCACACGTTTACTATCAACAGCAACCAGTTACTCAAAGAGACGATCGTAGTAATAATGCAAACACCAACAACGTCCTAGCGTTAACAAATGCAGGTTTTTTGGAAAACATAAACGCCAGGCCAGCAGAGCAAAGTCTTTCCGGTAAGGCCTTTGCAGTTAGGAATCTCATCAATAGTAGGCACTGTCTTATCCTCGGATATATCAGGAATCGTTAATGGATCAGATCGAGCGTGGTCAAAGTTGAAACGCAATCGGACGATTAAAGGCCTCCCCAAACTGCAGCGTTTTTTTGCCGCCGCCGCAGCGAAATCGCGGCGAAAAAATCGCCGCGATGAGATTGCACTGCGGCTTGTGAGAGCGCACAAACCTACGCGGCGAAACGACGTCGTTCGAGCGGTTTTGCAGCTGTTTTGCAGCGTTTTTTTATTTTTCGTTCGCTTTTGATTCGCTGTCTGCAGCGTATTTGCCGCCGAAGAAGAAGCGCGATTTTCCTTTTCTGACAAGGTATACAAGCGGTGAGCCGAGGATAAGTGGATTTGTTTTAGTTTTTGTTAAAGTAAATATTAAATTTTGTGCTCATTGGAAATAGGTAAAACGGAACAACTGATAGAATTAGTTCGAAACCATCGAATATTGTACGACTTGGCTCACGACGATTATCGCAACATTATAAAAAAAGGATAAAATCAGATTGGGACAGAACTCGGAGAAACGGGTAAGTTTGCTGCCGTTTTGTAATGTTGTAAGTGAACCTATATTTTTGATCAGTTGTGGGAATCGTTTCTGTTTATGCAATAAAATGCAATTTGAACCTTTTCATTTGAGTAATACATTTGAACCGGGAAAAATAGATCTCAAGTCGACATTGTTTTTAAAATTTTCAATCTGTGGTTACACTTTAAGATTCTAGAAAATATTCTTTCAACCAACTTGGCTGTACAGATTTTTTTCTCTTAAACTGACTAATTTATTTTTAGTGACTTTGTTTAGGCTGCTACATAAAAAAAACAGTTCTTGGCAACTTATTAACGTACGTGAATCTGATATTGTAAACAAAGAGGGAAAGATAAATTCAAACGTTAAATTATCAAAACCCTTAGCACTTCCACTCAAACTAGGAGCACCAACACATAGAATAACACTTCCCTTACATGATGGTGATGCTAGTTTCCGTGGGGGTGCTGGGATCTTTGAGAAAATTATGTTTCAATCTTTGTTAATCTCTTTGTTTACAGAATCAGATACGTTTTTTTGAATAAGAAGTTATCGAGAGTTGTTCTATTCTCACTTTTTTGTTTCTTTTTTTTTTCTACAATATGGTTTCAGCGAATATGCAGAGAAAATTAAGATGCACTTTATAGCAGAACAAAATATTTTCATTTTTTTAATATGCAGCGGTTAATAAAGGAACAATGTGATTAACATGGACACAATAAGTATAGTACACAAATATTTATGATCGAAAAATTAAACTGTGTTGATGATATTCCATATTTTAGAGAGAACCTAATTTACACAAGGTTACACAAGGTCTTTAAAAGTAGCTCGAATAAACCGTTAAAATCTAGAAAATTCGAGTTTTCTGAAGAATCAAGAAACTAGGACGCTGGGTATAATAAAATTTTGTATTGAATTTGTGTTCTTTGGTATAAAAAAAAAACTCCATGGAGTTAGGGTCTTAAGGTTAGCAAGCGCAATTCAAGCTTTATTGGTAGTTTATAGATTCGATTCATATTCCTTGAAGTACAGAGATCAAATTAAAATAATATTGTAAGTAGTATACAAATTCTTCTTCTTCCAATGACTCACTGGAATTGAGATCCATTTATCTACAAGCACAATCAGAAATGAGACATCAGTGTTTGGTTTTCGGTCATATTCCTAGAGGTTCAGAAATCCGATTCAAAATAAATTTACTTTACTTCAATGAGTACTTTCCATCTCAATACTTGTTTCAGCTTTCCGCCATGAATTCATCGTATTAAGAAACTATCAAACGATGGACGATTTAGCCAGTTGAATACTCCAAGAAGATCATAAAAAACTTAGAACATCTATTGATTGTAGCATAAGGGAATTTTTATTTAAGTATCATACAGATAGGACTGAAGGGTCTCAGATTTCAATAAAACATTTCAACGAATAGAGTTTATATGAACAGAAAAAAAAAATTGGAATATATCAGAGTTCCAATTTTCCCGAAAAACCTAAATTGAAATATTCCAATTTTTCAGGACATCCTTATCGAAAAATTAAGGCCTTTTTTATATCTTATTTGAGAACCGGTTAGACTTATCCATTTGAAACACTTCAACGATTTTTATAAATATTTTCTAAATGAAAATTAATGAGTTCTACTTTCAACGAGGGGTACGCAGAACACTGTTTGGAGTGCGTTGTACTCAAAATACTCTTGAATTTCTTGGTACACTGAGAAAAAAGATTGGAATACGTAAACATATTCTAGTTTTATTTTTCCAGGAATTTCACGTTGAATTTGACACAAACATGATATTAGTTTGATTTGACTGCCTACGGTAGTTAAAACAAACTAAAATTTTTAGTAACTGTTTAGGAATCAAGCAGTTAAGTTCAACTGACATTCGTTTGAATTTACCAATATGGTAATTTACACATTTACATTTACATTCTTAGCAAAATCTTTGTAAGAGCCGTTTCTAATGTTGCTCTACACACTTAGAAAATTTTACGGTATTCGGTAATTTTTTACCGAACTTTCAACAGCTGAACGTTCGGTAATCCGATTTACCGGATTTCGGTGAAATTTTACAGTATTCAGGTAAAAAAATTACCGGAACTTGTCAAATTTTACCGAAATCCGTTAGATCGGATTACCGAACGTTCAGCTGTTGAAAGTTCGGTAAAAAATTACCGAAAAATGTTAAATTTTCAAATTGTGTAGTATGTTCATGCAGTTATTTATAACATCAGGCCGATTATTGTTGTTGAAGATTTCCTATTTAAACATAGTAAGATTTCATTAAAGCAGTCAGTCAATTGAACCGTAAAGGCATATGAAACGAGTAATTCATTAAATAATTTCCAATGAATTATTTCTATTAAAGATCCATTCATCCGAAGGCCGATCCGAATATTGTAATTTATGTACTAAGACGATTCAAAAGACGAATAGAATTTCACTGAGTATGTTATAAAAATGTATACACACTGATAAAGAGCAATGATAATGACTATGTATCCCACACATGAATTTTAGCAATATAATCAACAAATAATATCTACCTATTTGTAGCCACACATACTTCCTATGTGTACAAATAACTATTATGTACTTACACATACTTTTCATTTGCTACATAAACTTCATTTGTGTTTCACAGATGTATTTATGTATAAATAAATGAAAACTTTGTGAAATTTTATAGGAAGCATATGCCAATAAATATGTGTAGATCATTTGCCGTGTACGATACTCAAAGAACTGAAATACCATTTATCTGAACTAACGGAAATTTATCTAACTACCAACAAAAGCAGAGACTAACAGCCATAATTTGCTTGGTTTCCTATTTAATGTCTGTTATGTATATAAAGGCAGTAATGGTACTTAAGTTTGTAGTACATTATTTGGACAATGATCACATATTGATCATAGGCAGCTATACAGCTGTCAGAAAGCATGGATTCCTGTGAGATATATATTTGCCTATAACAAAAATTGGGTCATTTGAAAATAAGTGCACTAAGGAAGCTTAAAGGATCAAATCTGTACCTAGAAATGTTTTAGTTATAAAATTTCGAGGTATACATTTTTTTGATAAAATCTAAAAATATATATATATATATATATATATATATATATATATATATATATATATATATATATATATATATATATATATATATATATATATATATATATATATATATATATATATATATATATATATATATATATATATATATATATATATAGAAAATAACACCAAACTCGGCTAAATTTTCTAGTTTTCTTTTAGTTTTTTAAGGTTTTTATGGTCTCAGAACCAGAGAGCCTCCTTGTTTTTAAATTCTTGAAAGATTGGACATTTTTGCATAACATATCAAAAAATTGGCAATGTATGTATTTTAGTTTTTTTTTTTTCATAAAAGCTATGTTTTTTAGGTTTTGCTTACTGCTTCTACTTGAAGGAACTTTCCAACCATGCGTCCCCATCAATCCGAAAATATTTTTATAAATTTATTTCGCTTTTTGAGAGCTAAGTGATGCCACGTGTTCTCATTTTTAGAAATACTCGACTTTCCCCCTCTTTGGTGGTTCTCCGTCCATACATTTTTTAAATATAAATGGTGCATGTGTTCTGGTCAACATTGTGTAAATTTTTTTAATACACACTTAGAAAATTTTACAGTATTCGGTAATTTTTTACCGAACTTTCAACAGCTGAACGTTCGGTAATCTGTTCGGTAATTAAATCAATTACCGAACGTTCGGTACTCAAATTTTTTGACGAACTGTCAAAAACTACCGTACAGTTCGGTAATGGAAGATTTGATGATCTGTCAAAAATTAACGTACAGTTCGGTAATTTGTGTAGTCTGGTACCGAACCGTTTCGGTATTTTGTTTTTGTTTTTATCATTAAACACCAAAATATTCGGATGTTATTGGTTAATTGAATATATTAAACAAAACTATATTTGTTGTTATTCCGACCGGGACTGTGAGGTCTTTCCAGCATATGGCGCAGTCAACGAAATACTACGAACGATGAGTGTCGGCTGCATCGGATGCTGGTCAGTGAAGTTGTGTTCTACCTGTAGATGGATACAATGCAGCAAATATATTTTGCATGTGTATCATTTAGAATAATAATCCCTTTTCACATCGAACCTCTTGATTGTTTAGCGTGTAATCAGCACATTTGAAATATTTATAGCTAGCCGGATGATAGCTCCAATTAACGCTGGTTTATTTTCTACATACATACATGGAATAATTAAATTTAATCAATATCCAAACCACCTTCTAGACAACCGATCACTGGAACCACGAGGCTTCATAGAAAATGGCTGACAGTTTGACAGTTAATAATACTTTACCGGGCTTCGGTGATTCAGAGTTCGTTTTACGTTTTGTTCGGTAAAGTTCTTACCGTATTCAGTGATTGTTTGTTTTTACCGTATGGATTGTATTTTTTTCTACCGTATACGGTAAATAAAATTCAACATTACAGATCGTTCGGTAAAGTGTTACAAAATTACGGTAACATTTTTTATGTTTACCGAAAAATCGGTAAGATGTTATGTTTACCGAAGTGTTTCGTCAATTTTTTTACCGAACAGCAAAATCGAATTTAAGTGTGTAAACAATTATAGCGTTAAAAAATCTTTCACTTTTGCGTAACGCTCTCATTTTTCAAAATTTTGAAATTACACCCGGTATAGAAAAGAGAAACGTAGTCCTACGTTAAAACGAAAAGAATCCACTTTTTCATAATCAATGTTGCAGTAAAGGAGAGTTTTTCTATTTTTTGGGTCGTGCTCAAATCTTTGAAAAGCTCCAAGTTCAGGTGATAGAGGTTCCAGAAACTGGAAAAATTCCCCATGTGAATTTTTCGTAATTAAATAATTATGCAAAACACATGCTGCTCTCACAATAACAATGGTGGTGGAAGTTTTTGTCTCGATTGGCCTGAGAAAAATTCGCCACTTCTGAGCCAATATACCAAATGCATTTTCAACCACCATACGTGCCCCAGACAACCTTGTGTTGTAGTTTTCCAGTTGACGATTTCCTCTAGATTGTCGGTATGGGAATGGCCTCATCAAATATGGCTTTAAAGCAAAAGCCTCATCTCCGACTAGAACATGAGGACAGGGTTCATTTTGGCCGGGTAGATGAATTGGGTTTGGTACATTCATTAAATTTTGCTCGAATCTTTGGCCCATATGAGACATTTCAAGAATCCCGCCATCGCTATTTTTTCCGTAACCTCCTATATCCACACTCAGGAATTTGTAGTCTGGACCAACAATCGCCATTAATACCAGTGAAAATTTATGCTGGTAGCACCAATAATTGGATCCAGAATTGTCAGGACACTTGATAGTCACATGTTTACCATCAATGCTACCAATGCATTTGGGAAATCGCCATTTGTTTTTAAATCCTTCTGCTGCACTTTTCCATGTATCCGTTGTGGGTTCTGGTAAATACATATTCCCCAATCTGCTACATATGGCTTCACAAACCTCTAGAGTGATTTCACTTACTGTCGACAATCCGACACGAAAGCTATGTCCAATAGTGTAGAAAGAATCACCAGTAGCGAGATATCTGTAAAAAATTAAATATAGACCAGTCGTTATCATGATTATCTCTTTTTCTTACAGGAGATGAAGCGAAAAAAAATGGAAGAATCTTAGAGGTTCTTAGGCTAAGTATATCAGGACAACTAAAACAAAAACAGGTCAAGCTGCAAGTAGTCAAAAAAAAATGGTTGTGGGCTAATCAGATGCAAGACTTCCGACCGTATCTCTCATTTGCACAAACATCTTCCAATGTAAGTGGAATTACATCACTCGAGGATGCTCCGGATGAGGAATTTGTTAATGCAGAAACCGAAGATAATTCCGCGGATCCTATAAGCATGTCCGCTGAACCTTCTGAAACATATGAGTTTAATGAATCACAACCACCGACATCATCTCCAGTAGCAGGGCCTTCAAGAGAAAGGTCGAAGAAACGTAAGGCAGAGACACCGTCGTCGGTAGAACAAGTAATTTAGTACTTGGAAAATAAAAACAAAAACAAATTTGACGCAACAGAATGTTTCTTTTTGGCATGTGCCAAGAATTTGAAAACTTTTTCGAATAGGAGGCAAGTTTTAGCAAAGCTCAGAATTGCGCAAGTAATGATGGAGGAAGAGCTACTAAACTTACAAGAAACATAAACATTAGGTACATACACAACACAACAGTACGACGATCAACCACACGAAAATAGTGACCCATTGGAGATAATAATTGCACAATCAGAATGTACACCTATTGCTAATTTACAGAACGCATCTAATTACTTTTCCTCATTTGAACAACATGTTGAATAATTTTCCTATACTAATAAATAATACACTAAAAACACAAAATGTTTATATTTAGTTATTGCGTATCCTTCGTCAGATATACGTATTTCACCTACTTCTTTCAGATTTCCTCAGTTTCGAGTATTCCTAAAACTAATATCAACTAATATGATACCTACCCAGACAACCACAAATCGTATAACAGTGTTCAAATAGTATCGTATATTCGTATGTTTTAAGTCAAAATCGCAATTAATTGTGGCCTTTATCGTATTCTGTTTAAGTTAAATCGTAAAGAGTGCAAATTTTCGACTTATATACCATGTGTCATTTATTCAGCGTACTGCGTCACAAACTAAAACAGGATATACATCGCTAAACTTTTTAAATCGGATTTGTTATTACAAATCCAATCGCATACGATATTAAATCAATTCGTTTAGGAAACCAATGGAATTTGCACGTATATGGCCTCTTTTTTTGCACGTAAAAGCCATATTTTTGCATTCTATACGATTTGTTTACTTACATATATGTTTGTATATCATAAAAACAACTTTCAATATACGTGCATTTTGGTTGTCTGGGTAAGATTCTACTTGTTCCTAAAACTAATATGATACTTAAGATTCTACTTATAATATCCTCTGTCTCAAGTATTTCTAGAACTAATATGTTACCTACGTTTTTACTTAAAACTAACAAGTTACCTACATCTCTACCTAAATTAAATATGGTACATAAACTAATGGCAGATGATGAACTGAAAAGCCTTGGATATCTGTTTCCTTAACCACTATTTAGCAAAGTTAACGAGTTATGTTTGAAAATGACGAAGATACAACTCGTAGAATATCAATAAGTTGTTCTTTGTCACGTCATACCCGTTTGAGAGTATATGCTTTGCAACGTAAAATCTGAAATCATACAATTCACACTCTATGTTCAGGGAGTCAACAAATTTACCATCCCGAAACCTTCCTTAATCAGATCGGGAATCAAACCCAGTAGCTTCCAGCATGACCTAGCTTCGTAGCATTATAATTGATATTTTATCAAAATATGTTCACTATTTAGTTGAATTTTGAAATAAAAACACTCATATTCCTTAATTACAACGACACAATCTTTACAGCCGCTTTCTTAATCTAAATCGCTAGATATACTTCCAGCAACATGGAAATTGTTGTGGTAATTTAAAATTTGTAATCCATTCATTAATGCACATTAATTGATTCACCAATTATTTCACATTAAATGTCACCTCTTCCTCAGACTATGAAAGACCTTACCTTAAAGCAATGGCAAGCCGTACTTCCGGAGCAATTGCCTCACGGAAATTCATGTCCATTTTTCGGATGCCATTCACAATAAGATTCAACAGTTCGTCGAAGCACTCCATTGACATCCTATAGTAAATGTAGAACCGTTTTGCATCCTCGCGAAGTTGTGGCATTAATGTCTGATATTCGCCAAACATGTCACGCTCTAAATTAATCGGATGGATCCTCTTCCTTCTGAAAACATAGCAAATGCATTCTTCGAAAACTGTGTCGCTAATATGAGGCAATATATTAATTACCTCAAAGCATCTTCATTTTCTGCTTGTAATGAAAGCAAAAGTGCATTTTCTTCATCCGACGACGAATTCATGGTCACACTTTTGTCGATGCTATGGCGAAACTGCCGCTTCAGTGTGGGTACCTACGCGAATATCGCTACCGCCTCAAACGCGATTTTGCGATGTTTTTTTCGCCGAGATTTCGTCGCGGCGGCGGCAAAAAAACGCTGCAGTTTGGGGAGGCCTTAATGATCAAAACGCACAAAAAATTCTCTAAATACGATCACACCGTCTATCGAGCAAATCAAGCCAAATTCCACATGTTAAAAAGAGAGAAAGAAGAAAGACTGTGTACACATCCAATCAGCGACGGAGATTTATGATTCCCTCACAATCTGAACTAACTAACAGACGTTGTTCTAATATAAACAAACATTTCGTTCAACGGAACAAAAGAAATCATCGAGATATGAATTACAGTTATTTAATTTGTTGATTTATTTTTTCCAGTCTAAAGCAAGATAATCGTTGGAATAAAATTGAGTGGGATAGGGTAAATCTTTGAAGAACTAATTCTTCTTTTTTAACCAGCAGAATAGTAACCATGAATAAATTAAAGTCTTGTCTAGAAATTCGGCAAAGATCGTTGACGTAGCATCTGATTTTCTGATAGAATCGATACTTGGCAGCTGCAACCGATGCCTTCTGTCTGCTTTGCTGATTATCGAGTATATTCACTTCCTGATTGCATTATGATTGCTTCATTTTTTCTCTGCAGATCATCTTAGATGGGTAGCCTCGACCTAATGGATTAGTACGGTCAGCTTGCCAAGAACGATTTTTTCATTGAGCGTAGGAATCGAGCGAACGTCTAGATGTTTACAGTTAGACTGCTTTCCATTTCCCCTGGCCGTCGGCCGTACAGGTTGCAACTTCGATGCCATGTTTCCGTTCGAATCGATTGCATGCTCTCCACACACCGGGTTCCAAAAGACATATTTCAAACGAATCAACGGCCCAAAACCTCATGTAGACACCGACTAACTTAGGCATTTTTGTTCGAATCCATTTCCGTGGCCGCCAGTTTTGAAACTTCTCCAATATTTTACCCACCTCCTAGTTTGATACTGAGACACTTCAATGTCGGCCACTTCGTCGTAGCTGGACATCCCCCTAAGATGAGATTAGGATGTCTTGCTCTTTTTCACGATCACTTCGTCGACGTGTCGAATGGCTTTCCAGTTCCACAGCCCGGCGAACTCGATCCGGATTTTCATGCTGCCGTTTGAAGTCCTCTACGGTGGAGACCAAAATTATCAAAAACTTGAGTTATACATACTCTAATTGTTATATTTGTATTCTCCGAACGTGGAGTAACGATTATGATGTAGAAGGAGACGTTTCGCTCATCGCCATGAGGCACCAAGAGTAGACAGTCATGTTTGCTAGAATGAAAGATATGAAGAGAAAGTGTTGAAAGTTCCGTTAGTGTACGGTAGGTTGGAAATGGAATAGAAGTATTGAAAATTGAGCGAAAGAGCATGGGTAAAGTAGTACTCGAACTAAGGACGTTATCATTGCCAAACATCCCACTGCGGGGTAGGTTGAGGCACAGACACATCTGCCACCTCAACTGGCAATAATAACTTCGTTGGATCTCGCTCATGTACCACTGATCGCTTGTGATAGTTTCTAGCGGTAGTTTGTACACACTCTGTTTTGATGCGTACATGGGAGAGGAAATCTCCTCTTTTTTTGTTTTTTTTTTTACCCACCACTAATTAATAATTTTAGTGTTTATTTTCTCGTCATCTCTAACGTACACGCTAAGAAAAAAGAACCCAAAATTAAGTTTTTTTCACCCATCTGGCATGTTTTGTGCATTAAGTTAAAATTGGGTTGACGGTGAAAACTCAATTTTGGGTAATAACATTTCAAGTTCCAATGGGTGAAATTTACCTTATGTTGGGTAATGACATTCCAAGTACCAATGGGTAAAATGTACCTTATGAGTTATCGAATAAATTGGAATAAATAGACAAATAATTAAAGATAAAATACATGAACAAACGGTTACATCGATCATTTTTATTGGCATATCTAAATAAAAAAATAAAAAATACAATAAAACAGCTCCTCATTCCTTCTGAAAAACGTTCGCCATTTCGTCGCTTACATCCGGCAACTTCAAGACTTCTTCTGGGGGAACATCATTTTAATCATCCCAACTCTCGTCTCAATAAGGTCCGTGTGGCTGTCGTTGCTTCGTCCTCCACATCACTAAAGAAGAAATATGACTAGAAATACAAATCTTATTATTCATCGTTTCCTTGAGACGGAAAAACTCAATATTTACCTCTGGGGGAGCCTAGATGAATACCTGAGAACTGCAAAGAGCAAAATGGTGTCCACAATCGACCAGATGAACAAAAAAAGACAATCGTCAACAGCACCAACGGGTGCTATGATTTTCAACCAAAATTAAGTTAAAAATACTCAACCGTTTATTTCTTGAAAAGAACGGGATGGTTGAGTAGCTGCAACTTAAAATTGAGTTGTTTTGGACATGAGTTTTTAATTATTAGTGGTCCTCATTATTTTTTGCAAAGATTATTGAAACTGATTTTATGAGACAGATCTGTAAGTTTTTATGACATACTACAAAAAAAAAACAGATGAACGAACTGGCTTAATTTTACTAAATTGCGACGTTACAGTTCGGGACAAAAGCAAACCAGTCAAAAAACAATCGAACGCAAAAAAAACCTAAATTTGAGTACATCTATCATTACTGACTAGATGGGTGAATTTAACCTACATCATTTTTTAATTCACCCAACTGGTAACCTCACTTGACAGAACTCAACGTTGAGTTTTTTTACTTAATTTTGGGTACTTTTTTCTAAGCGTGTTTCGTGCTGCCTGATCATCGGCAATAATCGCTTCTGGAGACATTCCTTAACGTTCATCGTCTCCGTTGTGATGTACGGACTAGATGTTTTACCACACTCGCATATTGCCTGCCAAACCATAACCTACTTAGAGAATTTTTCGGTAAAAATTGCCTTCTCCGTTTCGGGGATGTCTTTGTCTTCGCTTACAGTATAGAATTGTGGTCCGGGAAGCGTTTTGTAATCTAGTTTCACATACGTTTCATCGTCCATTAAATATTATTCACCCAGAATTTCTACACAATAACGAATCGTAGAGTTTGCGGGCCCGTGGTTTCACGGACGCGGCCTGTTTTGGGTTCCTTTTGGGTTTTTTCTGCTTCCGGTATGTTTTAGCCCAAGTATTTCTTTGGCACGCATGACGTTACTCGACGAGGTTCCTAGTTTTTTCCCAACATCCCGAACGGAAGTCGCTGGTTTTTGCTTGTAGGCATCCCTGATCTTTTTATCGATATCCGGACTAACAGAACCGGATGTCCGAACACTCTTCGGCGCAACTTTCAAACGTACACTGTTCTCTATATTTTCGAACCGCAGATCGTACCGCTCCGACGCTTACACCCTCTTCCTTGGCCAATTTTCTCAAGGAGAGTCCGCTCACAGTGCACCATTTGTGCACGATACTTTTTCGTTGATCCGGAGTAAGACCGCGCATTTTGATAGGTAACACAAAACTGAGCACTTTTTTGATGCTATGTCATTCAGAAATGTGCAAACAAAAGGACGCAGCCAAAACATGTTGAAATATTTCATTATATTCAAAGTGACCGTCAAAATAAGGTGTGCTTATACTTTCTGGAACAGTCGTTACAATTCATAAAGTATTGTAGCTATAAGCGATATTTAGCTAGTAATAGTCTTGCTTAGATACGTTTAATATGACATTTATTAGAATGTATCACGAAAAGCTATATAACTCATTTTATAAAGTCAGAAACTTTTAAGGGATTTGGATGTAATGTCGGTCTATAAGCATCAAATTGGATCTATTCTTGGATACAACTTCGTCCCATTCGATCGATTTTTTATTAAATGCAGTCTTCGTACGGTTTTTTCCCCTGATTTTCTGATTTAAGGTATTGCCAGCTGTATTTGCTTTACCCAACATAAAATTTCACAAAACAAACTAAACTAAAACTGCTTTTAAACACTTAAGAGAATTTCACTTATGATCTATTGGCAATTCGATAATTAAAACATAATAATTCGCTCTGCGCAGGTTTTGTTCCTTGGTTTGTTTTTAGATGAGCCATTTCGAAAATATACAAGTTTACTAAGTAATTCAGGCAACAGGCCATAGTTGGAAACAAAGAACAAAATATGTCCCTAACATTGGGTCTGCGGGTTTCTTGTTAAATCATTGTTATTTTATCTATTTGAACAGTTAGTTTATAACGTGTGACTATTCTCTGTACATCTAGACTGCTTTTTGGACACGACTGGTTGTTGGATCAATTTAGCCAAATTTAGATCAGTCAAAGATCGTGGAGATAATTTGGCCTGCTTAACCAGTGAAATCATGATGTCGAAAGAGATAAGAAAATCAACAATTACACGGAAGTTAACAACAGTAAGTTGATTATTAATGTCTGAATTGCTTCTTATTAACTCCATCATTTTTTTAGCAACATAATTTTGTTGATTATTGTTGAATTAATGACTTATTTGTTTCATAGGCCGAATGAAGTAGCTAGGCTTACATTATATCCCCTTACGCTGTATACATAAACTCCATATGCACATAACAATTTTCAAAAAAATCTATTACCCTTCAGCCCAAACGTGTACGTAATTAAAAAATAAATCCATAATTCTTGAATGGGCCTTAAATACATTCTTTGAAGTATCGAATGTAGTTTGAAGTGTCTATGTGTGGTGGTATTGTTTGAAAAAAATCATCAACTCTCTTATGCATTCATCTAAAAATATCCAAAAGTTTCCACGTTTCGATTTCTGTCGACAGAGTGTCTGTTTCGAGTCCATGACGGCATATTAGGTAACTGACAAGATATGAGTCATCTGGATGAGTCTAACCAACTTTTGACATCATCCCGTGTCCAGTCGCTAATTTATTTGACATTTTAATCGATCACTAATTCTGCTACCTCTTTGGGGGGTTAACAGCAACAATATCGAATAATATTTTTGTATCATTTCTTTTATTTTATTGTCGATGTTGGCTGGACTTGACTTTTACCCACCTCAATCGGCATCCACGATGAGGTTAGTAAGAATGTAAATTGAATCATCGAAAACATCGGTTCCAGCATTAATCTAACTTTATTTCAGTGAGATAAATATATTCAAATATTCTCTATTAGTCGAAATTTGACACCAACTCGATGATGTTTTAACATTTGCAGGTGATTGTCGTAAACATAAGACAGGGCATTACTAATCAAGCACAGATTTTATCGGATCCTGCACTTTTTGCAGACAAAAGCTGTCTTGTGCTTCCGACCTGATTGAGAAACGATGTAAATGAAGATACATAAGTTTAAAACCTGGCAACAACAACATCAACGATTCCTTTTAGCAACGCGAATGGAGAACCTCTTGCTGGATAAGGAAAGTGTTATGTGAAAGCTTGGGAGAAGAGGAAAAAAAAACTGATGCCCACTAGTCTGGTGGAATACATGAAACATCGACTGCAGTACATACTTCGCTGGTGTGACTCATAGTTGGTTCAATATTTCTGGTTTTTGAAGATAGCCATGAATTCATTTCAGACGATTTTATAGCTCCAATGCATTCATTGTGATCTTTTAACTGGCCAATCAACTTTGCCTTTTGTAAATTTCTGGAGGCTTGGTGCGTTAACTAACCTGTTTTTGATGATGGTTTAAATTTCGCATTTGTTTTAACTGTTCTAAATCAATATAGGGTGGGTCACGCTCAACGTTGTTGGGTCTGGAAATTGATGTTAGTGTTTAGAGGTAAAATTCAAATTTTGCGCTCCTTAGTATCATCAGGACGTAACTGCAGTGATCGATTGCTGTTCTTGGATTTGTGTTCGTATTTCTACAGTGAATTGATTCTGTATACGGGTCGTTTAACGATGTATGGCGATAAAGGATGACTAAATCTTGCAGAATACAAAATGAAACCATCGTAAAATATTGTTCCGGCCAAGATATTAACTGAAGAGAACATCGATGAAGAGAAACTGATCAATGCAGTTAAGTCATTATGATATTAAACGCGAGAAATATTCACCAGAGTCTGCGGGAGGATGTGTTTGTTTGAAGTGTGTTCGTTTGTTTTGCCTAATTAGTCATTTCCTGCATGTCTAGCGGAATCCTTAAATATATCTGTAGATTTTTCTTTGAACTTTTGTGCTAGAGCAACAACAATAAATCTTAAAGTGTGATATTGATAAAAGTCTACTCCGTTTGTTCTGAAATGCAAACAAATTTTGTGTGAGTTTTATGAGAATGTGAAGTGGATTTACTTATGTGTTCTGTGAACCTCTGGTGTTGCATAAATCCAAAGTGCATAACATCCATCCTGGGTGACTGCTCATTTTGGACTTAGATTTCTATAGACTTCTTTTATTTCCTAGATGTGGTCTGCCTCTGCTGCTCTGTCCTGTCGGGTTCCAATGCAGTGCTTACAGATCTTCCACGCCTTTTTAGTGTGAGGCCGACCCACCTCCACATACATTCTCTAATTTCTATTTAATCTGGCTGGTGATGACATCGACAATGGAGTTCAGCCTTTGAGATTCAGTTGGTTTATAAGGCAGGCATCGGTTGATGCAGCCCTAATGTCCAATGGGTAGTGTATGTATAATCTAACAAGATTATAGCCACCAGTGGGTCGCCGAAGGAGCATGCAAATTTACTGGGTTTCAGGATAAAAAAAATGTCATAAACTAGTAGAGACCAAAATAAAGGGGGTACTCTTCGGGCATTGTATTGCCGGCCAGCATTGGTTTTGATCTATGATAGTTATCTGACACTTCGAAGTTTATATTGAAATAACTTGAAGAAAAACTCTGTTTATATTCTAGTCCTAATTGTTTTTGATGTTATTCATTAAAACAATAGGTTGACAGTGTTCATTATAACATTTATGTTAAAATAAAAAAGTAGGATAAATAAAACTATGAACAAATTATCCTTAAAACTGACATTTATTGTTCATTTTACAAAAATCTTTCAATACTCTGACGAGTGACCAAACGGCAGTTAGCCGATGTTTGGATATTCTTCAGCTCCTTCTTAACTAAAACGAACGCTGCTGCCAACCTAATCCTTTTGTTCTACATCCCAGTGCAGAGAATTCCTCGGTATCAGTGTAATTACAGCTGATCTGGCTAAAACGACGCAACAACCTCGGGCAGTCAATCATGCTTCTTCTCATGCTCATGCTGCTCTTGCATACAACCAGGTGTCACATCAAGATTTGGGTTTCAATTTGTCAATTAATTCGAATATGTCATATTTTTGATCACCTTCTTCTACTGATTTCCTTGATCTTAAAATATATAAAGCCTGTCCACTTTAAATTTCTGACACTATTCTTTCAGTGTAAATTTTGAATTATTTCACGAATCGCTGAAACGTTTCACTTATATGACAGCTGAGACTCTCCACTTTATTTCGTGGTACAACATGTTTGCATTCTTGTTGCATTCAGTAAAATGGCGTCGAATCAAGTGAAAGTGCGCAAAAACATTTCGTACGAACGGCAGCAAAATCCAAATTTATCGGTACGCGATCTTGCCAAGAAACTAAAACTACCGAAAAGTACCGTGTTTTGTTTTTGCAAATTATTTGACCAGCTCTTGACTGTGGATCGAAAGGTTTGAAGTGGAACAAATCGAAAAGTATGCTCCCGACAAATGGACAAGAAAGTGGTAGCCATTATTGAGAAAAATCCCAATCTTTCTGTGCAAAACGTGCCTCGCAAAGTTGGGAAGTCAAAATCATACGTACAAAAAGGGGAACAGAGGTAAGTACTGAAGGCAAGCAAAGTGAAAAAGGTGCCCAACCGTGATGACAAGCAAAATTTCACTGCAAAATGTCGTGCTAAGGAGCTTTACACCAATTGGATTGGAATTTGTAAACATTTTCTTGTATCATAATGGACGACGAAACATACGTACTCGAAGACTTTTAATAGCTTCCGCGTCTAGCTTTTTATACCGCAATACAAAGGAACGCCGTTGCCGAGCATTTCCGGCAAAGAAGGTGTCCAAATTCCCGAAACAGTATTTGATTAGGCAAGCAATATGTAGTTGTGGTCGAAAATCTAAAAGTTTCGTCTCTACCGTCACTATCAATAAGGATGTGTACGAGAAAGAATGTGGAGGCGACCCCGGCATAGTGGTAAACATCCATACCTCTCACGACAAAGTTACGAGTTCTAATCTCACCCCCGGACAAGTTACGAAAATATCCAAAAGGTATGTGAGTGACTACGACGGAAGATGAACCAGCCCACGGCTGAAAATCTTGATAATTAAGAAAAAAGAAAGAATGTCTGCAAAAGCGGTTACTACCGTTTATCAGAAGCCACGATTCTCCAGCTCTGTTTTGGCCTGATTTGGCCTCTTGTCACTATGCGAAATCCGTCCTGAATGGTATAAGCTACAAGAGGTCCAATACCTGACAAAAACAGCCAATCCACCAAACTGTCCAGAATTTCGCCCAATAGAGAAGTACTGGGCTCTAGTTAAGTGGAAACTCTCCGAAACTAAGAAAAAAGCAAATGGTACTGATAATTTCGAGAGAAGATGGAGAATCGTCACGGCGGGCGTTTCTGAGGATACCGTACGGAACCTGATAGCGGGTGTAACACAGAAAGTTCGAGAATTGTACAGAAAGAAAGATTACCATCTTAATCTAATGTTTCTAATTTAGATATAATTCTATTATTGTGAAATAAACGATCGGTTTTGTTGAATTATGTGTAATTTTTTTTTGCTGCTATTATTTTGATGTCCGAAATTTAATGTGGACAGGCTTTGTATATATATGTGTTAGTGCTTCCTCTTCTTCGAGTCGAATCTAACAGCAATTTTGCTTTTATTTCAGTTAGGGAAGCTTCCGAGTCTGGATTTTGAATTGGATCGTTTTATGCACGATTTTCAAAGCTGAAAAAAAACTTCGTTCCTCTTCATCTTCAATTTCATTCAATATTTTATTCAATATTTGAATGAATTCTTTTTCGGTGTAGGAAGTTAATATAATTAAGAAAAAAAAACAACAACATTAGCAAAAGTGATAGCTATTCAAAATATTCAAGGAAACAGGTACTGCCAATCAACAGCATATTAGCATTCTGCATCAGATTATTAAACAACCACGAACGAAACAACGTGCAGCATTGAGGTCAGTTGCAGTGCTAATCAATTATACAAATTGAATAGTTCTTCTGCCTAAACGCCAACACCACTTGGTAGGTGTTAAAAGCAATCTGTAGAATATTAAACCTTAGCAAAAGCTTATGGTCTAGTATGAGAACGCAGAGTAATACCAAATCCGAGACTACTGGCCCAATTCCAAGTTTTCTCAGGCATTTTTTTATGGAAATGTTTTCTATGAAATACAGTAGAAGGATAAAGAGTTCAGCAAGAGCAACATCAAATGTATCGAGAAATATTTATCCCACCAAGTCAAACATAATCACTGCTAGCCTGATCGTTTCAAATGGACTTGGACACAAGATCAACATCGAACCCATTAAACTATTTGTTGATAATGGAAGCATCAGCTCGAGCATTCATTTGTCTGTATAATGCTAATAGAATTCAGCTAAACCGTGCGAATGAAATGAACTATCTGGCGGTTTCCTGTGATGGAAATGTTGGATAGATATAGTCCTTTTATATGATAATAAAACTCACAGCAGGCAATGAAGTCAAATTTATACGATCCAAAACCTTGCGATAATATATAATCTTAAATTTTCCTGACATCATTGGTGGCGAATGAGTTGTCATTATTAACCGCTTTTCGAGCTGTGTTGCTATATCCAATGGGTTCTTTTTTTCCCGTGAAAGGAGGAAACGGACTTGAACCATCTAAATCTGACTGTGCCGCTTGGCGAAGTATGCTTTCCTTTCCCTTTTGCTCTCGTCTGATCACACGCTGCGGCTGATTCTTGATCTAAAATTCATTTTAACTGTGGACGGTCCCTTTATCTTATCTTGCTGAATAGTTTTATGCATACCCAAAATCAATTTCCATAATTGGCTCTATCGGAGGATTTGGATAACTGGCTGGGACCGTGCTGTTTTGAAGAGGACCACAAATACTAATTTGATTAACTTTTTTTGTCGTTATATTGGTGAAAACTTTTGGCGTGATCTGCTGAGACCGGTCTGAACAGGCGAAATAAATTCAACCATGAATCAGATTCAAGATTTTCTGCTTCGTGCAGAACACAAATTATGACCGAGTAATATATTTGTATTAGTTTTAGAATAATTTATTTGTTATGGAAATGTGCAAATGAGCTAGAAACCTACATATCAAGTTTTCCAACACGTTTGTTACGTAAGGCTTCGCAAAGTAGTAGCACATAAGCGTAAACAAATAATTAACATCAGAATAATTTATAAACTTACCAATAAGTAGAACAAGTTCAACGCACTTCGAAAGCTCATGAGATTAAATCTTTATACTGAAGTGATCATTTGCAGTGCATTTAATTTTGTAGGAATACTAGAGTGCCTGTAAAATGAGTGACACCTTGTTTTGACAGGTCTCTTGCTAATTTAGAACTAGGATGAGTATGAAAATCGAAAAAAGATAATCGCTTCTTCAGTATTGACGATGTGGTCTCTCTGTATTAAAGGCATCATTCTTTTGATATCTGAATATTATGCTATATATTATCTAGTTGCAATTAATGTTGCTGCTATAAAAAATCCAAAATAAATGTCTAAAACAGGACTTTGTTTTCACTTGGTTGAATTCTAAAGCTGTTCTGGACCAAAAATATAATAAAGATCGTTTGAGCACGTCTTCATCGGACTCCGTTTCCTATGCGTTGTAGTCCTAAGATGTAGCTTCCATCTGGTTTGATTTTGTTTTAAAGCCTCTTTTCTTTATGCTTGCCCACAATGAGTACGTTTGCGTTCCGTTGACATTAGTTTAATAGAAAACATATGGGAAAACTGTCAAAAACAGGCAAACGCATCATCTTGTTTTGTGTTGGAGTTTCGTTTCGGGCTATATAAGTGTCTACTTGACTTTTCCAAGACCTTTTTGGTGAAAAGTTCAATAATTTTTCTTCATAGCATTCTAAGCTACAAATTTGACAACCACTGTTTTCCAACCCACCACCAAATAAAATAGAAACTAGTTAAGACATCTATTGTCGAACAGCAAGATCAAGCAGCTGAACAGTCAGCAACACTATATTGCCATGGACTACACTGCAATAAGCAAAATTTAAGTGTTTTGCAATCACCTACTCCTTGGTAATTGGTTTTAAATATACCAGTGGATAAACTCAATCTACCGTATGCATGGTTATGTTTGCACCATTGTCAAAATTTAAAACAATCTCAAAAAATTTGGTTTGATTTTTTTTATTCATTCAAAAGGGGAATGTTTCTTGAGAATCTTATATTATGTACACCGTGTCCAATATATTCTCATACACTTTTTCCTTGCATTGGTGTCGTGCAACTACTCAACATGCTTCACGTATGTGTTGGTGTAGTTTTGCACTATGTTTATACAAACGCTTTTAGGTTATGTCCGATTGTTTTCATTCGGTGTTTTTCTTTTACCAGCGATGAAGGAGATTCGTGCTGTGGTGATAAAAAAGTGTTTGAAAGGTGAGCGCCCGGCCGCTATTTTCAGAAATTTGAAAAACCTCGGAGTAAAGCGGGATTTTGTGTACCGAACCCGAGTAGATTGTTTGAAATGTTTGAAAAACATTGGCCAGGTTCAGAATGATATCTGTCGTTTCTGTAACATGGAACGCGAAACCTCGGAACATCTGCTTTGCAGTTGTGATGCTTTGTACAAGAGCAGACTTAAATTTCTGTACAGTGGCTATATGCAACCTGAAGAAATTTGGACTGCAAATCCTGGAAAGGTGGTGGGTTTTATAAACTCGATTTTGCCTGACTGGGAGACGCGTCTTAGGCTGTTCACTTGACAAATGGTGATCAAGCTTTAAGACGCGAATAGTAATAGTAAACAGGGGTAGACCACAAAAGTTCAATTGAGTAGACGCAGTGGTTCTACAACAACAAAAAATACCTAAAATAAAAATAAAAAGAGGATACACCAAGATAGACCAAATTTGGTGGAAGAGGTAAATGTCGTCAACCAGGAAAAAAAATCCTTCCTAAGCTCAGTTGGTAAAGGCGTATCTACAAATCAACACCATGCTGGATGGGACTGAGTTCGATTCACATGCTATCTAGGGATTTTTCGTAAAACATAATACACTCATACTTATGCAATCATACTACAGGCATCGAAAGGCTAATCATGTTACAGGCTCTCAATTACTAACTGAAGAAGACCCTCATTTGGAAAACTAGGTTGACAGAGAGCAATAAGCTAATTGTGAAATATACTTGAAATGGTGAATAAGAAGAATGAATGATATCTTCCTGATTTCAAATTCCTAAAAATAGTTCCATGTCGTCGGCATATACATAGAGTGCCTCAACATGATACTAGAGTGCCTCAACATGATTAGTATTTCAGACCAGCTTTTGCACAACTATGCAAGGTTTGGGGATGATTAGTTGTAACTCGATTTTCCGCATTGTGTTTTTGTAAGGGAATTAGTTTAGGGAAGAGTACTTTTTTTCATGTTCGTTCCTATAGTTCATATCTATGGTACTAGAAGATCCCAAAAAAAAGTTATCACGTGACACGATACTTTCTTATTGAAACATGTCCACAGGAATCGAGTAGTGAACGACCACGGTCTGCACGCACTGCAAAAGTAGTGAGGTCAGTTAAGATGAAAGTGAAGCAAAATCCAATAAGGTCAGGTCAATCCGGATGCGAATACCTCGAGATCCTGCATGCACCGATTGGTCAAAAGTGACTTAAACGTATTATCCAGGGCTTAAAAGTATGATAACAGGACGAATCAAAGCACTGCGGCTTGAGCGCTCGAAACTAGTTCTGCCTCAGTTGAAAAAAAATCGTATTCTCAGATAAGAAAAAAATGTCGATATCATTTTGGCCGAAAGATATTTGGCCTCCAAGCGATTCAGATTTGCCCCTCAACTATTCAATATGTTGAAGCGACTATTCACTACACGAATTGAAAACATCTCATGTATAATAATTTCAAATGTTGAATTTATGCATGCTGTCCGAAACAAAGTTTATCTATTAAAAAAAAGTTTATCTATTTGAAACTATCCCGAACACTAAGGGCTGCAAAATGGTGAGTAGACAACTGGGATGGAGCGTGCGTCCCCGCAACATAGCACTGGTCCTCACAAGTTCCTACCTCATGCTTCCACGGGTCAAGAGATGACAAAGACCGCCAGCTAAGGGTTGCGTACTTAGCTGGTAGTGCAGCCTGGGCACTGTTGTCCTTCTGACTTCAGCTAGATTGAGGAGGTGCGTGCTGAGCGTCTGTCCACCAAGGAGGTGCGGCTCAAACAGCGTCTGTCCTGGCATCCAGCGGCTGAGTAAGAAACGCTGTATCGCGTCAACTATACATAAGGTGGCAGCCGCACCAAGACGATGTAGTTAGCGTGACCCCGGTAAAAAAGCATGCTGAAATCTTACCCTACCACGAAAAATGGAAGTATTCTTTATACGGTATATAATTTCAGATCATCCATGGAATTCCCAAGTATTTTATAATAACTTTGAATTGTTTTCTTCCCCCGTGGCTATGATAATGCAAGTCCATCTACAATTGCAGCAGGATCAGCAGACATGCAGACATTACAAATAGAATTGTTATTATCATTTTATATCATAACATCCCTTCACAATATGTTTTAATGCTATTTTCAGCTTCGCATTTGCATCGTTGTAAGTTTTGGCCCACCTAACTCACGTTATGTTTTTGAAAAGATAGGATGGTTTTTAGAGAGAGAGGATTATATACGACAAATTCCACACAATAAACTTTTCCAGGATACCTCAAATCAAGATTTTGATGAAATGCTGCTATCGCTGAAAACGAACGAAAACGTGCTTAAGCGCGAACCACAGATCTTTACACCTTAGCACTTTACAACATTTCTTGCATTTCAGGATCAACCGAATGACGATCGTATATTATAGATACGAATGCTTGGGGAAGGTCCATTAATTATGTCACGCAGTAAGGGGGGAGGGAGGGTTTGGGACAACGTGACAACCCATACAAAAAAAAATGATAAGGTCCGTACAAAAAACGTGACCAGGGGGGGGGGGATTTATAAAAAGTCACTTTTTGCGTGACATAATTAATGGCCGTTCCCTTGTAGTATTTTTCATTAACATAAATATATACACTATTATATAAATTTTGGTTTAGTAGTAGTCACCCCACCCGCCCGCCGCCCTGCGCGCGGCGGGGGGGGGGGGGGGGGGACGCCCCCCCCCCCCTGGTTGTAGGTTGGGGGGGGGGGGCGGGCCCCGCCCCCCCGGCCGGGCCTCCTCCTGGTGGGCGGGCCCTTTTCTCCCCTGTTGTTTTGTTTTGTTGGGGGGGGGGGTGTTTTTTCTCTCTGGGGGTGGGGATGGGTGGTGGTGCTGCGCCCCCCCCCCCCCCCGCCTGGCCCTCCCCCCCCAGGCGGGGGTTAGGAGAGGTGGGTGGTTATAAGCTTGGTCAAGTCTAACAGAGGGGAGAGCCCATTGCTGTCGGACTTAGTTTCCGTGCTACAATGGGTGGTAGTACATATCATACTGTTCGTATTACGAATAACGCGTCATCTATGTATGGAAATGCGTTGGGCGTTAGCATCAACCCCATCGTTCATCGATCATGGCGCCCTTAAGAAAATGCGAATTGACTCTTCCGGCAACCAAAAGAAGATGGAGGAACCCTCTATAAAAACCGATGTTCAACTATCTACGGGAGAGTAGTAGAGATCAACACGACGCCATCTTCAGCTTCGCTTGTAAACCGCCAGAAATTTATCCAGATAGACGAGACAAGAACCAGGAAGAATTTAATTTAAAATGATTAGTAGTTTAGTAATAAATCGTTGCATAAGAGTTAAATTATGAAATTAAAGTGAATTAAGCAATTAAAATTATCTTCTGTGAAAAGAACAAACTAAACCAATGAAATAAAGTTGCCTTACTTAGTGAATGCTGTAGTGCATATGTCCTCGTTGTGGTGAATAAAATTTGAGCACAGAAATTAATTTACTGAGTGATTCGAACATTTGGTCCTTCGAACCGGATAACGGCCGTCGAACTCCGTCCGTTCCGGAACTTTCTCTGTGAACCCAACCGCCATCGCTACGAGGAATAATCCTAAATACGACCCGCCATCGTAAAATCTACGAACAATCGAAAAGTGGCGCAAAATTCCGCCATCACCGTTCCTGTTCACACAATTATACAAGGCACATTTTGCCTTTTCAAAGGTAATTAAGTTTCCAATTTCTTTTACGTTTTCTCTGGTGATCTGCGCGGTCTTTTGATTTGCAGACCGTTATATCAGCATGTCTACGGAACGTCGCATCAAGGGACTGAAAATTAGGCAGAAAAGCGTACGCTCATCTTTCAACCTAATTGACACGTTTGTCGGCGAGTACCTAGAAGAACGGGATGCCTGCCAGCTTCCAGTACGTCTGGAGCACCTTGATAAGCTGTGGTCGGAATTCCAATCGATTCAAGCGGAACTTGAGGCCACCGACGACGCCTATGCTGAAGAGCAGTTCAAAGAACGCGCTGAGTTCGAGACTGCTTATTACAGAGTAAAGGGTAAGCTTTTATCCAAAATTAAACCGCCTGCGTCTCCCAGCATGAACACGTCTTCTTCTTCAAACTCTCAATTTCTCGGTTCGTCCTCGCATGTGCGCCTACCCGACATCAAGCTTCCTGTGTTCAGTGGAACAATCGACTCATGGTTAAACTTCCACGACCTCTTTCTCTCGTTGGTTCACTCTTCTGGCGATTTGTCAAACATTCAGAAATTTTATTATCTTCGTTCATCGTTAACCGGAGATGCACTCAAGCTAGTTCAAACGATTAATATCAGTGCGGACAACTATCCCGTGGCTTGGAGTTTGCTTATTGAACATTACCACAATCCTGCGCGCTTGAAGCAAACCTATCTTGATGCTCTGTTCGAAGTAAGAACTCTGAAACGTGAGTCTGCGTCTGATTTACATTCATTAGTAGAAGGTTTCGAGGCCAATGTCAAAGTGTTGAAGCAGCTTGGTGAGAGGACCGAGTTTTGGGATACCATTCTCATCCGTATGCTGACCGTCCGCCTAGATCCAACAACTCGAAGAGACTGGGAGGAAATATCTTCTACAAACCTGAATGTTTCGTTCATGGACCTGACATCATTCATTCAGCGACGGGTAACTGTCTTGCAATCAATAGGAAGCAAACCTGTCGATACTCCATCGTTACTTCAACAATGCAAGAAGCCCAATCAGCGCACGATAGCCAGCCATGGAGCCATTCAAGTTCAGTACAGCCGCAAATGCATCGTTTGTTCTGAGCATCATCCACTCTACATGTGCCAGCAGTTTTCGAAACTCGACACGGAAGCGAAAGAAAGGGAAATTCGGCGTCATCACCTCTGCCGCAACTGTTTGCGCACGGGACACCAAGTACGAGACTGCCCTTCGTCTAGTACATGCCGAAAATGCCGAGGTCGTCACCACACGCAGCTCTGCACTGGAGCTTATTCTGTCGCTGTGAACTCCAGGACAACGGAACCACTTCAAGCTACATCGTCTGCGAGTCGCGAACAATCAATGACATCTGCACCCGCTACCATAAATGCACCCGCGAGCTATGCGAGCTCGCGAGTAGCATCGAATTGCGTACTTTTGGCTACAGCAATCGTAACACTAGTAGACGACAATGGAACAGAACACATTGCAAGGGCCCTTCTCGATTCCGGCAGTGAATGCTGTTTCATCACCGAATCGCTATCACAACTCGTCAGAGCGCAACAAACCAACATCTCTGTTCCAATCCGGGGCATTGGGCAGTCGGAAACATTCTCACGTTATAAAATAATCGCTTCCCTTCGATCAAGGGTTGGTAACTTTACCACGTCGACCGAATTTCTAGTATTGCCTAAGATTACTATCGATTTGCCATCCACGTCTGTCGACACTTCTGCCTGGAATATTCCTTCCAGTGCGAAACTAGCCGATCCGTTGTTCTACGAGCGAAATCCAGTTGACATCATAATTGGCGCAGATATCTTCTTCGAACTATTCAACGTTCCCGGTCGAATTCCACTTGGCAATTCTTTCCCAACTCTGGTCAACTCAGTTCTTGGCTGGATCGTTTCTGGAAAGGCTACGAACTACGCTACAAAGCCATCACTTGTCGCCAACGTCGCAACTGTTCACGAACTACATCATTTGATTGAAAGGTTTTGGCTGATCGAAGAAAACGACAGTACTCCTAACTACTCCGTCGAAGAACTCGCCTGTGAGAATCATTTCAGGTGTAACGTGAAACGCAATTCCGAGGGAAGATACATCGTTCGATTACCTACAAAACAGAATGTTATTAATACGCTCGGCGACAACCGTCGCACTGCAATCCGCCGATTTCACATGCTAGAAAATCGTCTAGGTCGCGATTCACACTTAGCACAACAATATACTGCCTTTATGGACGAATACCTCTCACTAGGTCACATGAAGCAGGTAGATGATTATCAATCTTCTCCGCCATTGTGTTACCACATGCCTCATCACGGTGTTGTTCGAGCAGAGAGCACCACCACAAAACTGCGAGTTGTGTTTGATGCATCATGCAAGACACCAGAAGGTCCTTCGCTCAACGATGCACTCATGGTTGGGCCAACTGTGCAGCAGGACCTGAGATCCATTATCATGCGTTCCAGAATCCGTCCCATCATGCTAATTGCAGATGCCAAACAAATGTACCGGCAAGTGCTTGTTGATGAGCGAGACACTCCCCTACAGCGTATCGTCTGGCGAAACGCACCTGAGCAACCACTAAAAACTTTCGAACTATTAACGGTCACGTACGGCACAGCAAGTGCACCGTTTTTAGCGACTCGAATACTTCAACAGCTAGCAGACGATGAAGAAGAAAATTTCCCGATAGCAGAAAATAAAAAACCACAACGGGCCCCACACCTTCCGGGCCCCCCCCGGGTTACCAAAAAAGGTTTGCAGCAAAAAACACCACCAACCGTTTGTTGAAAAAAGAACAAAAAAAAAAAACCCCTGGCATTTCAACCCCCCCAAAACACCCCCCCCCCCCCGGCTTTGGGAAGCCCCCATTTGGTCCCCCCCAAAAAAATTCCCCCCGTTTTCCCGCCCCACACACATTGGCGCACAACGACATGGAGACACTGCTAGCGCAAATCGAATGCTGTCTAAATTCGCGTCCCATCGTTCCACTTAGCGAAGATCCTTCCGACTATGAACCGCTTACACCCGGCCATTTTCTTGTTGGATCTTCATTGAAGGCCGTTCCGAACACAAATATCACCGATGTCCCATTGAACCGATTGCGAAAATGGGAGCAAACGCAAAAAATCTTCCAATTAATATGGAAACGGTGGCAAGCAGAGTATCTCTCCTTACTCCAACCACGTACCAAATGGTGCAGTCCTCCTACTACCATTAGGAAAAATCAGCTGGTACTCATCAAAGACGAAATAGCACCTCCGATGTCCTGGCCAACGGGCAGAATTGTCGATTTGTACCCTGGTACTGATGGTATCACAAGAGTAGTAACCGTGCAAACACCGTCTGGTCGCTTCACTCGTCCCATCTCCAAATTATGCATCCTGCCCATGCCACCAACACAAGAGTCGTCAAATGATCAAATAGCAACACAATAGAATCGACGCATCTATAACCAAGCATCACACATGCCAGCAAACTTCACCGCAGTTCATCTTTGTCCTGAATGTAAATCAGACGCAGACTCACGTTTCAGAGTTCTTACTTCGAACAGAGCATCAAGATAGGTTTGCTTCAAGCGCGCAGGATTGTGGTAATGTTCAATAAGCAAACTCCAAGCCACGGGATAGTTGTCCGCACTGATATTAATCGTTTGAACTAGCTTGAGTGCATCTCCGGTTAACGATGAACGAAGATAATAAAATTTCTGAATGTTTGACAAATCGCCAGAAGAGTGAACCAACGAGAGAAAGAGGTCGTGGAAGTTTAACCATGAGTCGATTGTTCCACTGAACACAGGAAGCTTGATGTCGGGTAGGCGCACATGCGAGGACGAACCGAGAAATTGAGAGTTTGAAGAAGAAGACGTGTTCATGCTGGGAGACGCAGGCGGTTTAATTTTGGATAAAAGCTTACCCTTTACTCTGTAATAAGCAGTCTCGAACTCAGCGCGTTCTTTGAACTGCTCTTCCCCCCCCCCCCCCCCCCCCCCCCCCCCCCCCCCCCCCCCCCCCCCCCCCCCCCCCCCCAAACTCCCCCTTTTCCCCCCCTCCCCCCCCCCCCCCCCCCACCCCCACACAACAAAACCCCCCCACCCCCCCACACAACACACAAAAAAAAAAAAAAATAAAAAACCTTCAAAAAGCAAAAAATGCCTTTTATAATTTGTGAAAAAAAAAGGGAGGGGGGGATTTTCCCCCCCTTTTCTTTTTTTCTAATTTTTCCATGCGGGGTCGTTTTAGGATTTTTCCCCGTACCGTGGCGGTTGGGTTCCCAGAGAAAGTTCCGGAACGGACGGAGTTCGACGGCCGTTATCCGGTTCGAAGGACCAAATGTTCGAATCACTCAGTAAATTAATTTCTGTGCTCAAATTTTATTCACCACAACGAGGACATATGCACTACAGCATTCACTAAGTAAGGCAACTTTATTTCATTGGTTTAGTTTGTTCTTTTCACAGAAGATAATTTTAATTGCTTAATTCACTTTAATTTCATAATTTAACTCTTATGCAACGATTTATTACTAAACTACTAATCATTTTAAATTAAATTCTTCCTGGTTCTTGTCTCGTCTATCTGGATAAATTTCTGGCGGTTTACAATCGAAGCTGAAGATGGCGTCGTGTTGATCTCTACTACTCTCCCGTAGATAGTTGAACATCGGTTTTTATAGAGGGTTCCTCCATCTTCTTTTGGTTGTCGGAAGAGTAAATTCGCATTTTCTTAAGGGCGCCATGATCGATGAACGATGGGGTTGATGCTAACGCCCAACGCATTTCCATATATAGATGGCGCGTTATTCGTAATACGAACACATACATTGAAACTATCCCGAACACTTTAAAACAAGAGCATAACGGTAAATTGCTTTCATAAGGCAGAAAAAACTGGTTCAAGAATCGTTAAATTTAAACTAAGAATCTTGCTATAAGGTACCAGGTGGTTACCGACCGATTTCCTGTCGATCTGCCAAATTTGGAAGACGTCTGCAATAATTTATCTCAACTTATTATATTCCTTCCGAAGGCTTCGTTTCCCAAGCGACACTAACATGTTGTCACTTATCTGCTTGCATTGTAAATAAACATTTGTATCCAAGGAAACTAACAGTTTCACAACGTCACTGACTATAGGTATTTTCCACATCGAATTGATCCGGATTATGAGTTTGCCTTTGATATAATTACAAACTAATAACTGTGTTGAAATATCGGCTCAGATCATGTTAAGTGATGGATAACGAATGACAGCAAAAGCAAGCAATAATAAAATCGGGCGCCATAGTTTATTGGTATCAGCAAACGAACATATAATTTTACACGTTCATGTAAACTCTAATTTTAATGAGTTGAAAAAAAAAGAGTTTTGCAGCATAATGTAAACAAACGTTGTAAGGCTTTGTTCGCGACAAAAACTGGACAGATTAAATTTGGAATAAAACAAATTTGCCGTTAGTTCAATCCAAGATGCTTTTTTTTATTCCTTTAATTGTGCATTATTAGTCATCTTAAAACTAATAACAGTTACTTAATTAGGCTGCGAACTTTATAGTTTACTCCAGCCATAAGAGTCTGTGCAGACTTCTCTGCAACCGATTTAGCTGCTTTTATCAAAGATTTTCGAAATTTTTCTATAGTTGTAGCTTGTTGTTTTTATTGAGAGAGTTCTCTCTTCACGAGAGCCCAATACCGCTCGATAGGTCGCAACTCCGGGCAGTTAGGTGGATTCGCCTCTTTCGGTAAAACATGTACTCCATTCGCTTTATACCATTTCAAAACATCTTTGGCGTAGTGACAAGATGCCATATCAGGCCAGAATAGCGAGGAAGCGTCATGGCTGCGTAGGAATGGTAACAATCGCTTCTTTAGGCATTCTTCACGGTATATTTCCTTGTTTACCGTTCCGGTAGTGATGAAGCTTAGGATTGCTCGACGTCAATATTGCCTGCCAAACCAAATATTTTTTGGAAAACTTGGCCTTTCTCTTCGTCCTCAAATGCTCCTCTACGTCGTTCCGTTGCATGGCAGTATAATAAGACACTCCGGGAAGCTGCTTAAAGTCTTCCAGCACATAAGTTTTAACGTCCATTATCACGCATGAAAACTTCGTCAAATATTCGTGAGACAATTTGCGAGCCCGGACTTAAGCCGTCACATTCTGTTTATCATTACGGTCGGTACAGTTTTCACGTTGTACGACTTCATACCTCGCCGGTGCTTGGAAGTAGACACGAAAGTTGGGGACATTTTTATTTTTCTCACCACAGTACGTACCGAAAGATCTTATTTCTTCTGCAATATTTGCTTCACCTTCACGTCCTTCTGGGGGTTCCTGAGATCCGTTTTTGTTCCGCTCCCAGCCTTCCAGGCTGTTTTCAAACGTGTATCGAAAGATTAAGAACGTTATGGACAGTGCTTGCAGGAAAACCAAGCTTTTTTGTAAGTTTTCTTACTAACAGATCCGGATTTTCATTGCGACCGCACACAATTACCAAAAATTGATTTTACACCATGAACAGACGTTCATCAGTCTGCAAAATATTTCACGCGTTTATGAAGTATTTTCAGAGATATACGTATCTAAGGGTGTCCAGATTTTGTCGCGAGCAAGCCTTAGTCCAAATTTAATTGAAGATGAATGCGTTTTTATGCTTTCCCAACGTTTTAGTCGAGGACATTCATGAAATTCTAACTAACTACTGTAGACTACTGTCCACCTAAAATATTTATTGGTTATTCTGAAACGTTTTGTAAATTGAACTATGGGTCTCTTTTTTTCCCATCAAAAGTGGGCCATCTTACTCCGTGATAATATTTCGATTTGAAGCAATAACTTCAGAGAGTTAGACACACTCTTCGATGAAACCTTTTTTTTTAAGTGAAAACCTACGAGGAACGCTTCAATTGCATACATAGCCACTATTTTTTTTTCTAGAAATATCTCATCTATGAACAAAGATTCCCAAGGTAAATAGGGTCTATATTTTCTACGTCAATCGTTTGTTGTTTGGAATTGTAAACTTCATCAGGGTAGCTCAAAATGCTCAAAATTAGTATTACATGATTAGTAATCCAGTCCACTATCCATCAACTTCTGGAAAAGTTTCCAAGAATCATGCAAACCTATCGTTTTAAAACTGTCTACTTACACATAATTATCAATAAATTATTTTTTTATTTTAAACATCAGTTTTTTTTATTCCTTTATTACCGCGATTTTCAGCCGTGGGCTGGTTCATCTCCCGTCGAAGTTACTCAATCGTAATTTTAGGTGGATTAGAATGAATTGCTCTTTAGAACGTTCATATCGCTTGATGCAGTTTTATTTCAGTTATATTAGTTCCAGTAGGTATATAGTTTGTAGATGTAGATGTTCAAAATGAAAGTGTATTTCCAATGAACAACCACTACCAAACTTTTTGAGTGGCATCAAAAGCATCCTTAGTGTTAGTTTTAATGGGGCCAAATCAGCTCTCTAGCCTTACTTTAGACTTACCTTATTTTCTCAATAAGAAACCACCATCATACTTTGTGAATTGCCCCAACAGCATCCCTACTGTTGGTTTAAATGGAGGCAAATCAGCTCTTGAGGATTACTTAAAATTTACCTTGTTCTCACAATGAAAAACCTCTATCACACTTTGTGAGTGGTCCCAAGAGCATTCTTGTTGGTATAAATCGGTCCAAAAAGGCTCTCAAGCATTATTTTAAATTTACCTTGTTTTCTAAATGAAAAACCACCATCACACTTTCTGAGCTGCCCCAGAGTGAAAACCTGCGTGCAATATCACAGTTTTGGTTAAAAGGAATGGAAGTCTGGCCAATCCACTCAACACTAGTGTCGATTAACGCAAATAACCATATAACTACTGAGCAAAATAAGATATCGTGTTATTCTGTATTTCATTGTCCTTTGTGAACTTTTTGCTACACGATTAAGTATTTACTTCAACCAGATGGTGTATTTTCCGAACACAATGTTGTGAAACAAAATTTGTGCTTCTCGTGAATGCCGGAAGGACCCACGAATAGTTTGTTTTTGTTTCCAAAATAAACTTCTGTACCTTAAACTTCAGCAATCGATGCAGATTGAAAGAGCACAGGGAATCAGGACTAGGGTAGTTGCTGAACCCAACAATGTAATCTGTCGCAAAAGCTGTTAATTCTAATTTAAAGATTACTGTTTTAAGGCTGAGATAATTTTAACTCCAGACTGAATACACTTTAAATTGTATTATAAACGGTGATACCATTAGCCAAATACGCAGTATCACATCAGGCATCAAACATCTGACATAATCACAGCCTCAAATTCCCGAATCAATTTATCATGTCAAACCGTTGCTCGACGACCAAACGAGAGGAAGGTCAAGGCATCGATCACTGTTGACTAAATTTAATTTTTATGAATAGTGACGACAATAGATATCTTTGTTTTTCCTCATCGAAATAACGGTCGTCGGTTTTCAGAATGAAGGACATCACACTGGAGTTAGTGTTTACGCGGATTTATTTCGTTATGTCATGAAATCAAACGAAACCAAGCATGACACAGCTGAAATTAAAGATCAGAAAAAGAAAAATATACAATTCAATAAAATTAATCAAGCCGGTGCAAAAAAAAAAACATAGAATGTAATTTAATTTACATAAATTCTACGCACAGGAATACGTTCGAGGACGGTTATATGTATGACTGCCCAATATGTCAATTGAAGCTTGAGAAAACAATTTGAAATAAAAACAAGAACAAAACTTTTTCAAGCATGAGCACTCCAAGCTGAGTAGATAATTGGACGGTACTTGACTTTTTCGTCTTTTTTCAGTTATATGCTTCTCGGCGGAAATTTCACGCATACTCTCAACTTAGTTGTCGATTTAATCCCGGAATCCTCCTTCCTTTTTTTATAACCATCATCTATTTAATAAATCGTATGAGATATTAAGATATCATAATGATGATTGAAAAACAAAAATAAAATCTCGTGAGATATAATCATCATATATGCGACGATGATCCATCTTATAAACCATATTAATAATTAATAAAAGTAGTGCATCATTCAGGAGGCCATTTTTTCCTTTCTTCCGCCGCGCTAAGAAACCCTTGAATCATTATCCAAAACTCATTGCGGTTCTGCTTCTTCCGCTCGGAAAACCAGTCCAGCCTGATGACCCCCTCGTTCTTCCTCCACTACCGAATATGATGCTCGTTCGAACAGTGGTTAAACTACTTTTTGCGCTATAATGTCACACTCCTTTTTCTGACCATTCATACAAACCAGCTACTTCGTTTACATGAGGAGCAGTGATGCCAATTGAATAAACCACCACACCATAGCGATAATAAATAATCATATTCAGATTTGGAGCTTGATAATGAATTGAATGGAAGTACTAACATCTTTGAATGGTTGAGCGGATACAGAATCCTCTAGATCAGCACAAACCGAACCGAGCGAGCCATTTAAGATTTCCGATCATTTCGGTGGCGACAACGACGACTAACGAAGCCGCAAGCCGACGACGTGAGACGAAGTGACGGTTGGCTTGACCACATGAACAACAGAGCTTGCTGTGATAGGCGAATACACGCCTATCATCAACAGGCTACAGCGATCTGCAACCCGGTGCGTGGTGTGGTCACCTTCGAAGATCGGAGCTCGATCGTCACGAACTCATCAACAGGTGGCATATTTTATATAAGCCATTGTCGTTCGATATTTTTTCTCATTAGACGCCGGCCTGTCTACCTGCTAACATTGTGCTACTCTTCGTGGTCAGGTTAAAAGCCGACATCTTTTCATTTTTTTATTGTTTTATTCGTGTTATTTTATTGCTAACCGCGAGACTCGTTCAGTGCAAGGGGTATTTTGTGGCGAAGCGGAGAAAAACAGGAGATACAACGGCAGCAAAAACGTGATTGATTCTTCCGATTCAGTTTATACAGCTGGTAAATTGATTTCCTTAGTGACGGTTGATAAATATGGATTAGATCTTGTTATGTTGGTGCTGATTTATTGATGAAATCCAATTGTTGGACATGTGGAACGAGTGTGCGTATATGAAACTTTTGACAAGCAAACTCAGTGGTCTACCATGTATGGACAATTGATGTATGCTACATGGTGAGCAGGAAAATGGCTGTTTAGAACTAGTGAGTGTTAATTGCATTAGTTCACAAAAATATTGCGTATTAATGCCGCTAAGTGGTATTAATGACATGAAGAAAAGTTATGTGAGAAACTCTAGTGAATGTAGGAACGATGGAGTGAAAAACAATACCAGAAAAATTAAATTAGTCTACACTTTCCTATTCAGAGTTTCATTCGTTTCGGTGGTCCCTTCGGCAATATATTCGATCAAAGTGTATTTTTATTACAGTCTGTTTAGCACTCTTCGGTTCTTTGTGACAGCTCAGGGATAAGATTTGCATTCGCAAAATTGTCGTGAGAGGGATGGATGTTAATCACTACGCCGGGGTCACATCCATTCTTCTTTTTCTTGGCCTTTATAAGCGCATTGCTTCTTGAATGTATGCTAATTAATATATATCGTGCATTATGTTGAATATGCACTTTCTTAATTATTAATTTAGAGCTTCCAATTCTGGAACGATCTAGGCATTAGTTTATTCGTATGGCAAGTGGATATTTTCGAAATGTCCAAGAAAATAATATAAAACCCTAAATCAAAAGTTCCATGATAGATGAACCTTCAGAGTGGTATTGCTTTTTAACAGTGCAGTTTAAAATTTGCTGAAGCTCGCCAGATCATCGCACTTAGTTTGCAATACAAACAGCATGATCTGTGTAATATAAACTTCTCAAAAGATTGACAAATTTAAAATAAGGTCGCTTAACGATTTGGGAAGTTTTTTTTTCTTCTGGAATTCCATTCATGATTCGGCAAAAAATTCAGTGCTTGTGTCAATGTCATTGTTTTTTTTTTTGTCTTCCTAGTAATATGTGTTATTTTATTTTGGTTTTAGTATAGTTAAGGATTTCAACAGAGATGTCAGAAGCGTTTTAAAATTCCCAGAAGGCCTATCTTCGTTGATCGATTTTCTTAATTAACTTTCTCTTTGGTAAATCACGGCTACAAGACAAGTTTATAATTGAATTTCTGGTCCAGCTAACAGCTTAGATCAAGAGAAGAATTAGTAAGCTTGTACATAAAACAATAATTTCTAAAGAAAATGCTTTGGCAGCCGTTTTATTCACAGAAATGAAAGCCGATGAAGAGGATCGGTCAACTATAATAGGCATGTTTCAGTTGCTACGTGAATTTCAACTGATTTCCAATCTGATAATGATCAATCTCCCATATGTAAGGTCGTTTTGTCCATTTTTGTCTGGTAACAAAAATCTTTCAATATTACTAAAGATATTCATATTGGAATAATTATGGCGAGAATTAACTTGCTGTTGGAGATGAGTATAGTTTTTCTATCTGTGCTTACGTGAAACAGCTATCAAGTTGTTCAAAACCAAGCTTTTAACCGAACGTGTTCATAATTAAACATTAATTATTTAGGAAATGATGTCTCGCAGCAGGCTTCTTGGGACCATGGAAAAATCTGTTTGAGTTGAGCGTTTTTGGAGCTAGCTCTCAAATGAGTCAAAAGCCTTCCCATATTTTAATATCAACAGATTGCAATAAGAGTCCATATAATACAGTATTACTTTAAACTATGAACAGGTTCAATTTATTTAAATGCAAGCCTAGCAACTCTACACAAGTATAAGGACACAACCAATTTAAGGATGACCATTTAGAGGATTATTAAATGTTATTACAAACGTTTTCCTTAGGGTATTTCAACTAAAATCAAAACCACTGTAGCATCCCTCTAACCGCACAATGATGATGATGATGTGTACTATCACTAATTGTAGCACGGAAGCTTAGTTCGACAGCAAATGGGCTCTGCTCTCTGTTAGACTTGATCATACTTCAATAACCACTGATTATCCTCATCATGCCATTGTATGAAGGGCCAAAAACAGGCTGGGTGGATCGATAGGCAACATCACTTATACGCATCCACGGGGATATAAAGAATCTCCTTTCAACAACAAGAATGAACAATTAGTCAAAAGACCGAGCTATCTAACATGAGGATGCCTCAATGGGTGGGAAGAAGAGCCCGTCCTCTATTCACAAACTATTAGCAAGGGCGAGTTGGCATTCCCACTCACCCCATCTTCTGTGCTTCAATCGGGTGCCTTCTTGATGGCCCCACCCATTCTCTATTATTAGCATGAAATATTCATTTAATCATGTATATATTTATATAACAGAAAAATACTACAAGTTAGTTGATCCTGTAATGGTAGATATGCTGTATACCGCTTCCTATACCATGACTACTTAGTATAGCGTGAACAATCTAGGAAGTCATTTTTCTTAGATAAACTTGTATGCTACAAAATTGAAATTTTCGATTGGGGATCAACAGTTTGTTCATCAATTTTGATAGATGTGTGTTGCTTGGGTAACTATGATGTAGTGTGGCCGCCAGCAACAAATGAAAAACCTTTTCCCCTCTTGTGTTTCAACTCAAATAAAATCACTGTAGCTTCGATAAAAATTATGGAACACGCTTACAAATGGCTATTACTCGAATGGCACAATGTACCTAATATGTTAACAAGTACCTTCAGTTTTATAATTAGCATAGTTTGATATATTTAGTTGTTTAAGATTGAAATATTTCACTTTTTTAATTGCTTATATCACCCGGCATCTTCATCTTTAAACTGAACAATAATATTATATTGATATATCAAAATCTAGAAACAGCGTTGATTTGATTTTTTTGATTTTGTTGAGAAAAACAAATCTAAGCATATACTATCTGATCAAAATTGACCCGGATTGGTGAAAATATACAACATTTGAATGCATTTTAATACATATCTTTATTATTGCCTTGGAAATAGGCTCCTTTTGAGTTTATACAAGAATGCCAATGGTTAATCCAAAAAAATTTTTTAACGCCTCGGCCAAGATAGCCATTAGTTCTTTCAGCGAATTTCTTTTTATGTCCTCCATTGACACATAACCCGTTCCCCGAAACGAAATTTCGTTAACAAAAAACAGTCGCAGGATGCAAAATCTGGTGAACACGGAGGATGTGCAATGACTTTTGTTTTATATTTGGCCAAAAGCTTCGTCACAATCAAGCTGGAATGTGACGGCGCATTATGGAGGTGAAAAATCCACGAATTGTCTGCCCACAAATCCGACCGTTTCCGACGAAGTGCTTCACGTAGAAACTTCAAAACGGCCTTTAAGGCCATTTGACCCTCCGGAACAAATTCATGGTGAACCACGACAAAGCAATTGAAAAAAAAACGATCAGCCTCAGCATCGTTTTTGGTGCGCCATTCGCAAGATTGTAGGGAAGTCTCAACGTCATATTCATAAACCCACGTCTCGTCATGTAATAATAATGCGTTTGATGAATATAGGGTCATCAGCTACGTTGGCAACTATCCCTGTTGCGTCATCTACCCTACGTTGTTTTTGCAAAAAAAAAAAAGATATCTTTTGGTACAAGTCTGGCGGTGACGCGTTCCATACCCAAAACATCAACCAAACTATCTCGAGTCGGTCCATAAGAAATGCTGAGTTTTCCTGCTATCTCTCTTATGCCAACACGACGATTTTCGAGCACAATTTCCATCACTTTTTTGATGTTATCATCGTTAACAGAGGTGGATGGACGACTTGCATGAGGCAAGTTTTCTACGATTTCCTCTAAAAACTTTTGAAACATTTTGAATGATTCCAATGTTGTCGGTCATTTTTTTTCATGTTTAAAATCGCCACACTATTCGTGTAGTAAACTATTCGTGTCGTAAACAAACAGCTGTTAAAAATAAACTAATTAGGGGCTGTTCATAAGCCACGTAGACTTTTCTGGGGGAGGGGGGCTCTGACCAAAGTCTACGCTCCATACAAAATTTCATAAGAAATGTATGGAAAAAAGTCTACGAGGGGTGAGGGGTGTCTGAGATTTTCAAAAATGAGCCTACGTGATTTATGAACAGGCCCTTATCACTTCCCACTCAAAATTGGGATCGATGTTAATGACAGTTTTGCCAACTTATAAAAAACAAATACCGATCCGGATTTCACGCCCAGTTTAAATTCCACCAGTCCGGGTCAATTTTGATCAGAAGGTAACCATGCTTCTGCTAAAAGTTTGACAAAAAATTAACTGAAAAATCGACCTTACATTCGATTTTAACTTCTTATAATTAAATTTTATATTCTTTTATGTCAAAATTGCTATTTCTGCTGTCTTGGTTACAAAGTATATAATTTTTAGATTATGTATTATCATATTGGGTATACATTTGAATTGAAAAGTATGTAGAGTAGTCAAGCGTATTTTGTCGAATAATGTGCTGAATATATTTTTAAACATAATTCACTTGTTCAAACTTCATTCTAAATAAACCATGAATTTTCCCAAGAGTTCTAAAGTATCGGTATATAATGTCATGCGCATTTTACTTTAAAATAATGGAAAACTCTACTGCTTTACTGAACGGAGGTCAATTAAACTATATAAACCTATAATATAGTATGTTTAGTTAATAACTAAACTCTTAAGACCATACACATTAAATAACAACTGATTTGCCCTGCAATAACTGTTTACTTGCGTACTTTTTAAGGCTTTTCTCTTGAAGTATAGCATAGCATAGTATAGCATAGAAGTTTCCGACCATACACTCTTCTGGATTGGCAGTTAAAAAGACGATGGAATCGCCAGAAGAACTGCCTTGTATGTGACAGGCTCTTCATGCATCGTTCGCTTTGCTCAACACCTGGTCAGGTCCTAATTGGATGGGAGAGAAGTGTTGATTAGATGTCTACTTAAGAAGATGCTGAGAACTCATGCCTATCTTTATACCTTCAGAGGCATCTGGAGTTGCAAATAGGATGAGATTGTGCGGAAGGCTTTCCTTGGCGAGAAAGCATAATGTATATTTGATATGAGATATTTTTTAGATGAATGAATCGTTGTGAGTGACGGACCTTTGTTATCCGCTTTTCTGGGCTGGAGCACAGGCGTTTCCTACTTGTATCCAGGCTCCAAAGCCAAGGGAGTAACAGGGAGTTAGTCACTCAGCCACCATGTGTTATCACCATCAAAAACACAATCCGCCACACTTCAAACACATTTCCACCACATGAACGATAAATTATTTTCTGGTAACACTTACACGAATCGGGTGTTTGTTTCCCCCCTGTTTTGTTTCTCTCTCGTTTGCACTGATGTGATTAAGATCATGCATAAGTGTGCGTGTATTAAACGTCAAAAAGGCCCATGGTTGCCAATAAGCATACATTTTCGATTGTAGTATTGACAGACAAGTTGTAACATAGAAACACCTTCCGACACCCCGAAACACCTTCCGACACACTGAAACACAAACACAACGTGACAGAGTGACTAACCCCCTGGGGTTTAATGCCTTTTCATGCGTAAGAGGTTGTCTATCGGTTCGGACATGAGCATTAACTCTTGTTTTAGTCTTTTATGGTTATAGCGCCATTATTCGCGTTGTGAAAAGAGAAAAGCAAAGAGCAGAAAACGAAAATAAAAAAGAACATACAATACTCCTATCCCATTTCAAAACCCAAGATCATCGCCAAAGTGAAAAACTACAAATACCAACAAAGAAATGAGAACAGTCTGCTAGATGAGTGTCAACATAATCTTGAATTTCTTGGAGTATCTCAAATGTAACTTTACTGTTCGGTTCTGCATCTTGCAACGAACGGAATGTTGTCTTCGCTTCGTTTTCAAAAACGAGAAACCCGTAGATACCTACAAACAGTCGCCATTCCAATCCGGCTCTTTATTGAATTTCTTGGGATGATTCATTAAAAGCCTTAGCACCGATGACCGCTCGAAAAATAAGGAGAATAGCACCAATTTGCTTCACCACCACCATGGCTCACACATGATAACTGCTACAGTATTCACAACTGGAATCTTGAGTCTCTGTTTGCGGAATATTCGGCACACTTGAAAATTTTCAAACTATTCTAGAACCACGTATTTCATGCAAATATTTAATCTCATCAGTAAATCACTTGCACTAGGCTATTTCACGTTTGCTGCTTCTTCACGACCACAAACTGTTGTTTGTGCTAAAAATAACGTCGATGCATGTCCTTTTTCAGCATTAACTTATCAATTAAAACAATTATAAAACTAAATTTACGAAACAAATGATAGCGAAGCCGTTTCTGGTGCAAAAAAAAAGGTTGTGGATGATTTTACGCAGAAACGATAATAAACAAAGCTGGCAGGCACGTTCAGTTGCTTATAAAAATATTTCATTATAGTCTAAGGGTGCGTTTAGGTATGTTTTATATAGCAAAAAATGATCACAGTTTATCCGCGTTTCAAAATGCTCCGGTGTACCTAAATCAGTATATAAATGACTGATGAATTTAGCTTACTTTTAAACCAGGTGTTAACAACAGTACTAGAAGTCACTAGGAAGTCACGTCGCTTTATTTTTGAAAACTTATAAAACACATGAAATACATAAGGAAATCAGAACAACTCATCTGACTTATTTTGAGGAAATTGAAGTTAATGCCACACTTATTTATGGTGTCAGCAGCAAAATTTGAAAATGGTTTGCTCATATATATAGTTAGAAAAATTGTTCAGGAAGGTTTTGCAAAATGTTCGAAATAAATATCTAAGTAAAGTGATTCTGAGATACTTCGATATTATTTGCTTTAACTACAATTTACCACAAAATCACGCGAATTCTATAACTAAACAGTATTACATTGTAGCATACAACAGTTATAATTTAATGTAAACAGTCATTTTATTTCACTTATCGATTATCCTATTGCACAGCTATTGTAAGTTGATTGAATAATCGAACTCGTTATTTATTGACCCCTTTGTAACTGTTCCGATTTCTGAACCCGGGTGCTAACTTAGATATTTGCTTTGAATCGAGGTGAAACCGATAGAACCACAATCTCTGCCTGAGTTAAATGTCAGTGCTGTCAGATGCTCTCGAGATTTACGATTCGGATCCGAGCAATGTTTCGTTCGTTTTTGTGTTTTGCCTCATTAGGGATCCGGAAGTTAAAACCGTTGTTTATGACAGCCACGGTTTGCAGCAGCATAATGCGTTTGAAATAATGCAGTGGGAAATTATTTCGACAGATGCAGACGATTAAAAACAAGTCACCTTTTATAATATGGATCATTAACATCCTGTTACTATTATGAATCTTTTGTATAGAATATTTTAGGTATATAATGCAGAAATCTGATAAATGATTATAGAATCAAACCTGGTAAATAAAAAACAAAGATTATTGAATAAAACTTAAACTTCGATGCACTGCAGTACCATCAGCTTCATCAAACAGGTGTGTTTTTATTCCGGTGGATTTCTGATATAATTATTCCATTGCACATCGCTTATATCATACTGTCAAACTGACAGTATTATGACGATTGGTTTGATTAGCAAGTGCGCATATTTGCTAAAGGTTGTCTTTTGGCTTTTGCTTATCGATGAAACCTTAATTTGAATCAATATTTGATATTTGATATTTCCAGTCAATTCAAATACAAACCACGCTATTAGGATCAAAAGGAGTTGGATTCGCTATTAAGAACAAGAGGATTCAGTGATCGTGGGAGCGACTCCTGTTTAAAGGTGAATTTGTACGCAAACATCGAGAATCTTTTTTGTGTTTTGCAGGGCAAGGTAGGGTATGTGTCCCTTGACTCAGCCTAATATGCAACGATCGATTACTTTTTTTATTATAACTCATGAAGTATTTTAGTTGTAAGCAATATTTAGCTAGTTATACACTTGTTCAGATACGTTTAACAAGATGTTTGGTAGTATGTATCATGACAAGCTAAACAATTCACTTTATAAAGTAAGAAACTGATGAGGGATATGGATGCAATGTCGGTCTATAAGCATTAAATTGGGTCTATTCATGGATGCAACTTCGTCCCATTCAATTGATTTTTTATTAAATGCAGTCTTCGAATGGATTTGTTTTACTTATTAAGGCACTGCCAGCTGTATTCGCATTCCCCAACATAAAATTTCACAAAACAAATTAAGCTAAAACTGATTTTAAACACTTGAGAGTTTGTCACATATGACATATGATTGGCTAAAACTGATTTTAAACACTTGAGAGATTGTCACATATGGCCGTTCGATAATGAAAACATAATTATTCGGTCTGCACAGGGTTTGTTGCTTTGGTTTGTGTTTAGATGAGCCATTTGGAAAATATACAACCAAAACTCATACAATTCCATTGAAAATTTTATCAATAACAACATTCTTACTAAGTTATTCAGACAACAGGCCATAGTTGGGTACAAAGTAAAAAATATGTCCCTAACATTGGGTCCACGATTATCTTGTTAAATCATTGTTATTTTATCTATGTGAACAGTTAGTTTATAACGTGTGACTATTTTCTGTACGTCTAAGTTGCATTATTTGGTTTATCGGTTCAATTTAGACAAATTTTGATCATTCGAAGATCAAAGAGATAATCTGTTCAGCTTAACAAGTGAAATCATATTATCTTAAAAGTTAACAAAATCGGAAATTACACCGAAGTGAACAACAGTAAATTGATTAATAATGTATGAATTGCTTTGAATAAAATCGATTATCTTGATATCAACATAATTTTTTTGATTATCGCTGAATTAATGACATATTTGGTACATAGGCCGAATGAAGGAGCTAGACTAACATTACATCCCCTTACCCTATTTAAATATTAAAAAAAAATGTGCTTCAATATGCAAAAGAAATCGTATTCTTTGAATGTGTGATTCAGCTAGTGGTGTATTAGTTAAGGTCATTGGAGACGCATATGATGTTGCTGGTTAGAAAAACAATGGTAAGCAGCAATTGTAATATATGATTTACAAAATTTCGTCACAAAAGTCAGTCTCAGATTTTGCAATAGTCTTTCCCAACCGCACTTTCTCAGTGTTGGCTCTTCCTCGGTCGGATCTTTGGATCGACCAACTTCTCTTTAGACTTTTCCAAACTATGATGCAAATAAGCAGTATCGCCGCGCACAGTAATTTCCGAGATTTACTCTGAAATAGAATACTAAGAATACTAAGAGCCAATTTGATCACCACTGGTCAACCAATAAACCTAGGCAAACTTTGTTTCAATTTAGCGGGGTGAAGAGAAAATCCCTAAATTTCAGGATTGAGAATTTTAAAAGTTACTTAAAAGTATCAAGAACTGTGTGTGCGTGTGTTTTTTTTGTAACTATTTTGTTATTATGTTTAATAAAAAAAAAGCTTAAAATGTCTGGCCTGTAGTGTTGTTGGCACGGTGTGGGACTCATTCAAGCGGTAATGGGGATCGCTTTTTTGACTGACCATTAAAAACAATCCTTAATCTATACTTGCTTTCTCTCTCGGGCCACGGTGAAGCGACTACTTCGGGGGGGTGTCTGTGTATTTGGGGGGGTTTCAATTCAACTCCCACTGGCTGGCAGCGGAATTAAGATAAAGTTTTCTGAAACCAAGTTTTTTAGTGTGTATCATTACAAAAAGTTTAAATTCGGAATTTAGAATGTGACAGCTCCCATTCCAAGAACAAGCAGCCCAAAGCATACTATAAGCCCTACCCTGATACCTGGGCTGGGTGGTCTAGAAGAAAATATAATAATATGTTGACCCTGGTAGTACCAAGCTCGGTCCTAAGCTAAATTAATCACCCCGGAAATTATCACTCGCAACGAATAACCACTGGATTAACACCGCAAAAAAAAAACATTGATGCAAATAGTTATAAATGGATCCAATTTTTGATCCAAAAAGTTGAGAACAGCCAATAGGCTTATTTTGTATTGTGGCGTAGAACCGCTGTGTCCACTGAGTTGAACTTTTGTGGCGTTCGCCAGTTTACTACTCGCATCTTATAGGTTGATCACCATTTGTCAAGTGAACAGCCTAAGATGCGTCTTCTCCCAGTCAGCAAAATTGAGTTTACAAAACCCACCACCTTTACAGGATTTGCAGTCCAAATTTATTTAGGTTGCATATAGCCACTGTATAGAAATTTAAGTCTGCACTTGTATAAAGCATTACAACTGCAGAGCAGATGTTCCGAGGTATCACGTTCCATGTTACAGAAACGACAGATATCATTTTGAACCCGGCCAATGTTTTTCAAATGATATCTACTCGGGCAGTGTCCGGTTAATAGGCCAGTATAGGTACCAAGAACTCTCTTCTTGAGCACTAAGAGTTTTTACTGATTGTGACATCTGGAATTATAAACCTCTTCGATTGAACACACATTGTGGTACCCAACCGTTGGCCATCACCATTTGTTCTTCCCAAGATTTTAGATCCATTTTTATGGCACTGTATGATATGCCGCAAAATGGTTCTGGGCCAATAAACTGTACATTTGAACCTATGTTGTAAGGGATGTCATGGTTTTCCACAGGTTTCATCCAGTCTCCGTTCATATAATTACATATATATTACATCACTGGCCAATTTTGAAAGCTTTGGGAAATGATCAAGTGATCGACTAAATCTCCAGATTTGAAAGTTTTCAACCATTTGAGTCTTAGCATACTCTTTTCCGTATTCATGCAAAAGCAGCAGATTTAGAATTGCATCTATGGGGCTATTCATAAACCACGGAGACTTTTCTGGGGAGGGGGGGGTTTGACCAAAGTCTACGCTCCATACCAAATTTCAAAACATTGTATGGAGAAAAGTCTACGAGGGGGGAGGGTCTGAGATTTTCAAAAATGAGTCTACGTGGTTTATGAACAGGCCCTAACGATTTTGATGAAGTGCTGCGCCTCGCTCCCGTTATAGCAAAAAAAAAACTAGCCGTCAGCAGTTTCGTCAGCTTTTTCTGTGCAGTAGCCTCTTTTGTTTTTGGCCACCTCACAAGCGAAGCATACGTTAGTTTTGGATGAATTATGGATGCATAAATCCACATTATCATTTTAATTGCCTTAATCCATAGGCGTAGCCAGGATTTCAAATAGGGGGGTGGGGCAAGCCTTTTTTTTAAAGAAATAAAAAATAGAGAGAGAGAGATTACATTGTCTTCAACTAGTGGTTGCACGTACTGAACAATTAACATAAACGGACACTACAATGCCCGGTGGACCAGTAGAGTAGGGACATTTACAAGTTCCACCAAATGGAGCAGGGATGAAGCCCTCGCTTTGTGACAATACGCCTCCCATAGAAACGGATAAAATGTTTGAGGGGGAGGTAGCTCATCAAATCTTCCGGTCCACCTCTAAGCTCTCCACCGATTGCTTGTCGATGATTTCCAAATCTCTCAATCGTAATTTTAAATGGATTAGCATAGATTGTTCTTTAGAAACCTCAACTTGATTGATACAGATATAATTTAAAGTAGTGCAATAGATTGTAGGATACAGTAGTAAAAATTGAAAGTTACGAAAAAAGAGTTTGGTTCGAGCATCGACTTCGAAAGGTTGTATCGATGCTTTATAACGCACTATTTTGCTATCGGGCATGTCGCGCTTCGTATTGTTTCGGTTATCTATAATTCGGTAATACGAGTGATCGAATGAGCACAGTAAGAAAACAACAAAGCGTCTCTCAAGCGTTAATAAAATTAAACTTGTTCTCCTAACGAAAAACCACCATCACACTTTGTGAGTGGCTACAATAGCATCCTTATTATTGGTTTAATTCGGTTCAGATCGGATTCCAGCATTATAAAAAATTACGTTGTTTTTTTTTCAATGAAAAACCTGACTTTGTTAGTGGCCCCAACAGCATCCTTACTGTTGGTATAAATTGGTTCGAATCGGAAATCGGTACTAATATTTAAATATTTTACTAAATGAAGCATGACAACAGGCCCGGACCCCCCCCCCCCCCTCCGACTACGCCTATATCTTAATCCCTATTTTCTACCAAGCAGATCGCCCTAGCTTCGTACCCCACGTTAACATTCCGCATCCCATCCAATCACGCATCACCACTCACTCCTCAACATTAAATCAAAGTTAAATATCCTACCCAAAATGATAAAATTTCCAGCTGACTTTCCCTTACGAAGAACAATAACTACCTTCTATAAATAAATCTATGGACACTCCCACCTGCATCCACACGACTACACCAACTCGATGAAGCGCTGCTGCAGCGTTCTCCCCCCTTATCATCAGTTCCCCCCCCTCCTCTATGTCAGACCCCAGTTTCATTTCTGTTTACACTCCACACCCCCAACCACACCCAAGAATTGCAATATTTATCTTTTTTGCTGAAGATGCACGGCTTTATTTTGAGTGTTGGGGGCGACCCCGGCGTAGTGGTTGACATCCATACCTCTCACGCCAAGTCACGAGTTCGAATCTCACCTCCCTCACCCTTCTTCCCCCCCCTCCCTTCATTTTTCTCTTCATCCCCTTATTTTTTCTTTTTTCTCCTTTTTTTTCTTTTTTCACTTTTTTTTTTTCTTTCCCTCCATTATTTTTTTTCTCCTTCCTTTTTTCTTTTCTTTCTTCCTCCCTTTTTTTTTTTTCTCGAACAAGTTACGAAAATACCCAAAACCCCAACCAAAAAAAAAAAAAAAAAAAAACAAAAAAAAAAAAGGGAATTTGAGTAACTACGACGGAGATTAACCAGCCCAAGGCTGAAAATCTCGATAATCAAGAAAAACCAACACGAATCAAACAGAACTCATCACCAATCAAATTTCCCAATTACTAATTTATTCTTCACACATTCAAGAGAAAATAGAGCATTTCAATTAAGCAATGTTCGTACTATTCAAGTTTAAAAACATACTTTTTGAGTGTCACGCTCGTTCTACTTCAAGTAAATCAATGTTACAATTGAATTAACACATGTCTTAAGAAACGAAGTAGTGATAAATAAATAAATAAATAATGCAAAAACGGTACTGCAACGGTTAGAATCCGAAATTGAGAGCAAGTAACAAGCTTATTGTGAAAGTAATAAGCTTGAAATGCTAAGAAGGATGAGGAAGTATCCAAAGTGCCAATGAAATTGTTTCGAAAATCATCACACCTTTGTTTAATCATGCCTAACGTCACGTAGGTAGAAAAGATTGAATCTCAAAAGAACTGTTCATATCTCAAAGAGGGAAAAACTGCAAACAAAATAGTCTTGGATAGGATGAAGATTATAAATTTTAAAATATGAAAATAGAAGAACTGCTTATATTTAAAAGACTGGAAAATCTCCAATTAAAATTTATTGTTTAATTTTTTCTCAGTAGTATGCACGGTTACAAAAATTTCACAAGTCCCAGTGCTAACAACATTTTTATGTGCTTGCTATGTGTAGGTATATAAAATAATAAACAAATTGAATAAAATCCAAACTCATGGTCATAACATTAAAATTAATAGAAAAAAGTGTTTTATTCAGTTCCTGGTATCAGAATTGGGTCTATTTTCTGTATGAGTATCAAACGTCAGTGTGGTTTTTTGAAACCTTGATGTAAGTGTCAATGAACTCGGATCAGTAACATTCGAAAAACGAATCCCATTCCTAATGTACATTTCATCGAATGATAATAGAAATATAACATATTGGTTTCATGTTCAAATGTTAAATCTTCCATTTTTTTTCAATGTATGGCCTTGACCCTAGCATTCTGCTTTCTGTCTAAAGGCATTCGACCGCTGCCGAAGAGGTAACCGAAATATCTCATGTGTACAAATCGTTACGCTTTCTAAGTATATTTCTTAAATGAGCGAATGCACCTTAAGACACACATCCTCTAAATCGTCAAAAAAAAAACACCTCTGCGCAATCAGCGCTGACCGGACGCCAACTTTTCACTTCTTGTCATATTAACACGTCTTGGTTATCGTTCAATTCTCATGATTCCACCTGTAACATTATTGGTTTGCGATGCGTCATGCAATCTGCGATGCTGCATGTTGTCTGCGATGCTTCGTGCTCGTGAAATATTTCGAAGATACATATATTAGCAGGCGACATTTATTATACATGTTGCTGTGGTACGACGCAGCAACGGATTATTGCATGTAACTTAACGGTAGAAGTCTACCGGAATGGACATTTAAATTGAATTAAAGTTTCACAGTTTCTTTCAACTCACGGTTTTTTTCTCTTCAGTTTAATACAAATTTTTGGAAAATGTGCTAACTACACATATTTTTATTCCGAAGAATATAATATTCTGAGTGAATTTGAATTTAATTTAGTAGTATTTTTTGGAAACTATCTGTGGATGATGCCACCGTATACTGTTTTTTTTTTCTCTTCCGCAAATCTGAAACCACATTACGAGACGTATAGAAATGATATGTATATGTTGATATGAAAAACGTTCTGCTTTGCAAATTTTATTTTTCTCAGAAACTAAGCGAATTTGATTCATTTGTTCGTTTTGCCCAAGTTTCATGAAATAATTATGCGAAAATTGATTGAGTCGATGTCCGGTTTTACAAAATGTTGTCTTTAATGTTAAAGACTCTTAAGGGAAGGTCCATTAATTATATCACGCAGTAAGGTGGGAGCGTGGGGGGGGGGGGGGGGGGACGTGACAATTCAAAATTTTGAAGGTTCATACAAACAACGCGACAAGGGGTTGGGGGGGGGGGGGGGGGGGGGGGTAAAAAGTCACTTTTTGCGTGACATAATTAATGTACGTTCCCTAACTCACTCAAAACAGGCGATAATTTGATAAGCAGTGCTCTATGATAATTAGATGAACGTGAGCAATTTGCGATAAACAATAGGACCATAATATCAAGTAAATGACCATTATTCTACAATGTATCAAGTGACAAGTTCATGAAAGCGGAACAGCGATATACTGTGACGATGTCTTACATGCAAGATCATCGTTTAATTACACGTGCGTAGCTAAACGTTCCAATAAAAATAACGCAAAAGATAAGAAAATACATCCAGGACGGAAGGCAACACGCGAATGCACAATAAATCATTTTCACCACACATCACATTTCGCTTTTCTCATTCATTCTCACAATCAATTTTTCGTAGCGAGCGGAAAGTTGGTGACAATCATGGTGCGCTTCTAGCGGATGCCTCCAGATTACAATGGTCTCTCAGGTAGCACGGTTTTAGTCTACACCTCTTAAATGTCTCTTCAAGTGAGGATGTAGAATAATCCCTACTTTGAACCACGATTTTGGCCGTAAAATTTCGATACCTTAACATGTCGTATAATCTGAAACCGCATAAATCGTACCTCTACTGTTACGGGTGGGTGCAACCAGCGATGACGTTGGCGGATGGTGAACATGACGAGGCAACCGTACCAGACCAGACGCCAGTAGCAGCAACCGGAAGAAAGTCGTTCTTTTGCCAGGCAGATAACATGACATAATGTGATGAGGTGTCTCCGTTGAGCGATGCTGCCAACATGACACCGTAAAGACACCTCTTATTTAGATTTGCCCTGATTTTTGTTGCTGTCATTTAGATCCGTATGGCAAGAGGTGCCTTGTGATTTTCGTTCTGCGTTGTACGCAGTGATTTAGTGAATCGGATAAGAATGGCGATTCATACACATGAACGGTGTTCTGATATGATAATATTAATTATGCATAGAAATAATACCCATAAGGCATCAAGTAGTTCTTATCTGTTTTGTCCCATGCATGATTCAAAGAAAACTTGAGAGAAGATCGAAGAGCACCTCCGTTTTAGATCATGATTTACGACAGTTGAATAAAGGGTGTATCCGCACACACAACTTTCATTCTTAAAATGGGAGTTTTTATACGATTATCACCAAATTTTCAGGGAGTAAACATAAAAAATTAAAGTTAGTTTTGGCAACATTCATTTAATTTATTTCGCCTTAATATCCGTATGCGCGAACCTTGGCCTTAACCCCAGCCATAAGGTTCACACGACCTCAGAATCGACAGTTTTTGTTTTGCATATTAACCCATGCTTTCTTCATTTCTTCTAAATTCTTCACCACTTTAGGTCGTTTCAGCAGGTGCTCCTTCATAATGGCCCATTATTTTTCTATTGGGCGCAGTAGCGGAGTGTTTGGGGGGTTCAGATCTTAGGGCACGAATTCGACATCATTCGCCTTGTACCACTTTAGCACGTCCTTTGTGTAGTGGCATGATGCCAAATCCGGCCAGAAGATCGTCGGACCGTCGAGAGCCTTCAGAAGAGGGAGAAGCCGCCTTTGGAGACACTCTTCCAAATATACCTGTCCATTCATGGTTCTTGCGGTAACGAAAGGTGTACTTTTTGGCAAACTTCGACATTTTCTGTGTCCGAAGGTTCTCGGGAACATCACACTTATCCTTGCCAGTCACATACAGGTTTCCTGGAATCTGGATGAAGTCCGCCTTCACATTTTGGTGTCTTGCACGAAAGTCTTGCTCACATGCAACTTTTTAGCCACATCTCGAACTGAGGCGTTCGGTTTCCGTTTAAAGGGCCCAACCACGTGTTTGTGATCGTTCTCAATGACCTGACGGCTTTTTTCCCGGATCTTCGCTTCCGATCAACAGTCAGATGTTCTTCGAACCGTTTTATGATATCAGACAGCGTGGAATTCGCGATTCCTAACTTGTTACCTATTGCACAATGCGACAGATCCTTATTCTCAAAGTACTCGTGCAAAACTTTATCGCACACAGCACTGTTTTTTCGGCGTCATTTTGAAATCTTTTGCGCACGTGATGTAATCAATTCACAGAGTGTAAACAATGTAAACAATTAAACTATGTTTACGCAAAATTTCAATTAATTTTCCCAAAGGATCAAAAGTTAGAGCAATTTGAGTGTGTATAGATTTTAAACGGTACACCCTTTACAAATTCTTCTGTAACTGATATTAATATGTTTTATACAAAAAGTCACCCAAAACCAGCTTTTGTTTTGAGAAATTTATTGAAAATTCCTTTATCCATTATTCAATAATATGGTTATATCCATGGATCCCTTGCAATCCCAACATGGAAAATGAAGCCTCGAAGCTCACATCAATTAAGTTCTAAACATTTTCAGCTACCGAACTTCAACCGACTAAATACATATTACTAATAATCTTAACCAATGGAATAGTTGGTTCGAGAGGTACTTGTACTGTATTTTTCAGTAATTCGAAGCTAGGATTACTTTATCATGTATAACTTTCGTCAACTACAAAAAAAAATCATAGTTGACCTGGCTGTTTTAATGATTGTATCACACACTTTGCTTACTCATGATGCTCCAACGTTTCATAAAGACCGCACCTGCGTCTCAATGTTTCGTGAAAATGAAACTCGGTTGAGAGCAGTTTGTGCACATAAAAGATCTTGCTTCTCTTGGTTACCATTTTGCTCGCTGCACGCCTCTTCATCTTGTTTCAGTCAAGCAAACACCAGTTTTGCTGTCGATATGGATGAGGTTCATTTATGGAAGGAAATATATGTTAATGAAAATAAATGCACGCGTCATTCAATTTTGTTACCAAAATATATCAAAACATGCCCTGCCAATGGTTTAGTCAAAAACTAACGCTTTGAAAGTTAGTTCTACAGCTAATGCTAATTATCGAACTTTCAATCGACAGCAATCAAAGCGTTTGTTAATGACTTTATGTAAGTTAGAAGTTGCAACTCTGGGGTGTTTGAAGGATCCAAGATTTTTTCGTCAGAATTTGCGTATAAAACTTGCGTGCCCGTGATTCAGCTGCAACATTCTGCTGGTCGTTACAATTTAGTGCCTGGACTTTGAACGTACGTAGTCCAGTCCGATTTTTGACTTCTTTTTATTGCAAAAACCCAGATAGAACCGTTTGGGATGCGACTGAAAACCTCAACTACCATCCTGTCGTCTTTAGCGCACCTGCGAAGATGTTTTTATCCACTTTCTCTTATCTGATCGGTGATCAGACGATCTTTGTGACATTTGATGATAAGGGAAACAGTAAAATTCACGATTCCCAACTTTTATGCTATGGCACGATGCTAAAGATTTGGATTTTCGAAATGCGCCGACTCCATTTCAAAAAAAATTTCGCACTTATCAATGAAACTAACAGCATGTAAACAATACAAACAGAACTAAAGTTACCCAAAGTTACAAATATTTTACCTTGAAGGAAAAGTTATAGTTATTTACGTGAGTTGCAATTTTGATTTGCTCCGGTGCAGTTGTTATCTGATGTCTCCAATGATCCATAAATTCATCCACCACCTTGAACTCATTTCCGCCGATTATCACATTTCTGTCTATCACTCTCGGTTCAATCGGAAAATCAATGCCAATAGTTATTTTCGAACAATCTAGCTTTAATCTAGACTTTTCTAATCGGGGTTCAGCTTGTTGTACAGATCAGCAACCACCTGAAACATTCTGATAATCTCCACGTTGTCAGCAAAACTGATAAACTGGGTTGATGAATTGAAAATCGTAAAAGTCCATACGTCCTCCCTTAGCTCAGTCGGTAAAGGCGTTGTTGAGAGCAAGCAATAAGCTAATTGTGAAAGCAATAAGCTTGAAATGCTGAAGAAGAAGAAGAAATGTCCATACGTTTCATCATCCCTTTCTGCGCAATATTCAACAAGAGAGGTAGGGAAGACCATCGCTTTGACGATGTCCTTTACGTATTTAAAATGAGTCCGATAACTCACCCGAACGCACTGTACATCATTCATCGCATCAGTCTAGTCAGTTTCAGGGAAAACTTGCATAGCTCTTCACGATCAACATAACAATAATGGATCAAACATGTTTGCTTCTTGCTTTTGTTGTTTCGTTTTTACGTGACTTTTAACCTGAAGCTGGGTCGTCACACCACGGAGGGCTTTACTTTCTGTCCAAAGATCGTCTCAAAAAATAAGGCCCATCTGACGTTTGTTACTAAGGGTACGAACGCCAGCATTGTTTACAAACAATGAATCTTTTGACGTTTGGTTGTAAGAGATGTTAGCTACAGGACAAGGAAGGCCCACCAGGTCCCTGGTTAGGTCCCATACCCCATTAAGTCCCAATATACCTTCTGCTCAAATATGAAGTCCCAATATATAGCGCATTTTACGGAAAACTATTAATAAACCGATCAAATGACATACTACAGATTCATTTATTTATGGTTAGACATGATGTACACATTTAAATGCAGAATTATCTGTTATCTTACAATTTGTTATGTTTATTCGAAAAAAAAAATCGATTCATATTTCCGTAAAAACAAACTATTGAAAATTATACTTTTTGGGGCAAAAATACCACCACCTGTAAAAGCAAGTGTTTTACTTTTATACGTCATCATTTACTGTTCTTCTCAATAGAAAAGCTGTAATACGTGTAAATATTGTGGCACACTTGCCCCATGAGTAAAAAAAAAGATGTTATTGTAGACCACTTTTGGAACGCTTCAGATACATTTTTTTGCTTCTATTTTCTTAGTGAGTAATTTATTGTCGAAGATAAAAGTGTAGAATTGCTTCGTCAAGCATGTCCATGCTAAAATATTAATTTACAATAATTAGAAAATAAAATAATTGAAGAGGCACACTTGCCCCTACTCCCGGTAACAATACAATGCGACACAAATGTGGTGAATTATAGAGTATTGCATTGTCAAGTCATTATGCATCTTTAACACAAGCTGCGGGAATTTTTTTGGATAAGTTTTGAATTTGGCTGTAGATATGTTCCAGTGTCATATAATTTCCATTTCAATTGAAAATCGTCGTAGGAGGATGAACTCAACATTCATCCCTTTCAATTGAAAAACATGATCTTCTTTTGACAGCCACTTCTTAGTCAGCTTCAGCAAAACAATTTTCAAACAAACATTTTTGGCTAAGCTTTTCATTCATCGGTGTTTATTTTAGCCTTCGGTGTCGAACTAGTATGAAGCAGGACAATTGAAATTCATGCAATAAGTGCATGAATTTCATTTCTGATCTATTCATTATTTTTAAGACTAGAATCAGTGCCATCAGATAAAGTAATTGTAACGTCGAAAACAATAATCAACCATTTTATGAAATGATAAATGAAATTGCTGATATTTATGTCGCTTTCTTACGATCCCTGTTGTGTTCACAGCTCCAGCGCAAATGCAACAAATGTAATTTCAATTTGTCTCCGCAGTATCAAACAGCAAAGCGCTTGCCAGCTCGGGGAGCTTTTTGTCGTAGCAAAGTTACAGCAACGCGTGCATCATCAAATGACAATACTTCTAGCAACACTGGCACGCATGTTTTGTTCACCAAGCACTGCTCGGGTGGGGAGATGAAATCAAATCAATTTCAACGAAGTTCATTCTCGGTCGTTCACCACGTCGTTTGAAGCAAGCTTGAATTTCAATTGAAACGCTTTTGACGGTGGCTACATCGCAAATGAACGTAAGCTTAATCACGTTTGACAGGAATCGGTGAAAGTAAGATTCATTCACTGCACGGAAGCTAAATGAAATGGAGTGAAATAAATACAAAAGCGATTCATTTTCATTTTAATGTGTCGACGATGTAGGGCCCTGGTTCCAGTAATTGGCTTGAATGATTATTCAACGTAGCACCGCTTTGCGTTGCAAAGCAACGTTATGGGTGGTATGCATATACAACTGTTTTCAAAAAATAAGGTGACTTTTGTTATATTTCAAAAAATCTTTATTTAATCATCAAAATCTATTTCGTCCCCTTCGAAGCAGTCCCCCTCTGATGCAATGCACTTATGCCAGCGTTTTTTCCAATCCGCGAAGCAGGCCATATAGTCGGCTTCCGGGATGCCCCTCAATGCGTGCAGCGATTCTCGTTGAATCTCTTCAATCGATACAAAACGGTGTCCTCGAAGTGGTCTTTTGAGTTTTGGGAATAGCCAGAAGTCACACGGAGCCAAATCAGGTGAATACGGTGGTTGTGGAGCGATATGAGTCGAATTTTTGGCAAAAAACTCAAAAAAAAATTTCAAAAAAAATTGAGCGATTTCGGCACCAAACGCGATTTGACTCTTCTGAGGCCCAATTGATCCTTAAAAATCGATTGAATCGATTCAATTGAGATGCCAAGCATATCGGCAAGGTCTCTAATTGTTAATCGACGATTTTCAAACACTAACTCTTTGATTTTCTTCACGTGTTGCTCATCAGTTGACGTCGATGGCCGTCCTGGCCGTTGCAAGTCTTCAACGCCTTCTCGACCGTCTTTTAAGTCATTGTACCACTTATAAACATTTTTTTTCGACATGGCTGACTCACCGAAGGCTTTCTGCACCATCCTCAACGTTTCAGCAGCAGAAATATCGTTCCGCAAACAAAATTTAATGGCACTTCTTTGCTCAACAAATTCAGACATTGTAAAAATCGCCGAAAGCACGTTTGGTCGTTAAGAAAACACAAGCGTAAATAAACTAATTATGGAGGGAATGTCATGAAATGCCAAATATATTGTTAGTGACAGCCTACCAACGTAAAAAAAAAAATTTGGACAGTATCTCAAACGCGCAATTTTTAAATTAAAAAGTCACCTTATTTTTTTAACACAGTAGTAGGCGTAATACAAATGACTTACATCCATCGCTGGCACAGAAAATGTATTCGAATTGAGATAGTTCTTTAAGACCCAGCAAAAATCAACAAGCCTTTGTTCGCCTTCTGGATGGCTTTATTTATGGCACTAATCGAGCGTAAAATACCTTTGTTTTGGTTAAAAATAACGGAAGTCGGGCAGTGACAAACTGCTTCTGAGAAAATCAAATCACTCAACATTATTGTCAATTAGCGCACACGACCTAGCGATGGATCATCTATTTTGTGGACTCTAATACTATTGCATTAAAAAACTCGTGTAATTTTGTTCTGTAAAGTTCTTATTTAACTTTTTGCTACAATATTCAGTTCAACAAAATGAAGACAATATAATGAACTAATATATTCTGCTTTAAATTGCATGGTTAAGAAAATGATGGGGAGCAATATGTAGAAGAGAAATATATCTCTAATTTCTCAGAACTCAATTCATCCATGTAATCATCTTATTAGCTTAAATCGTCACTAGGGTCAAATACAAGTTCAAGTGAAAAAAAAACTGGCTTTGGCGATGGGAGGAAAACCCCAAATTAAACGTCGGAGTGGGACTGTCAACCGGCAGTTGTGTGAACAGTTCTTAAGGGCAATTAAGAATAACCCAAACGTTTCGGTTCGCGATTTGAGCAAAAAGCGGATGCCGCACGCAGTACGGTGCAAAAGATTCGCCTCCAGCAAGGTTTTAACACTTACCGTGCCAGCAATCAACCAAATCGATCTCTCAAGAAAAAAACGAGGGCAACATTCCCGCGGGGAAAAATACGAGACCCGCCGCTGACAAAGTTCAATGGGCGTCTTCTTATGGACGATGAAACATACGTGATAGCTTCGGCTTCTGCCAATTAACAGCCACAGATAAAAATAAACATGTAAAATTTTGCCAACAATAGTGCACATAGAGGGAACGCGGTAAATGATGTAAAATTATGTGAGAAACTAATATTACAGGAGTAACTTTGATGTCAAAGTAACTTTAAAGGTCGTAACTGAATTTACTACCGGATGGGTAATTTAATTGAGCTTCTGAAGAGCGCATTTTTGCAAATCGCCCCCGGCTGAAAGTCTCTCAAATAAAGAAATCCAATCCAATCCAATTTTTGCAAATCCTCTAATCGCTTTTTCCAGTACCGATAAAGAACCTCCCCGACCGCGATCACTCAAGCAACGATTTAATATGGCGTCCGATTTGTTGCCGTTTCTACACGCCAAACTAGTTACACATAGGGTCGTGTAAACATAATTTGACTTAGCTGAACTTCAGTGACAAATAATGATGTACATTTCCAAAAAACTATTTACAGTTCAACTTTGTTTAGTGTTCCATTTAAGTGCATGGCCATTCGCTCAAATTTACGCGAGGTATATGATTACACGATATATTTTTGTATGCATTTTTGGAATACGCTATTGCTAATGTTCATATTTTTTCTGTGCAAGCGCGCTGGGAGTTCTTACTTCATTTTGCTGGTCCAATGTCCCTTCAAGACCGCACCTGCGCCACCATGTTTCGCCAAAAAACTCGGTTTAAAACTGTTAAGTTTCTTGAGCGTCCTACACTTTCTAGGTTTAGCACCACTTGGTCCAACCACCTAGACCGCTGCGTTCTTTTGCGTCTTGCACCGGCCGGATTCGAAGAAAACACTACTTTTTCGGGATTGTTGTCTGGCATCCTTACAACGTGACCCACCCATGGAAGCCTTCCAGCTTTAGCGACTTTCTAAATAGTGGGTTCACCATAGAGTCACGCCAAAGATGGTCCTGATCACACATCGTTCGAACACTGCAAGTGCTTTCATGTCCTATCGAGCTTTGTTCACGTTTGGTGCCCATAGAGAACTACCGATCTTATCAGCATCTTGAACATGTTACACTTAGTACGGGAGTGAAGTTTACCAGACCTCATGGTCTTGTGGAGTCCATAGTAAGCATGACTTCCGGCTATTATCACTTACTATTGTATGCTGCAGTTGTTATCCGATGTCAACAACGATCCGAGGTACACAAACTTAACTACCACCTCAAACTGATCTCCGTCGATAATTACACTTCTGCCTGTGCGAGCTCTATCTCGCTCGATTTCTCCTGCCAGCAGATACTTCGACGTATTCACCCTGAAATTGGAATCACGTTGCTGGCTGTAGAAATCCCGCTGACCTGGTGTTCCCTGCCATATCCGTCGAAGAATCTATCGAGAGCAAACTTTAGCATTGTGGTCCCGATTGGCTAGCGCACCCATTGCAGGATTGGTCGTCATCGAAACCAACCGATGTACCTGAAGTTGATCTTGAAGTGCAAGCTGTAGTAGCAGCGGTGACGACAACATCTGCTATAAAGCCATGGTTCCTCCACTGGTCCTCTCACAGTCGCCTACTGACGCATACTGTCTCCGAATCGTTAGTAATGCCAGAGAAAAAACTCGCACCCAAGGACCGGAGGTCGCCGAGCCAAACAACATGTGGATCTATCCACGTCAGCATTCCTGGTAGCACTCAGAGTATTTATTTCCCGTCATGGCCGTCCGACGCATATTCATTCGAACAACAGGAAAAACATTGAAGGTGCAAACAATGCTGTCGATGCTGTCCGATGAACAGGAACTTGGTTAGATCCATTCCTTTTGTGAATACGATGGAATCACTTGGAACCTCACTTCTCCAAAAGCTCCCCACTTTGGCCGAGGCCGATGCTCTCACTGAACGAGAACACGAATGACTTAGCTGCGCATTTCTTCATCGGCACAGAACGTCCTGCCCGACCCAGACATCCGCAGCTTTCAAACCAGCCAGCTGGACTCCAACTAAAGGATCCAGCCTTACAACCAACCAATCTGAAAGCAGTGGCAGGCTGAATATCTACAGGAGCTCCAAAGGGACACCGAAGACTTCTTCAGGAACGAGGACATACTATCAGGCAAACTCGTCATCGTGGTGGATGAACAACAACCCGTTGGCCTCTTGCTTGAATTGTGGAGTTTCATCCGAGAAAGGACCAAATCACCATAGTGGTCTCGCTAAACACTGCCAAGGGGTTCCGTCAAACGTCCCATAGCTACGTTGCATCCTACCGTTTGCTCCAGCGGTTCCGGTTCTAGAGGGAGATGATAATCAACCAATGCAGTAACACGACGACCCAGCAACTCATGACGAAGGAATCAATTGAATTTTATTTACAGCGAACTATTGTTATCGATAGTGTAGTTTGTTTTGATATTCATTTTGTGTTGAATGTAATCCAAGGCTATGTTCGATCTTAATGCGCACTTGCATGCCTTTTCACAGCAGCTCCCGCACAACCTATGCGAAACATGTTTTCGCTCCGTTCGTCGGGTTATTCTAGAAGCACTGCATGCCCTCGGTTGCTTGACTACCCGACCGTCAGTATTATTTAGTCAAAGTTCAGTCGTCAGTGCATGAAATTTAAGATAAATTCACAACGTAGGGCGTGGACAAACCTTGGACGAAACATCAACCTTTTCTGCTTCATGTTTTAGCCTGGTGTACTACTCAGTCTACTTATTAACGTCGCCAGCGAAGTAAATCGATTGACTGCGTTTATTGAATATCGTGTCCAGATGTTAAAGCCCACACGTTTCATGATTTCTTCTAGCGCAATATTGAGCAGGAGGCAGCAAAGACCATAGACTTGCCGATGTTCGTTGGGTGTTTCAAATGAGTCCGATAACACACCCGATATCTTCACAAGGCACTGTACACCACCCATCGTTGCATTTCCAGTAATCCGGTAGCATTTATGTATCCAAGATCCTGACTATCAGTCGGTGCAAACAGTTTGCCACCTTATCCGAGTCCTTTTTTTAAAAGTTCCGCTACGATACTATTTTCTCCAGCTTCCTTGTTGTTCTTAACCTGTTTGATGGCATCCTTAACTTCACTTATCGTTGGAGTTGGCAGATCTTCCTCGTCCGCCGTTCCGATAAAGTCATTTCTCCTGCTACCTTGATGCTCTGCCTCTGTGCCATTCACGTGTTCATCGTTGTGCTGCTTCCACCTATTGATCACCTCACGTTCGTCCTTCAAGATACCTCCGACCTTATCCCGACCAATTTTGGCTCGCGGCACAAATCCTTTGCGGGATGCGTTGAGTTCTTGTAGGATTTTCACGGGCCATGAGAACGATACAGCTTCTCCGTTTCTTCGCACTCTAACTCTCCCAGGTGGTGCTTCTTATCCCGGCAAAGATAAGCTTGTTGTCTTTGCTTCTGTTTGTATCGCTTCACATTTTGACAGGTTCTTTGCTGCAGCATCATAGCCCACGCTTCATTCTTCTCGTCTAATACCGGCTGACACTCCTCGTCCTCGTAACCCAATTGCACCTTCTGCTGCGTTGTTAATGGCTGCTTTGACATTACACTAGCAATCATCAAGAGGAACAGCTCTCCCTCATCCGGCAACGCTGCTTCAAGGCTTTGCGCGCAATGAGTTGCGGACTCGGTTAGCTTCAGTCATTCCAGAAAGCACCGTGGCGGGCGTCGGTACCGAATGTTGTTAACAACGTAAAGTCTTTGGCGCTGAGAGTTCTATGGAATTTTATGCCATGAGACTGTTTTTTAGAATGGTGCAACTGAATATCAGTTTGTTGAATCGACACTTCCATATACGGGAGCACAAGTATTGGAGATAAACTTCGAAACTTGTGTATTACAGAAACGCTATACTAGGAATTATATAGTAATTGCTAATATTCTTATCAATCGGATAAATGATGGTCCAGACTGATCTGTCTGATTGTTTTATGTTATAGTGGAAAAGGGGACCTATACACACGTTTAATGTCTAAACCCCTACCGACATCATCGGCCAAAACAATCAAACTATTGGAATGCCAGCCTATGTGCAAAATAGAGAAACACGTCAATTCAAGAAAGTGCTTTTTTCGATTTTTATTAAACACCATCTGTAAAGTGTGAAGTAGAGGAAAAGGAAAGATGATAAGCAAAAAAAATCTGTCAAGCACGGCTGAGGCATATTTTTCACTTTCGCTTGTCGTCCGTTATCTGTCGTTGACAGTTAATTTTGAAAGGCATCTTCTGGAGGCCCCTAAGGATATATTATATTCTTCTTGCAAGGCATGGAATGAGGACCCACCGTTGCCGTCGACACCGATGCTGCTTATCATCATTCATTTTTCCGTCAATCTGTCCCTGCGATCCGGTGCAATGATATTATTCGTTGAGAGTGTGATGAATCTTGACTGTCAGCCCTGATTGCAATATTAAATGTTTTCGAAGAATCATTTGGGTTTCGTGAAAACAAAACCACGCTTCCAAATTAGTAAGCATCAAGATAAGAACTGAAGTATTTACCTTCGTATAACAAATCAAAAACTGTTTGAACAGTATGCACGTTTTTGACCAATCCGTACCTTATTCTTATATTTCCATTTGTTGCTTTTATTTTCAGATCACGCATACCAAATTTTTCAAAACTTTGGGGTATAATTGACTCTGGCTGCTGACAAGATTTCCATCATCGTATAATTTTTCTCAGCCGCCCTAGATCCTTCTGACAAAACAAGAAAAAAAAAGAAAAGGAAAACACCAAACAGTAACATCAACAGCTGCGGATAGCAGAAGAAAAGTTTCTCGAAGTCATCAATTAGAAAGAGAAAAAAAAGAAAGAAAATATTAAAGGCAAAAAGATGGTATCACGCAATGATAAGAGTCGAAGCACGCTCAGCACCCTAGCGGCGGTCATCTTATTCTGCAACTTGGTTGGGAAATGTGCTCAAGCTTGCCGTAATGGAGGGATTCTGATGAGTGAGTATAATAAATTTTAATTACCCGTCTTTCATCGTAGAACGAACGGATAAATACTTTCTTCGAGAATGCATCCATCTTTCTAGTGGCAATGTACTGAACGGAGAATTTGTTTTTTTTTTAATTAAATTCTTCGACTGACTGACCGGATGTAAACGAAAACAATATAAAAAGGATAAGAATTGTTTCACCCTCTGCAGTTTAAAAGAGCATTTGAAGACTATAGAAAAATTAATGCCACTTTGTGGCAAGCATAAAAATATTTTAGGCCAAGAAAAATTAAAACGAAAACGAAGTTCTTGAAGGAAACATTTTCTTGAGCGGCTTTATTGAAGATAGTCATTATTTTTTCACTTTTCGAAAGGTATTTCGTGTGAGAGATTCAAATTGTACCAGTATAGAAGTAACGATAACGATAAAAATCTGTTGATTCATCCTGTTACGCCATAGCATTGGAGTGAGGTCAAATTAGTTCCTTCAAGATTAAATTTTAAATGGGTGGCCTTCAGCCTTAGCTGGTTCAATACCGAAAATCCAACCTGCCACTCAATTTTCAGTTTTTGCCAATACTTACTGTCAGGCGCCGAATGAAATCGCTTCTGTCAATTCTCAGAACATATTTATTTGGCCATGCAAACCATTCGTGAATCAGTCCTACTCAAGCTTTTTTAATTAGCAGACACATTAATGTTTGAGCAACAATGTTCTCATGGCGTTCGAATGCATACTGCTTCGGTAGTCGTAAAAATGCTCTGAGATATGTGATCCATCGAGTAGGAGTAGAAATTCATATTGAAAAGTATGTTATGTTTCACCAGTTTATTTTGTGATATGAAGGGGGACGAGATTTAAAATGTACTCCTGGGGTGAAATGAGCCACACTGATAAGCCTCATCAAGACTTGAGTCATTCAACATCTGGGAATGCTGTTTACTTTGACCCAGTGCACCTAGTGGTCGAATCTGGAATGTTTTGACAGCACTTTGTTTTCAAATGTTTCCTCTTTCAGAGCTGAAAAGATCGTCACGATTCATTCTGTTCCAAAAAAAGTTATACTTGATGGAAGCCACGAACCGAAAATTAATATTGGACACCTACTTCGAAAACCCGACGTGGTCAGGTTCAAAATTGCGAAGGCTTAAGCTGTGGGCAAAAAATAACAGGTTTTAGTGACTTAAAAATGTACAAGCAAGAGTGCATGAAAAGACACATTATTCGGAGCATTAAAGCTCACAATGAACCTATAAAGTTTTGGCCTGATTTGGCAAGCTGCCACTACAGCGGAGAAGTACTACAGTGGTTCGAAAAAACATCAATCCACCCAACTGCCCTCAATTCCACCCAATTAAGTAACATTGAACAACTGTCAAACTGAAGTTGAAGAAGAATGGATTGGGGACTCAAGATGCAACATAGATGAAGAGATGGTGGAACAATATGGCCGTTCAGGTTAACCAACAGAGTGTCCAAAATATAACGAATGGTATTGGAAGAAAAGTTTGAGATTTCACCAAAACCAAATCGCAATATTTGTTTCGCTATTTTTACTTTGCAATAAATGACCACCATTTTATGAGTGCTCAACATTTTCATTTCACTACCGCGGCTTAACTCGGCTGAGATTCGCCCCGTTGGTTTTTAAGCCAAACAGCAATGTCACGTAAATGTTGACCTTGAGACCGACACATGAAAGAGTCCTTAAGAACATAAGAATGAGATGAAGGATACGAGAAAATAAATTCAACTATGCACTGACGGAATAACGTCTTATGTAAATCTTAGCACAAGTTGTTAAATTGGATGAACGAACTTGCTCTCATTCACACCATCGCCCTTTATCTCGAAGACGCGATCATTCTGAGGGAGCTGATTCGTACCTATCGTTCGCCGTGCTGAAGTAGTCAATTCTTCCGCTGGTTTGATCTTCTGCACCATTAAAGTGATTATCGTAGTGTTGCTTCCACCTATCGTTTACCTCACGTCCATCCGTCAGAATGTCCCCATCGTTATTCCTATACATTTCGGCTCGTGGCACAAAGCCTTTGCGAGATGTGTTAAGTTCTTTCTCTCGGAATAGGCGAAATGCTGTTACCACTTCCGTATGTAACGGTCCACGTTCTGCCGGGTTTTGTACTGCAGAATTACTGCCCGCACTGCGTCCTTCTCTAAGACCTTCCTAACACTCCTTCTCGTTACATGGGCTCTGTTCCCCATACCCGACGACGTACTCAGCTGCATCATTCTTGGCTGCTTTGATATTATTCCAGCAGTCCTCAAGAGGGACTTCGCCGAGCACACCCACATCTGACAACGCTGCCTCGATACTCTTGCGTAGGCTGTGGTTACATCCGGTTGTTTCAGTCGTACGAGATTGTACCGACGGTACCGGCGTTGTTAACAACGGATAGTTTTGGTTACAGTTTTACCCTCAACAGGTAGTTGTCCGAGTCAATGTTATCACCACGACAGGTTTCGACGTCGATTATGTCGCAGAAGTGACGTCCATCAATCAAAACGTGGTTGATTTACGATTCTGTCTGCTGTGGTGACCTGGAGTCAGTGCTGGAGCAGGTGCTACAAATGGTCATATTCTTGGAGACGGATATTTCAGTAAGCCTTTGGCGATGTCGTTTGTCCGCTGGTGAGTACTGAAGTTTCCAATAGTCCGTCCAAACTCATTCTCCTGGCCGAATGAGCATTCAAGTCTCCTATGATCTTGACACCACGGTCACCATTGGGCAGCTCACTATGGTACGAATGGCCAAATTTAGCGACAAAAATCTATAACTCGAAAACTACTAACTTTAGACGCATAATGTCTACGGAGGATTTAATTTTATAAATAAGAGCTATCTTTTGGTTTGGGTGGCGACTTATAATAAAAATTCTTACTCATTACTACTATGATTAAGAGGATTTTTTTCTCCTAGAAAATTGTATATAATTTAATTTAGAGAAACTTTGTTGAAAAAACTTGACTTCTATCTCATCTACGTATCGTTTAATAACAGTTTTTCTAACTTTCCTTAAGGGGACCCTCCCCTGGATTTGGGTAAAAAAGGCAAAGTTTGTATTTTTTTTTGTGGGAGAATGAAAAGGCGTACGAACTTCCTCTTTTGACGATTAAATATAAATATTATTCAAAATTTCAAAGAGATAAAAAAATTGAGAAAATTCAAAATGGCTGCTACAAAATGGCGATTTCCGTAAGCCTCTGCGCGCAAAACATGGGGCGACAACTTCAAGCCTGCATCCTCTTGTAGTCCAATCAAATCTAGTTATTATTTCTGAAAGATAATAAAATTTTCTACGGCTTAAATTAAATTTCAGACAATTTAAACTTAAACGCATTGCAAAGTGATCATTTGAACTGAAAAGTTTAATTTTTCGCTACTTTTTTTCATTTCAACCGTGTTCAAAAATTAAAGCCGTACAAAAAATTATAACCTTTCAAACAGTTATTTGATGGAGGGAATCGGATTAATAGTTCAAGCCCGGGCTTGAAGTTAGTTTGAAAGACATGGTTTCGAGAAAAACGCGTTCAAAGTTTTTCAAGGCTCCCGCAGCGCACGTGAGACAGGTGTGTTCGAGACGCTGCCATTCAATAAATATTCATCGTATCAAAAAAAACCCTTCTACACATATATTTTACAAATATGTGGCTTTCATTTTTTGCCAAAAAAAAAAACGATTTTTTGGTTCAAATTCAGGGGAGGGTTCCCTTAAGGTGGGTCTTAAAAAAATAGTTTTTTTGCTCTAATTTTTTTATTTCAATTTGAATTTGAAAACTTTCTAGGAATGACTTTAGGGCATAGAATGACGCACATTTTGAAGGCAAAAAATTTTGTTGTGAGCTATTGTTTAAAAAAAAAATAATAGAGGTTGAAGTGTAAAAAAATACTTTTTTTCAAGACATCTGACTCCCATATTTGTAAATATTTGCAAAAACGGAACACTGAAAGCTCAAACTTTGAACTTTCAAACCGATTGTTAATTTCACAATATTAGAGTTATATCTTCATCAGAAACAGTTAATAAAGATGTTAATCCTTCTTTCTGTAAAATTCTCGAACTTTCTGTGGTACACCCGCCATCAGGTTCCGTACGGTATACTCAGATACGCCCGCCGTAACGATTCTCCATCTTCTCTTGAAATCTTCGGTACCTTTTGGTTTCTTCTTAGTTTTGAAAAGTTTCCGCTTAATTAGAGCCCAGTACTTCTCTATTGGGCGAAATTCTGGACAGTTTGGTGGATTGGCTGTTTTTGGCACGTATTTGGCCTCTTGTACCTTATACCATTCGAGGACGGATTTCTCATAGTGACAAGAAGCCAAAACAGAGCTGGAGAGTCGTGGCTGCTGATAAACGGTACACACTTAGAAATTATGAATTTTACACGAGACGTAATTCTTGCTTGTAAAAAGTCGGGGAATGTAAATAAAGATTTCGTGTAAAGTTATGTCTCCTGAAACTGACAAATAAGAAATTCGACAAAAGATGTGTTTGATTGAATTTATTTTCTCATCTCTTTCAACTCATTCTTATGTGCTAAAGGACGCTTGCATGTGTCGGTCTCAGGGGACAGAAATTTACATGACATTTTGGTATTGTGTAGCAACCGCTTTTGCAGACATTTTTTCTCGTACACATCCTTATTAATAGTGCCGGTAGAGACGAAACTTTTAGATTTTCGATCACAACTACATATGACCTGCCAAATCAAATACTTCTTCGGGAATGGACACCTTCTTTGTTCGAAAATTCTCGGCAATGGCGTTCCTTTGCATTGCGGTGTAAAAAACCAGACCCGGAAGCTGTTTGAAGTCTTCGATTACGTATGTTTCGTCGTCCATTATGATACAAGAAAATGATTACAAAAAAATGGTGTAAAGCTCCTTAGCACGACTTTTGCAGTGAAATTTTGCTTGGCATCACGGCTGGGCACCTTTTTCACTTTGAACGCCTTCAGTCCTTGCCTCTGCTGCACTTTTTGTACGTATGATTTTGACTTCCCAACTTTGCGAGTCACATTTCGCACAGATATATTGGGATTTTTCTCAATAATGGCTACCACCTGCTTGTCCATATGTCGAGTGCATACTTTTCGATTTGTTCCACTTCAAACCTTCCGGTCCACAGTCAAGCGGTGGTCAAATAGTTGGCAAACACAAAACACAGTACTTTTCGGTAGTTTTATTTTCATGGCAAGATCGCGTACCAATAAATTCGGATTTTGCTGCCGTTCGTACAAAATGCGTTTGCGCACTTCCACTTCATTCGATGCCATTTTAGTGAATGTAACAAGAATGTAAACATGTTATACCACGAAATGATGTGGAGAGCGCTATCATATAAGTGAAACATTTCAGCGATCCGTGAAATAATTCAAAATCTACACTGAAAGAAAAGTGTCAGAAATTTAACGTGGACAGGTCTTAAGACCCACCCTAAGAGGCTTTAGAAAAAACTGTTATGAAACGATACGTAGATGAGATAGAAGTTAAGTTTTTTCAGCAAAGTTTCTTTAAATAAAATTATCTACAATTTTGTAGGAAAAAAAATCCTCTAGATCATAGGCGTAAAAAGTAAGAATTTTTATTATGAACATAAAAAGACCACCTTAGCCACCACTCAAACCAGAAGACAAATCTAATTTTTAAGATTAAATCCTCTGAAGTCATCATATGTCTAAAGTTAGTAGTTTTCGTGTTATCCTATAGGGGTTATGCATAAACCACGTAGACTTTTTTGGGGGAGGGGGGGGTCTTTACCAAAGTCTACGCTCCATACACAATTTCAAAAAATTGGATGGAGAAAAGTCTACGAGGGGGGAGGGGGTTTTAGATTTTCAAAAATGAGTCTACGTGGTTTATGAACTGGCCCTTATTGTCGCGACTTTTGACCATTCGTACCATAGTGCAGCCGGCATATTCACGTTCAAGCTGCGCTTGAAAAGCATCCTTATCACCATCATTACTTATATAGTGCGTACTATGCAGGTTGAAAACCGACCCTTCATTCTCAACCAGCACATTCTATCGTTGATCAGCCATCATTCGATTACGCGCTTCTGCAATTCGCACAATACTATGAATGCTGTTACCAGATCACGTGTCGTGCCACAGCTCTGGTGATGGTATGTATGTACGCACCATAGATCTTTTCCAGCACACCTCCTACAGCGCTACGATGCCAAACTTGCGATCGTTGAGGTATCTGCAGTTCCACGTACCAGGTTTCCAATCGCTAGACCTGTTTCGTTACTGTGGTTTTCACCGTAACCGCCCAAGTAACACAAAAAACCTGTTTTTAAAGAATGACTTATAAAAGTTTGTTTTATAAATGTATTATAAATGTTTTGTAAAACATGTCACGTTCTGAGTGGTTTCATTCGTTTTATTTATGACTGATGAGCCAAACCAGTTCTCTCTAACTAACGATTAAGCTAAAAATACTTTTTTCATTGCTGCACGTAATTTATTTTTATAGTTGTTCTTAAAAACATCGTTCTATACATGTATAAAACAAAAATGGAGATGATTTACAGATAATTTAAAATACTGTTGAAATACTATGTATGTTACCAACTATGTTTTGCAAAACATGATTTGTGACATAACTATGGATTTGTTGTACAAAACTTTGGTTTCATTGCCAACGAGAAGCAAATCATAGATGCTAAGTATGAACTTTTCAACAATCGGAGTTGGTATAGTAAAGAAGCCAAAAAGCTCTCACGTCAAGGGTAAGGGTTCGAATCCCATAACTACCGATTTTTTTTTGTATGAGGCTTGCAAATTAAATCCCGAGAGTCTGAGTCATATTAAGGTATGAAATAAAGTTTTATCAACTTATATAAGTTGTCTGTACTTGTACTTGGCCAGTATTTTCAACTTGTTTATAACAAGCTGTGTTGTTTGGGCGGTCCGTTTTCTGTTGTTGACGTTCCTGTGCTTGCTTGTTTTTCGCCTGGCTTGCAGCTTTCAGGAGGGCCATAGTGTACAGTTGAATTTAGAGTCCCACGCTTGCATATGGACGAAAATGCCTTCTACTGTAAACTGATAGTAGAAGAAAGTTTTCAATAGTACACAGTCATGCATTGGCCTATACATATATATATATCCAATTATTGGAATGAAACTCCGAAAGAAAGTAATCGAAGATTATTTGGCCGGAATGTCACACGAAAACATATGTGACAAATACTTTTAAAAAATCGATCATATCAAGACTATGTTCCAAGTTTCACTCAATCAGAAAATTTGACGTGGATCACTGAGGAGGAAGACCACGTTCCACGACGACTCGATGATTGTATGAAGCATCAAGAAACATCGCTTAAACTCGGCCTTTAATATCTAAAATGAACTACAGCTGCCTGTGTTGGACCGGACACTCAGGCGACGTGCCGTTACCGCCGCATTATTTTTCCGGCATCCTGTGAAGATGCCCATATATAAAACAAACCACAAAAAAAAGCCCCTATTTGCTTGATCTCACACAACCCGGAGAGTGCAGAAATGCCCACCGCCACCCGTCCGTGATAAGTAGATGTTTAACATCATTGGAAGCGACGGAATTCGCCATGCACGCCGACCGATCTGAAAACGCTTGGATTCACGATACTGCTAGAAGATTTTATGGATCGTTGACAATTAAATCCACTGCATGCCTCAACAGTGCAAGGGTGTTATCGACAATTATGGATTCGCCACGAAATATTGAAAGCCGAGAACAATCTGGTGGCCAATATACGAAGTTGCTTTTGTTTTGTCCATTTGATAGTATTATGATTGTTTGTGATTAAATTCTGTTTTAAAGGTTGTTTTGATCCAAATTTGGTCGACTTAAACTTGACGCATTTCCTTTCATCGTACATTAACAAATTTTCCGCACCACTCATTTTGAAGATGTGTGCGTGTAGCATCATGCCTCTATTTTGATTATGAGATTAGCACTTAAGTTATCAAAATGTCGTCGAAGGAAGAGAAGCAACGCATCAAAATTTTGCACGTGCATGGCGAAAATCCAAAATACTCTCACGCCAAGTTGGCGAAATTGTTGAATGTAGCTAAATCAACAGTTACCAACGTATTTAAAGTAATTAAACATTAGTTCGGTGAACGTTTGTCGACAGCCAGGAAAGCTGGATCGGGAGGAAATCGAAAGCCGGAGGCCCCAGCGACGACAAAAAGAGTTGCCCGCTGTTTCCAGCGGAACCTCAACCTCTCCGTCCGAGATGTCGCAAAGAAGCTGGGAGTGGCACCTTCAACCGTGGATAGAGCTGAAAAACGAGCTGGACTGTCGACTTACAAGAAAGTGATGACTCCAAATCGCGATAAACAAAACACGTCGGCCAAAGCACGATCGCGAAAGTTGTACACGACGATGATGACGAAGTTTTATTGCGTGGTACAGGACGATGAAACTTACATCAAGGCAGACTTTAAACAGCTTCCTGGACAGAAATTTTATACGGCAACCGGACGGGGTAAGGTGGCAAATATTCTCAAGCACATTAAACTGTCAAAGTTCACGAAGAAATATCTGGTGTGGCAGGCCATCTGTACCTGTGGCTTGAAGAGCAACGTTTACATTGCGACCGGAACCGTCAACCAGGAAAATTATCTGAGCGAGTGCCTACAACAATGTCTACTGCCTTTCCTGAAGCGACACAATTGTTCCGTTCTATTTTAGCCGGATTTGGCATCTTGCCATTACGGAAAAAAGGCCATGGAGTGATATGCTGCCAACAACGCTCAAGTGGTGCCCAAAGACAAGAACCCTCCCAACACGCCAGAGTTCCGCCCAATCGAACAATATTGGACCATCGTCAAGCGGGACCTTAAGAAGACTCAAAAAGCTGTTGTGAGCGAGAAACAGTTCAAGGCAAACTGGCGTTCTGTGGCGAATAAAGTGACAAGGAAACGGTACAAAATCTTATGGCAGGTGTCAAACGAAAGACCCGGCAATTCGCATTCGAAAAAAGGAAGTTTAGCTGAATATTTCTCCTGTATTCTGTATTAACTGAACTTGAAAAAGAAAAGGAATTTGACTTATTAATAAAAACTTTGATCGACTCACATACATTACTATTTGACCAAATTTTGATCGGAACACCCTTTATTACCCAAAAAAAAAAATAAATTTTTTTTTTTTTCACCTCCCTTTTTTTTTTTTTTTTTTTATTCCACCAAAAAACAATATAAAAATTTTTTTTTTTTTTTTTTTTTTTTTTATTTTTTTTTTTCAAAACTCTTCCCCCCAATTTTTTTTAAAAATTAAAAAAAAAAAAAAATTTTTTTTATTGTTTTTTTCAAACAAAAAAAAATCGCCCACCCCCGAATTAAACTTAAAAATATTATTTATTTGGATTGTATTATTTTTGAAAGAGGCTCGCCAAACAGGTTAATAAATAAAACAACTTTTGGATTTGCAATTCTGATCATAAAATTTGAATCAATTAATCATTACAATAGCAATTACTCTATTTAGTATTACTCATTAAGTTTACAGATTCTAGATTCGAAAATATTAGAAAAAAAACCGGCAAAATTGTTTGTACACAGACAAAAATAATGAATTTTAACAGACAAAACTAATGAATTTTAACAGACAAAAATAATGAATTTTAATAGACGCCTTAAATTTCCCCAATTTTATTCATAAGCCAATGCAATCGTAAACAGTTTAATTGCATGCAATCTTCCATACAACAGACCTGATTCCAGCGATCTCAGGCTTAAATTTACCTGAAAAGTCCCATTAATTCATGTCAAATCTAGCATTCCCTGTATGTACATTGGATAACTTTGAATATTAAATGTTTCTTTCAAACTGTGTATGTTGTGACTAGAATTTACGTCACGGTACGATGACTGTACCGTACGTTGTTAACGACGGATAGTTTTGGTCACAGTTTTACCATCAACAGGTAGTGGTCCGACCATCAATCAAAAGGCGGTCGATTTACGATTCTGTCTGCTGCGGTGACCACTACGTGTACTTATACTGCAGTCTGTGCTGGTATTAGGTGCTACGAATGGCCATATTCTTGAAATATTTACGTTATGTAAAATTAAGTGTTCAGATTTCGGTTCATGTAAATTGAAAGAGCACGTTATTTTGAGTCTTATAAGTCGCTTAGTTTGGGTGCATCTAAAAAAACCTCATTTTAAATGAAATTTTCTAAGTGTGAACTTTAATTTTAACACCGGACTCGAACAACGGAAATCTCAGCAAACATTTTGTATTACATGATTTTCTGGCCAGGATGTTCATAAGCGCGCTTGCGTATACAGTTCATTTCGTTGATTTCATTCGTTTGCCACATTGTTACCCAGAAGTAGAGTTCAAGATTCATTAAGTTCAGTTATTATTGTCACATAATTAAATCAAAATTAATAAATAAGTCAACTAGAAAAGTTATTTAACATTGTCAAGCAGCAAATACAGCTTCAGACCAAAATGATTCACTGTACCTTAGGGCATCGTACTCTTTATTCGTGTTTGAATATTAATGACCATGATCATCTACATCATTATCAATGTAATTGTACTACAATGTGATAGTAATACTTAAAAAATAATGCTCAAGAGAATCATCCCATTCCCACTTGGGTTAGACATACGTAACCCAACCTCGAAAAGTGTAAAATTTTAAACGGACAATTTCTCCCAGACACCGCTGCTGTAAAAGCTTCTAATTAGCAATATTTTCACGCCACATTTCACCATCGAAGCTGCAGAGACGACCAGTGCACACTGCGCGAAAGAGAAAAAAAACCTAGCAGATAGAGTAATTTAGAGACAGAGTAGCGACAGAAAAAGAAAGGAACAGGACGAAAAATGCTTTCCCCTACAGTAAGAAGAAAAAGCTGTGTCACCCTCCTATTGGCCAGCATAGCTCCGCCAGCCGTGCAACACCGTAAAGTTGATTTTAAAAATTATCATTAAAAATGTAAATTTAGCTTCTTAATATTCTTCTTTCCCTGCAGTGGTTCCCAGCGATAAATTAGTTCAGGGAAGTTAACTATGCGCTAGGCTGGCCAGCAGCACTGTGGCAGGCCATAAACCGTATCATGCTGGCGCTTCCGGTTGGCGGTGTAAAATTTATGTAGTACTGTTCAAGGAACAGAGCAGAGATAATCAGGCATTGAACGTTGGGCCGTAGAACTCCGTCGGTTTGAATTGCTAGAGTTTTCAATACAACGACGCTCAATTTATATGGAGTGACTTGCCTGGATGACAAAAGTAATTTTTTGTTGTTTATTGAATTTAAATTCAACGCTTGGACAATAAAAAAAAAGTGAATGCCACAGTCAACAAGTCCCCATACTGTTTAACCCAAATTGGATTTGAAAAACTCTTAGAGCTGGTGAACCACTTAGTACTTTGGATGCTTTTCCACTGCTATTGTTTCTATAACGATTCTGCATGCCAGTTCATAATGAATGCATTGGCGGAAATGCAATTCAACAATATCGGAACAGTGTTTTTGGCACTGAAAATTTATTTTCGTAAATAAGCTTTCACTTGTTTCGTAAACATGGATTTTGTACTAAGAACAAATGTCTCGTATGTTGTATGAAACATTCATATTGCTTTTTATCTAGTGAAATGCCATCATAACACCTTTTTGTTTAATGCACGAAATGAATTGGGACACGCGTGAACAATTTTTTTATCCCAAAATAAAGATTAGAGCGCTGTCGAGAGATATAATTTCATACTCATTAATCAAGCATCTTCTCACGTGTCACCATGGCCAACCACGAATTCAGTAGCAGCTCTTTCCAAAAATACAGGATCGAATCCCATGTCAGAAACATTAAAAAAAAAAAACGCTGGACAACTCCACGTGGTTGCGCTTTTTTCGATTACATTTCGTGTCGATATAGTAGATCTGTCAGTCATTCATGCAGCCACCAGAGAGACGTTTCTTTTTAGTTTGCAACAAAATATTCGTAGCTCTTTGTATGGTTTTCGAATAATGCACGAATGTTCTATCGGTGTCAACAAATGCTTCGTGCTTCTAACAGTTGCGCGTTTGCCATTAATTACGAAGGTATCTTTATAAAAAGTACAAATCAGTTTCATTGCAGAAAATAACGAAGGTTGCAGGAAGTTCTTCCTTTGATTTCATAATATAAACTAAAATTAATTTTCAGTGCAAGTACACACTTATTTTCTCATTCCATACGCATTTTATATTTCTAGACAAAATAGTCAAAAGGTCGAAAGTAACATTTGCAAACAATGACTTCTAGCGTATTTTTCTGGGAGCTGCTTGCTCCCACAAACAAAATAGCACCAGAAATAGATACAGGGAGTTATTACCTTCCCGGCGGTAGTGGATATAGATATTAGCAACCTGGCAATTTCCAGGAAATTTACGTTTTAAGTCATTGTTTACAATTGGTACTTTCGACCTTTTGACGGTTTTGTCTAGATTTGTCGAAATAATTATAATACTTAAATCACTTCTATAAACATACTTCCTACACTGAAAATTAATTAGAGTTCATATTACAACATCGAAGGCAGGACTAACGAGTCTAATCCTTGTTGTTTTTTGTATGTTTCTGACATATGATTCTATCCTTTATTTTTGGAAAGAGTTCAGTATTTATCAACGCGTTTTTTTACTATGCAGATTGCAATTTTTAAAAGAATAAAACAATTCTAGCTATATATTTTTTTCACCATTTTATTTTCAAAATAAAATTTGAAATATTTTTCAGCATTAAATTTTTTTTTATCAAATCTACATGATTTTCTTAGACAAAATTTTATTATAATAAACTGTTTTCGAGTTATGATATTTCGAAGATTACACTTATGAAACTAATGCGTCCTTTCGAAAAATTAGTCTTTTGGGTGTATGTGCATTCAATCTAACACTCATCGGCCTGCAATTGTATTATGGAAGAAATCTGTTTGCAACAATCCTTGAAGGAACCATTGAAAGCAGCTTTAATTCGGCAGCTAGAAAGAGACAGCTAGATTTCAGGTCCAACAATCCATTTCAGAATGTCGGAAGATTCACGCTCATTCCCAGGTTACTTTCACAAATAATAAGCCCCGCATGAATAACATCATTTGGATAAGGGTACTGCAACATACTTCCAGATTTGGAAATGTAAAATTTCCAAACCAGGCATGTATTTTGTATTATTTGAAAAAAGTATTCTTATAATACATATAATCAAATTGATTTCACCAAAGGCCGCCTTTGCTCAATGAAAAGTTTTCTCCGTTGATTCGTAATTAGTTTGATGCGCTGGCGACAAAACAAGTACAACAATTAACGTTGCTTAAGCACTCGTTAGATATGCAACTAGCACTACAAAACTCTGTTCACCATGTGAAGTGTGCAAATTGCAATTTGCAATTTTTCCTCTCCACCCTCTGACAATAATCAGTATCCCTTGCTATGGAGCGATTCTATATCCAACTTTACGAAAACTTCCTTTACAATGTATGTCCGGGTGGCACAATACTAGCACTAACAAACGAAACTAAGTTGATATAACTCTTCTTCCGGTTGGGAGCGGGGAACACGAAAAAACAATAAAAGGGAATATACTTCCGACCATTACTCATTTTGGGAGTGAATCGATTGCGTTCATTACGTCTTACACAAGGCACACACAGATTTTATGATTTCACTTTTTGTTTATGTTGAAATACGAAATATTGTTTGGTTTATTTCGTGAAAACGACGCAGCGAACGGAAAACATGTCGGTTTCAAAGCAAGGCTTGCTGCGATCCACTTTTTTGAAAAATTTGTCTTGAACCAAAAATTTCTTTGTGACCAAGTGAAAAAATGCAAAAAATTTCATACAATCATAAAAATCATAAAAAGCAACTAAAAACTGGAGAAACGCAAATTTTGCATGGCAAAAGCTAAATTTTCCATAAATATATTAAACATTTCCATAAAAAATCATCATTTCAAGCTGATACTGTACTTCTTAGCGACAGCCCGGTGCGATTCACCGTTTTGCACATAACGAACGAGCAATTTTCGGATACACAAGGGTATTGCTTTCGAAAGCACTGCGTTCTCCATTTTTTTTTCAATTGAATCAAATGCGATCACGTATACAAATAAACCAGGTTGAGCCGTTTGCTTCAAAACATGTCAAAATATCAAAACATAAACAATCGAGGGGTCTTCCAATGGAAACTTATCGAAAACATATCGATTTTTGAAGCGGGCACTTTATTTTGTCTCTATTTTTTTTTTCAACACAAATTGATTTTTTTTTTCTTTAAGTAAAACTCCTTTTTTTCTGTATTCCATAAGTGAAACTTAAAAAGAATATAAAAAATAAAATAAGAAAAAAAAACTACACTGTGTTTACTTTAATTTGAACCAAGTAAATGAGAGAAATTGAAAAAACGAAGAGGTGGGCACTTTATTTTGCCTATCAGTGTATCTGCTAATGGTTTTTTTTTAAATATATTTAGGAGTACTGTTTTATAATACGAAAATGGAGGAAGAGTTTTGTTTTAAGTTGGAAATTTATGTGTTTTGCATTCAATTAGTTTATTGCTTTTTTTTATTTCTTTTCATGAAATTGTTTTTTATTCATTCGTTTTTTAATGTGAGATTATTGATATTAATTTAATTAATATCAATATATTTTGTATTAAGTTTTTTTTATATGAAAATCTGTGAATTTTGAAGGAAATTTCCAACCTACTTTTTGATTTTTTATTTTATTTCAATGGAATTTTTTTTTGCTGGAAGTCTTTGAAGACTATGATTGGTGATTAAGTTCCATGTTTAGAGTTCAAGATAGCGATGGATGAAAAGCACCGGTTTAAGGCAAAACCTGACTTGTCAATATGGGATCTTGCAAAAAAAAAATGGATTAACCTAAAAGCACTGTTCACGGTGTGCTCAGGAGAAGGCAATTTCCCAAAAAATATCATGTCTCGCAAGCCATTTGCATGTGTGGAAGAGTAAATCTTTCGTCGCTAAAGGCACTATCATTAAGGCGATTTACCAGAAAGAGCGATTGCATCCCTTCATCAAAAACCACAAAGAAAAATCTTTGTACTGGCCCGATTTGACATCATGTCATTAACTTTGATGGAGTGGTACGAAGCAAATCAAGTGAATATTGTTCCCAAATCCGCAAAATTGACCAAAATGGAGTTGCGTTCAATCGAGAGATGTTGTCTCTGATGAAACGGATGCTTTCTGGAAAGAAACACGGAAGCAAAGATATTAAACAGTTCCAACAAACAACAGGACAAAGACGGCTACCACGGTATCTGAAGAGTCTGTACAAACTCTAATGGATGGAGTCGAGCGCAACGTTCAAAAACGTTTATTGCAATGTATTTTACCGAATGTTTTGACCTCGTGAATCGTTAAATCCTATCCCATAAATCTGAAATAAACAACTACAATTAAAATATAATGCTAAATTTGTGCGAATATTGTGGATACAGGCCTTATGAGCTTTTTAGTTTTTCTATGAGCATCTTTTAATTCTGCATTACATCAACCTCTTGTATTTGTATACAGCCAATTTTAGATTTGTTTACAGACATTTTCTTTTTTTTTATTGTGGGACATTTATTAACCTGCCATCAAAGATTCCATTTAAAATCGTCAAATATTCATGTTTTTAATGTTAACACGTTCCATAATTTAATTGCGTAATTTTAGCTGTATTTTGGGTCAAAAGCTAATATAGAGTTTGATGCTAAAATTTCAAGTTGATTAAACTTCAAGGAAACGCTGCTTTCACCGTAGAATTCTTGCCAGTTTCTTAGCAACAGTATCATCAAATTACATTATTCTCGGTGCAAGCCTGAAATCCACAAGTAGGAGCCACCTGCTGTAAATTGATTCAACTTGCCCCATTACTCAGGCATGATAGCGTGATAGTGCAGGGAAAAGTTACTTGAAGATCGGTCAGGATCAGCGGTCTTTTTCGTACTACCCCACCAGCTGAAACTTGATTTTTAATTATGGCAATTACAGTTTTCATTTTTCTTTAACCTTTTCTCTTGCCTCTGCATTTTCCCACCCTGTAGAATCCGGCCTGGGTCCGTCTGATAAGTATGATATATTGGAAGAGCACAACAAATTGCGCCAGGCGGTCGCACAAGGGCACATACCTGGACAACCGGGCGCAGAAAATATGCTGGAAATGGTAAGAAATACAGTATGGACTTTTAATTTTCATCTTTCCGAGATGGGGTACCGGCGATAACGAATTTTTGCTGGGGTTGAAAATTTTCGCTCTGTTTCATTTGGTTTTTTCTTCTTCTATTTTTCAGCAGTGGGACGATGAACTAGCGAGCAAAGCGCAAGAGTGGGCTGACCAATGTATATTCAAGCATGATCCCAAGAAGAAATTAGGTACGGTTGATTGCGATAAAACTTGGCACATTGGTAACGATGAGTCTAGCAAGATGGTGTGAAAATTAAGGAGTGCAGCATGAAATTTCAAATTCAAATTAGTTTGATGAGGATGTTGCTACGGAACTCCGCCTTAGTTTTGGTCAAACCGTACTGCTTTCATCAACCACTGTACACGTTGTCGCTTTTACCAAATGAATGCATATTTCAAACACATCTTTAAACCCAACTCACACCAGCAGATCCAATTACGACAGATTTTTTTTTCTTAATTCTTGTTTTTCACATCAGGGCGATTCACGATGGGACAGAACCTTGCTCTTATCTGGAGTAGCGCCTCTTTGGACGATGACCGAGACAGCGATTTTCCCGGGCGCATTCGAAAGTGGTTCGACGAGGTTAAAAAATACTCCTTCGGTGCAAAGTTCTCTTTGGCCACCGGTCACTATATGCAGGTACGTACCTTCTCCACCCTCCCACCATACCGTTAATGTTGGCATGTGCAGCCATAGCAATTTAGTGTATGAACAAAAAAGTGCCGTTTATTTGTCTGCTCACATAGGTACTCTCGTCTGAATACCACACACCACCCACAGCGTGTTGGGTTTAAAATTGTGGAAAAGTATATGAGACATGAAAGAATCGTCAAGAGCGCTGGAAATTCTTTTCATGTTTTCTTCTGTATATACACTCACGTACATGTTTTGATTTTTTCCCCTATTTTGGCACACATGACGGTCTCCTGTTTGGATTCAATTCGGAAAGTCTTTCTATCTTGTTTTAATTACATTTGATGCTGAATAGTATTCAGCACTACGAATAGATTTTCTTTCAAACTACTTATCGGTAGAGAATTAATTTACAGCAAATGAATAAAATGTTGATTTGGAAAATACTTGCCAAACCATTCTGGTAATCATAGAAACCAAAGCAAAACTGTTATATCAGGAAAAAATAATCAAAGGAAGTTTTAACCGTTGGTGGTTTATCTGATATTTTTGATGCTATTGTACTAAGGATCGTTCGTTTTTTTTATGAATACGCGTTCAAGCAGCTATGCAAAAATGACTTGACAGCTGCTCATTTTTTACGTGTTCTCGGAATAGTAAACAAGTAATTCAAGCAGCTAAAATTATAATGTTGCACTCAAATGGAAAAATGAAATGAAAACAATGAAAGGGGTGACCGAAGAAAAACGTAAAACGGTTGTGACTTGTACAGAAGCCGGTTTATCGATGGAGAAATTGGCAAATCAGAAAGGAGTTAGCATTCATGCGATTCAAAATACGCTTAAACGATTCGGAACACATAATACTTTGCATGATCAACCCAGTCGTGGCCAAAAACCTGGTCCTTCTAAACCAGATTTGGACAAAAAGATTTGTGGCAGTTTGGAAGAAATGGAAGAAATGAGTTGTCGATTAGAGATAGTGCAAAAAAATTTGGAATATCAATCGAAATGGTTCATCGTGCTAAGGCTTGTATCTCTCTCAAGACCTACAAAAACCAAAAATGTTCCAAACGTAGCAAACAACAAGTAAATTGCGAGGAAACAAGAGCTCGTAAATTGACTTATCCGAAATCACCAAGGTTAGAAACTGGTTTGGCCTGGTTTGGCGTGATGCCATTATGCGGGATTCATAATGGACTGGTCATTCCACAATTAAAGAATATCTTTTTTGTAATTTAAACTAAAAAAAAACAATACAAGATCAAATGAAATCCGTTTTTCTATTTACTCATAACTAACGATACAATTCTTCCATTGAACTGTACAGTATGTATGTATGTATGTATGGTAGCCACCATCCCTTCATGCCCTTGGCTTGGATGCAGCTCCACTTAATAGCAAGATCAAATTGAGCCACCGATCTGAATTCACAATATCGCTGTATGAAGGGCCAAAAACGGAGGGGTGGACCCGTAAGCAGAGACACTCACGCGAAATCCACGGGAAATTAAGAATCTCCTTCCAACGATACGATCCAACAATTCGAATAACCCAATTCGCAATACTTATTAAGCTTTCTACAGGATGGCTTGTTAAGAAGGGCGCGTCACTCTCACTGAAACTGTTGGAGTAGAATTCGCAGGATCGCAATCGAATCGGTAGGATAAAGAAAATGATAATGCTCGTTCCCTCCTAGACTCAGGCAGTCAATCAAACCATCGTCCAATTTCAGCTTGAATGATACCCTGATGCTCCTTCCCAACCCAGTATTTATTATATATAATGTACATAATATGTCATAATATGCAATAAATGTAGTATGTAATAGAGCAATGAAATATACTATAATATTTAATTAAAATATGCCATGGTTGGAATTCGTCATCCTGTAATTTAAATATGGTTATAAATAAAATAATATGATGAAATAGTTAAAATTGTAATAATAGGCATATGATAATCATATGCAGCTTAGTGCATCTTTACAGCTCAATCAGTGGCAGATGAATATAACTCTGGAATGTGAAGGTCTTATTGCAACTAAATAAAATATAAACCATTTAATTATACATGAATCAAAAAAATATGTATTTATTCATGACATATAGATATACATAATCAGCAGAATTGAAGAGCATTTATTAATTTTAATAATATTCAATGATTTAAATTCATAGAAAAACACCTTTACATACAATGAAATAAAATATCTGTACATACTATCTGGAATCAATTTCCTTGTAAACTTGAAGCAAATGAAATTTAATTATTATTATTAATCTTTTAGTAAATATTTTCAATATGATATACTAATATATATAATGATGATATGATGAAAACAATACGATGTTGTAATAGTATACACATAAAAATTAAATGCACCTATTTGTCTTTTCTGCTGTGATGTTAGATGATTGAAACTCTGAAATGGCGAAAATTTCCAAAGTGGTATAATGAAAGAAAGTTGATCACCGGGCAGCCAAGCAGAATAGCAAAGAAAATTTGAGCAAACAATTAGCCGAAACAACTTTCATATGATTATGATTACTGCCCAAAAACGGAAGCTTAATAAATCCACAAAAAAGAAAAAAAAACAGAGAGAAAAAGAAAAATGAAATTTGAATTCTCCGATAACTCTTGCTTTCTACTGGGCCCATAAATAATTCTTTATATCTGTGCAATAGAAAATGAGAGATCATAAACAATTTTAGTTTTTGAATTATTAAACTTTTCTTGAAATTTTATTTAGTAGAATTTGTCGTATGATCCTTTCTAAACAAAAACGTCAAAAACCCTCCTATCTTTTCAAATACATATCGTGGGTTAGGTCGGCTAAAACTTACGACGATGCATAAATGCGAACCTGAAAATAGCTTTAAAAATATTGTGAAGGGATGTTATAATATAAAATGATAGTAACAATTATATTTGTACTGTCTGCATGTCTGTAGACTGATGTCCAGCTGCAATTGTAGACGTACTTGCATTATCATTGCCACGAAGGAAACAAAAAAATTAAAATTATTAAACAACACTTGGGAATTCCATAGATGATCTGAAATTATACACCGTATAAAGAATACTTCCATTTTTTGTGGTAGGGTAAGATTTCAGCATGCCACCTTCCTACATCGCGTTGGTGGAACTGCTTCCTAAGGTATAGCTGACGCGATACAGCGTTTATTACTCAACCGCTGGATGCCAGGAGCTGTTTGAGCTGCACCTCCTTGGTGGACAGACGCTCGGAACGCACCTCCTCAATCTAGCTGAAGTCAGAAGGACAACAGTGCCCAGGCTGCACTACCAGCTAAGTACGCAACCCTTAGCTGGCGGTCTTTGTCATCTCTTGACCCGTGGAAGCATGAGGTAGGAACTTGTGAGGACCAGTGCTATGTTGCGGGGACGTACGCTCCATCCCAGTTGTCTACTCACCATTTTGCAGCCCCCCAAACACAAAAAAAAAAAAATTTAAATTTTTTATTGGGTTTTTTTAAATTTTTTTTTTATTAAGCGAAATCCCAAAGATTCCCCCCAAAATCGGCAAAGACGCCGTATTTTAAAAACCACCCCACCGCGGTTGACAAAAAAAATTTAAAATGTTCCCCCCGGGCTAGAGAAAGCCCCCCCCTAACAACCCACCCAAACAAACAACGCCGGCGCGCCCCAAACGTGGTGTCAGCATTAAAGAAGAAGAACACCACCATCGTTTCCCCCCTGAGAAAAAATTCACCACCGCTCCCCCATCTCACACACGCACACACAGGTTTATTTCGCCCAAGAAGATTGAGGACGTTCCAGAGAACGGGAAATCCAGTTTACAACCAAACATCCGGCCGGAGTCATGGTTTTCGGGGAAGTTGCGTCCAATAGCTTGAAAATGCCTCCATTATTTATCAAAGCTGGATTAAAAGTTAACACCGAGGTTTACATGAACATTTTGAGAGACCACGTTCTGCCATGGATGAACGCCAACTTTGGAGCACACCAACACGTCATTTTCCAACAGGACGGAGCACCGTGTCGTACCTAAAAAAGGACTCAAGCGTGGCTGAAGGAAAACTGAGCTGTGTAGCTCTGGAAATACAACTTTTATACTGCTGTCAAATTGCTGCCGTCTTCAGAAGGAACTCAAATCGAAAGAGCGGTCAACAGGCATGAAGTAATGCTGAATCAAGTCATCGAAAGTTTGATTACTCAACAGTAGTTTCATTGCGGGTTCTCGAACAACTGGATTGTTTTTTTTTTTCTGAACATTAGTATCCTGATATGAATACAAATATTAGTGTACACGAAATGGGAAATTATTTAAATACCAAATGAAACTTATTTCATACCAAGAATGAATGAATTCAATTCAGTTGAATATTACATGAGGTGTTTACTATTCGAAAAAAAAAAATTATATCCCCTCAAAATAATATACCCCACATTCTACTATCATTATCAATCCCTCCTATATGTGCATGAAAAAAAAAAAAAAAATAAAAAAAAAAAAAACAACTTTAACACCCAAGGAAAAAAAGTTCTCATATTTTTATATTATAAAAGAAAAAATTGTTATTCTGCACCCCTCTGTATTGTCTTCGGCCCCTCTTTTTATCCAAGGAGCATGAGCATGAGCATGATTGACCGCCCACGGATGCAATTCCGTTATTGCCAGATCAGCTGTGTTTACACAAAGAACCAACAGATGATGTTTAGGACTAACATACATCTTCAATGTGTAAAAACTGGTGAGCCATTATAAAGCAATACCGGCGCCGGCCGTGCCCGAATGCTGGTCAAGTAGGGAATGGGAAGGAATGTGTTGACATGATACTCGCTTTGGAGAAAGCCGAGAAATCCTCTGCACTTTCACGAGAAATCACTGGGATATTGGATAGTTGGGGAAAGGTTAGCAGCAGGGTTCGTTTTGGTTAACGATACGCTGAAAGTATGTAGCACTTTCCGCCAAAAGCAATGGGCCGCTCCAATGTGACTGAAAAGAGACAAGCATAACGAAAAACAAAACAAAACAAAATAGACAAAATAAAATAAAACAGGATATTAGATATTGTCTTCAAAATTTGGTAGAAATAAATTATTTGTTGCTTTGCAAACCAGCTCTCCTCGATGTCCTAGATCTCGCCCAAGTCCTGCTGGACCCGCAGCTACTGCAGTCGGCACTCGTCCACATCAAGCCGGCCGTCGCCGACGTGTCGGAAACCTTCCGATAGTAACATGATATCTGCGTCTAATACACTCTTCTTGCACCGATTAATTTACAAACTAAGCCTGCACACCGAATCAAAATTCACTTTGGCACGGTTTTGGTATTTTCCTCTAAAATCTTGTTCTAGATATTGGCACTTTATTTCTGCTCAGATTTTCCGTCGTCAATATTCTTCCTCAAACGTAGCAATCGCCAACTCAGGTTCGATGCAAGCAGCAGCAGCTATCATGCCGTTCGTTTTGAACGACCAGACAGCAGATCCAAGAATGGACACTTTTTACAATTCACTTTTTCCACTGCTATTACGTTGCGACCGGACTGAAAAATATCACCAATCGACTCCGAACGACCGTAACTTTATACTTTCAATCTTTGTAACCAAATTTTTGCCGTTTTTAGCGTAAAAATTGCACTTCATTTCCATTGCTAGTACTGGAAAAATATTGTTGTAAACTCCTCCACGAGAAACACATAAAAAACATCTGGTTGTTGCCTCCGGGTTTTTTTTTTCTTTCCCGAGCCGGGTCTTCTTTTCGACCCACACACCAAACCCCAAACCCAACCCAACCTTGGCCGTCCTTTTTATGCTCTCGCCGCGTCTTTCTGGAGAGAAGTAAAAGCGACGGTCGGTTACATACGATACCGACGATAAATAACCCTCGCCCCTGACCAGATACCGGAATTTTTCGCTTGAGGATCAACATTTTATTGCATCGTTCGACTCGTAGCTCTCGGTTATTAAAGGGTGATACGGTCAAAATTTGGTCAAGGGAAAACGCGTGTAAATCGGTGAAATCGTTTATTTAAAAAATCAAATTAAATTTCTTTTTCAAGTTCAATTAGTATAAAATTCAGGAAAAATATTCAGTTAGGCTTCCGCTTTTCCAAATCCGAATTGCTGGGCCTTACGCTTGACCCCTGCCATCAGATTTTGTACAGCCACCTTGTCCACCTTCTTCGCCGCAGAAAGCCAGTTTGCCTTGAACTGCTGCTCGTCCTTAGCAGTTTTTTTGGTCTTCTTTAGGTTCCGCTTGACAATAGCCCAGTATTTCTCAATTGGGCGGAGCTCTGGCGTGTTGGGAGGGTTCTTGTCCTTGGGAACCACCTGCACGTTGTTGGCGGCGTACCACTCCATGGCCTTTTTACCGTAATGGCAAGATGCCAAATCCGGCCAAAACAGTACGGAACAACCGTGTTTCTTCAGGAAAGGCAGCAGACGTTTATTCAAACACTCTTTCACGTAAATTTCTTGGTTGACAGTCCCGGAAGCTATGAAAATGCTGCTTTTCAAGCCACAGGTACAGATGGCTTGCCAAACCAGATATTTCTTTGCGAACTTTGACAGTTTCGTGTGCTTGAAAATATCTGCTACCTTTCCCCTTCCTTTTGCCGTATAAAACTCCTGTCCCGGAAGCTGCTTGTAGTCGGCTTTGACGTAGGTTTCGTCGTCCATTACCACGCAGTCAAACTTCGTCAGCATCGTCGTGTACAGCCTCCGGGATCGCGCTTTGGCCGTCGTATTTTGTTTATCATCGCGATTTGGAGTCACTACCTTCTTGTAAGTCGATAGTCCGGCTCGTTTTTTGGCTCGATGCACGGTTGTAGACGATACACCCAGCTTATTTGCGGCACTGGCAACTCTCTTTGTCGTCTCAGCGGCTTCCGGTTTTCGATTTCCCCCCGATCCAGACTTCCTGGCTGTCGACAAACGTTCCCCAAACACTTTAATTACATTTGTAACGGTTGATTTGGCAACTTTTAGCGATTTTGCCAACTTTGCGTGCGAGTAGCTCGGATTTTCGCGATGCGCGAGCAAAATTTTGATACGCTGCTCTTCTTGCTTGGACGGCATTTTGACAACTGAAGAGTGAATTCCAAAATCAAAATAGGAGCAACATTCTACACACACACACCTTCAAAATGAGGGGTGTTCAGGTTTTTTAAATGCAAAATTGAAAGAAATACGTCAAGTTGATATTGACCAAATTTTGACCGTATCGCTCGATGATATTTCAGTACTTTGAGTATAATAGAAGTTCATGCACTTTTATTACATATTCTGAAAAATCTTATTTATTTTGAATCGAGCTTAGCACATTTAATACAATATAGGTGGATTGGCATTGGGATGAATGTATTTTTTAAACAAATAATTCAATGGAATTTATTATATGAATCAATTGTTTAATATACCTGTACGGTTCAATTGATTGACAACATTAATGAATATCTCATACAGACCTACCTACCTCATCCAGACTACAAGCTAATGCGCGTATTAAAAAAAGAACGGAAAAAGATATTTTAACAAACCAAATTTTATTTGCATTTTATTCATTAAGAAATTAAAAACTTCACAAAAATACTTCAACTCCCTGCCACGCCGCTATGCGGCAGTTTTTTTTTCCTCTGTTCGGGACATAAACCACTGCGACCAGTAATTTGATCTATTGTAGTATATCCCGTATCCTTTGTTTAGTGCATGTCGAGTTACTTCATCACTATTGAGAAATGATGAAGTATTCGGTGTTGTTACAGTTGTCATTGTTTGTTTTGTTGGCAATGAATCGAGTTTTATTGAAAGTTTCCGCTATTTAAACCCTTTGAGGAGTGAGAGCACTCGTTAAAGGCGCGCCCCGTTATCCGTCAAAACCGGATTCATTGCAAACAAAACAAACAATGACTCCGATACTGACCATGCATCAGAACCCTAGTCATAACCAATTCAAACCATAGAACATCAAATAGAAAAATGAGAATTCACATAAATGAATACTAACCATGTTTCCCTTATTCCAAGCTCATCCTCGGTGGCACAATCCGAGTATTGTCACTTTTCACAAGACATAACATGTAATAAGGACTAATATGTGTTCCTTTGATTACAAAAACAAATATGTTTCCTAGTTTGAATTATTTCAGACTAGGGTTCGGTGGTAGATCTGATACCCCGTAACGCACCACGAAAAGGTGATCTACCAGCGTTACGGGTCATGCAACATGCGGCAGTTAGCCGGAACTTTGGCCAAAGGGGCAAAAAGAAACTTGTACGCGTATTCTTCAGTTCCTCGGTCGCCTTTTTGATCAAATTATCCGTCGTTTTGACCATGAAATTATTTGAATACACTCTCCTCGTCAAATTAGCTCATAACTTCTCTATTGGGCGGAGCTGGGGCACGTTGGGAGGGTTGGCATGCTTGGGCACCACCGGAATGCCCAACCACTCCATTTCCTCCAGCGCCCGCTTCGAGTAGTGGGCCGCGGCTAGATCCGGCCAAAACACCACGTCGTCAATCTTGTGGTACTTGGTAATGAAGGTGGCAACTTCTGGGAGGCACTTTGTACTGTTACTGTACTGTTCACTGCCATTCCCTTTTCACTGATTGTGAACCACAGCAAAACCTTCTTTGAGAACTTCGTGTGCGCTATTTACTTCACATCGCTGCTAATTTCTTTTGTCAGGGAGGTGAAGTAGCCTTTGCCTAGCCAGTCGTTGCCGTTCAACGTGAGGTACGTCTCGTCGTCCATAATGACCACCACGTTCCGCTTCGCCGGGAAAATCTCTTTGACCAGAATCTTCAGCCGTTGTTTCTGGGTTTCCCCTCGGTTCTCCGACATGGCTGGCTTGGAGTGACGCTTCCGCATGTGGATATCCATTTTGCACAAATTCTTCTTGACCGTTTGACCGGTCGCACCGACCTCCCGACCGAGTTTTTCAGTAAATTTGACAGATTGTGAGAAAGTAAAATTTAATGAGAACTCGATTGTTCCATCTTGAACCGAACAGAGTACCTAGCGTTCAGCGCATAAAAACTCGGTTAAAATTCAACCGAGTTCAACAACAATGGCCGGCCTGACGTAATTAATAACTGCTTGTATTTTAGAGCAACCGTAAGAAAAGTCCTCAACACATTTTATAAAGACGTTGTTAAAAAAAAAAAAAAGGGTTAGCGCAAATCAAGAATATCCTTATATACTTGAAAGATCTTATTATTATAATTTTTTCACATTAAACCAAAAACCAAAAAAAGAACAAGTTTAGTGGGCCGAAGTAATTTTAATAAACTTGTTGACTATAACTTTTCTAATTACCAAACGCTATTTTGATTGCAATGCGTTCCAAACGAAATATAATAGAATAGAACGAAGTATAATAAAAATTGTTCACATTTTTACATACATACATTTATACGTTATTGATATCATCGGATGTGATTGATGAATTACTTTGATTGATTTCATGTTCTCTATCTCTTTAATAACGAAACCAATGAATCAATCAATGTCAGGTTCTTGAAATAATCCTATTATAAAAAATACTCAATTTTTTTAGAACTTTCATAACTCATTATAATATTTTGAGGTACTTTAAAGTACTTTATATACTCTTCTAATTCTATCGAATACTTCAAGTACACATTTAATACGTCTGAGTACTTTTAATACCGCTTAAATACTATTTTGTTTTAAGGAATCTAGAAATTTAGAGTTCTATGGCAACAAAGAAAAAGAAAAAAAGACAACCTACTACCTCCCCCACAGCCCCCTCCCCACACACACACAAAATTAGTTTAAAAAAATGCAGACGTGAATGTTTTAAATGGCGCACCCTGTATCAATAAATCAAACTCACACAATAAAAAAAATAATACAAATTTCCAGCCTGAAATATTAACCTTGTTTCATTGTCTTCCTTTCCTAGCTTATATGGGCTGATTCATTCCTTGTTGGATGCGGATACTCGTACCATTATTCCGGAAACAAATACAACAAATTGTACGTCTGCAACTATGGCCCAGCGTAAGTACACTATAAAACTCCTGTCTTTGCTCAACAACATAGGCCATTATAATATGACTTTTGCCTTATCTTCCCACCAACAGAGGAAACGTTCAAGGCAAGCTTCCATACGTCACCGGACAACCTTCGTGTGAGCAGCATGGCCTGCAAAAATCCCACACCTACCCTGGGCTCTGTGTACCAGGCGGTGAAGTGGATCCTTACCATCACGACAATGTGATTCCTCAGAATTATTATTCTTATCAAGCCTCATCAAATAATCATGAGAATCAACATTACACCTCGGCGCCGGCTAGCCCTGCCCCCGTAGCCTACACTGGGGCTCCAAGCAGCACAAATCATCAACAACCCTACGACAATCATATCTTGTATAATCTTGTGTTTGACCAGCACAAACAACAGCAACAACACCAACAGTACCAGCAGTATCATTATCAGGCACAGCATCCATCGCATCAGCAAACATATCATCACCTGCCAAGCCCAGCATCTGTGGTCACTGCAACGGCCAATGCTGCCGCAAATCTTCTCAAACCCGAAAACTTCTTGAAGTCACCCTTTTTGTCGTACCGATGGGATTTGCTGTTCAATTCCCTGCACTAAAATTAAGGATTACGCTTCCATTTCAAGGCACAGAGAGCATCTTTTCCCACCGAATATCGTGTGCCATTCTTCTCTGTTCAGCGTTGCTTTGGGGGACTAGGTAGGATTCCATTCGGATTTAGCAACGTAGCACAAACAACTGAGGAACGACAGTTCCAAAAGATGAAAGCGTAAACTTTCTACTACAAAATAGTTCCCTGTCACTTCCGGGTAACATCGGGACGGAAGAAACAGAAAATACAATGGGTACGAAGATACAAGCATTTCTTTGGGACAACCTGCGCATCGGAATGAAAAAATAATCCACGCTTGCACCACACAACACAAACATCAACAGCCTTCCAGCCAGACTAGGACTGTCTTTATCCCCCAAAGCCCTGAAACAGTTGCACAAAGTGCAGCCAATGTCTGCTACCTCACATGCACTCTTTATCAATGGTTAACGAAGACAAATAAACGCAAACAAAAGATCAACAAAGAAATAACAAAATCTTGTCAAGTGCTAAACCTCATACTTATTGCAGTGTTTGGCAGAGACAATAGTGAGGCAGGATCACCAATCATACTGCTCTCGAAGCGACGTAGTAGTAGTAGTAGTAGTAGTAGTAGGAAATACTGCAGCAGAACAACTTTTCTCTCGGATTAGAAGCAACCAGTTCCGGCGAGAGGCAGAGGTAGGAAATTTCAACAGGAAATGGCTTATTCTTCTTTCCTGAGCGGGAGATAATAATTAGACTGGAAGCTCAATGCTGGCCGGTGGGGGCAATTCTGGGGGAACGAAGCAAGACAATATGGTCATTTTCCAACGTCACAACGCCCGGTGCGGTTTGTGGGCCCGTGGCCATATCGAGTTCATATTCAAAGACACTTTAAATTGCTAACATTGAGCTTATATGCGTCCACTCCCGTTATGATGGGTGGCAAAGTTTTGAGCTGAAAATTCAATCAATTTCAAATCCTGCTTTCCGGCGATATAAGCAGATTGTTCGAATAAATCCCATTACCCGATCCATTTTATTGTGCATCATTGGTTGACAAGATGCCATCGTTTAATTAAGAATGTTCTTGTTAGACGTTCGTAATAAAAATGGATCAATAAATGATGAATCTCGTCTCAGCTACAGTATGTAAACGAATATATCCACCCATGTAAATTATTCAAGTGATAAAGCAAATAGAATGGTATTGGAACAGTTTTTATACCGTTTTTAATTGATAAAATGACAGGTAGCCCATACACGCTAAATTTAAATGAAGTATTTTTTTCCCCATACAGTTAATAATAATCAACCTAGTAACCGATAAACATGAAAATTACTAGCGTAAAACGTAACGAAAGTGGTAGATAATAACAAAAGAATGAAAATGTGTTAAAAAGTTGTTCTGAACAGCTGTTATATGGGGTGGATAAACTTTTTTTCTTACATATTGTACATGGTACCAAGCTTACTGTACTTCCGATCACTGACTGTAATTTCAACGTTAAAACTCAATTGCCCCCATTGTAACGCATTTGTGCACAGAATGCAAGCCTAGCTTTAAGAGAGAGAAAACCTAACTTGAATGAACCCTGTTTTTAGTGAATGGATACACACTCTGAATAGCCAAGTACACAGGAGCAAAGATGAAGGCGTTAATTTATTTATTACTCGTTCTCCACAGGAAGGCATCTGCTTTGAAAGTAGGTACCATAGGTAGATGAATCAATCGTTGAAAAGACATCTTAGGGCCAGACGATCAGGGATTCGAGTATAGTACGCATAGAAGAAAGAGTAACTTTGTATAGTAGAGGATAATCATCAACTTTTATACTCCTTCCGAGTAGAAAAAAGACAAGCTGCATGATATTCACCAACTGTTCGGTATTGTTTGATCATCTTTTGAAAAGGTCATCAAACCGATGGAAGAAAAGGAGCAGATTATTTTGACTGGAGTTTCACTCAAAAACTGAAAACTAATAATTTGGTAGATGGGGCCGATAACATATTTAAACAAGCGTTGATTTTCATCTGTTTCTATTTTGTCTTCATCTATGTACAGAATCTACAGTTTTTTTGTAGGATTGGTATGTAAATATAGTGTAAGAGTAAACCTTAAGTTAATAAAGCTAATCTTTGTTAAAGTTAGGTATGATGTAAGCTGTATAAAACTGACCACGATTTCAGCACAGACTGGAAAAAATATTTTATTATGTATATTACATGGAATTGAATTAAATAATTACAACAGAAATACCAGCGTTTTGAAATCTCCTGATAGTAATGATGAGATGACATTAATAATTCTTATAACACTCATATGTCGTGATAAATTTTTAGCGTCCCGGTATTCCTTTTTCTGTCGTCGTAGAACACGTGCGGTCCATGGAGTGCCTAGCATTGAAGCAATCTTGAGTCGGGATCCCTGGTATCGTTACGGGCAACGGAAGACTTTTCAGGGCACTTAGAGATCCTTGGGGATACTTGCTTAAAGACGCACGGGGGATGACCCACTCCCTGGTCACAACAACCGAACTTGGATGACCGTGTATACGCCGGCTGCTTGACCCGACGGAGGTGAACGGGTCAGGAGCTTCTGATAGGGCCATGGTTAGTGCGTCTCGGTGTTGCAGTTTCTGTCAGCGTAGGAAACGTGTTATTCATGACTCTACGGAAGATCATTAACAATCTTTAGTAGCGAAGTCCTAAAAAATGTTGCTCGGAACGGAAGACTTTCCAGGGCACGTTACTTACCTTACCAATCAGGCTGTGGCCGAGGTGGCCTGTACATAGCAGTTGTCGAACGGAAACAGCATATGAAATAATATTTTAGAGGTGCCGGTATCCCCGGATTTCGCACTTAAATCTAATGTCGTTTTCGGTTATTGCCTTTGCGGAACTGGGTTCGCCCTCGGTCCGCCCTAACAGCTGTCAAAACGTTTTTTTATTCAATCGGGTCGGGTCGGATCCGCTCTGGATCCGACCCAACATCGATGAGGTTCGCTCTCAAGTTTTTTCGGTGTCCAACCTGGGTTCACCAACAAACACAAACATGAACTGTCAAAATAAAATGTTTATGTTTGTTTATGTTTATGTTTTGCACTAAAACTATCATACTGACTCGACTCTGGATCCGTTTTCGTTCGGTAATTGCGAGTTAGAGTCAGACCTGACCCAGGTTTAAAACCGAAAACGACATAAGACAAACTGGATTATGTTTTCTACCTAATTTTATTTCTGCCTTCTCTCCTTGATCCATTCTCCCCTCGCTCCTCGTTGCTTCCTAAAATTAAATCTTAACCAACACAATTAATTATATATTCTTCTCAAAAATAATTTTTTTTTTTTTTTTCTTCATTTTTCTTTCTTCTCCCCTTTCTAATTTTTCCTTTGCCCCCATTTTTTACCCCTATTCTCCTTCTTTCCTTTTTTTAAACACGCTCTTCACAATCGCCCAATAAGGAGTGTATCGAAAATAAGCTATCCACAAACTTTCTTTCAAATTAAGTTGAAAACCGATATTTTATTCATACAAAAAATTGATCCTTTATTGTACGAGGTTAAACTTGAACATAATGAAGACCGGATGAAATTTGAGTTATTCCTTCACGAATTTTCGAACTTTGGATCGAATGCTCTTCATCAAGTTCCGGACAAGTGTTGCATCGCATTTTTGGACGCTTGAGCCCAAATTTTTTGAACTCCTGCATGTTCCCAGCTGCCTTACCAGTCTTCTTGAAGACCCTCTTCACGATTGCCCAGTAACGTTCGATGGGTCGAAGCTGAGGGCAATTTGGTGGATTGATATTTTTCTCAACGAAATCTATACCCTTTTCCGCAAGCCAATTGAGAGTGGTTTTGGCATAGTGAGCCGACGCTAAATCCGGCCAAAACAGTGGAGGTGTACTATGCTTCTTATATAAAGGCAACAATCTCTTCTGGAGACACTCAGATCGATAGATTTCCGCATTTATAGTTCCGGTAGTGTAAAAAATGGTTGACTTCAAACCACAGGAACATATTGCTTGCCATACCAGTACCTTTCGACCGAATTTCTCCACTTGAATCGACCTGTGCGCATCGCTCACATCCTCCCCAACGACGGCAGTAAAGTATTGTGGACCTGGAAGGGTTTTGAGTCCTCCTTTACATAGGTCTCATCGTCCATCAAAACGCATGCATCCGGACGCTGCAAAAGACGCGAATACAATTTCCGGGCCCTTGTTGCTGCTCGCTTCTTCTGTTCTGCACTTTGTTTCGAGATTTTCTGCTTCTTGTAGGTCTTCAGGTGGTTTCGCCTCTTGATACGCTGGATCATTCCGACACTCGTTCCTGCTTTTTTGGCCAAATCACGTATTGACATTGATTTGTTCTTCATGATTAGAGATACCACTTTCTGCTCCAGTTTCGGGTTGGAAGAACCGGGTTTTCTGCCTCTTCCAGGAAGCTCATCCAAAGAATAGTGTTCCCCAAACTTATTAATGATGGTTTTAACACTCGCATGATGAATTCCAAGCACCGCTACGCTAATTTTCGCATAGTAATACCCTTCTCACTTAGCCATGTGTCCAGAACCTTAATTTTCACTTCCTTTTCAACACGCGACATTTTAAAAACGCAGAATTTGAACCGCACATACAAGTAAACAAAAGAAAGCTGACAGTCAAACGCACAGCATGCAGTGTTCAGAGCATAAAAAACCATCACAAATACATGCGTACAACGCAAATGTATGTGGATAGCTTATATTCGATACACTCCTTTGGGTTCACTGACGTTAAAAACTTCAAATCGAAATGCATAAGATTTGCCTTATGAAACTGCATGGGCCCCTTTTATTTTGATTCCATATGGCCATATTGTGTGTAAAAACCATAAGGCAGATGATGAAATGATAAAAAGCGCATCTCAAATTATCAATTCGGTTACTCTTGGTGGATACTGAATGCTAGTGATCCCGATATCATCATCAACATTGCCGAGCTGATATACTCTCCTCCAACGTGGAAATAGAAAAGGACGAAGCAATCACTGGAAAACTAATAAGGTAAAGTCTATTAAATATAACATAACTGTTCTTTTTGAGCAAGCAAGTTCATTGCTTTCATTGGACAATCCGCTACGTAAATGTAGGGGATGTTTCACGTGGGAACTTATACGCGCATCTTGACGCGCATTAGTTCTACACTATCGTGCATTATCTCATAAAATTCTACATTATTTAACATAAATTTTACTACCGGCATACTGTTAGGTGACTGAAATTGTCATTTTTTTTTTTCATTTTTTTCATAACCACAAAAGTAGTATAGATGGAATGGAAATTTCAGTAGAATTCAATAATAAAATATTGCGAAATGAATATATTGAAGTCATAATCAGTATGGTCTATGCATATAATTTCCGTAGCACTAAGAAATAAATTTCATAAGGTTGTACAATGAAATTTATACAGCTACCATAAGCAAACGCTCAGAAGTGGATGTGTCAACAATAATAGCATTTCATAAGGTAATGTTATGAAATTCAATCCTTTTCCTTGTGGCTAATTTTCATAAGGTTATTTAATTAACTTTAAAAGAGTTTTTGCACTAGTGTTCGATGGACCGAAACTGAGTGTTGACGTGGCTGGAAAGGCCCGTCTCCTTCCTTTCATTGCTTTCATTGATTGCATCACTTACCACAGTGAATCCATGATCTAAAACAACCTGCCTCACTAACACAAAACTATCCTTCCCCTTACAATTGTGGAGAAGCAGAGGTAAACACGGTCTCCAACCAACGATTGTCAAACAAGTCGCTGCAAAACTCGTGAATACAATTTCCGGGCCCTTGTTGCTGCGCGTTGCTTCTCTTCTGCACTTTTTTTTTGGCGAATTTCCGCTTCTTGTAGCTCTTCAGGTTGTGCCATTTCTTAATAAGTTGAATCATTCCGACGCTGGTTCCTGCTTTATTGGCCAATTCGCGTATCGACATTGATTTGTTTTTCCGAATTAGAGCTACCACTTTCTGATCCAGTTGATCCAGGGTTGAATGATCCGGGTATTCTGCCTCTTCCTGGCAGTTCATCCAAAGCACAGTGATCCCCAAACTTGGCTATGATGAATTTTACACTCGCGTGATGAATTCTTTACCAATTGTCGCATAGTTGCACCCTTTTCACGTAGCCATGTTTCCAAAACCTCAATGTTCACGTCGTTTTCAATGCGCGACATTTTGAAAACGAAGAATTTAAACCGTGAAAACAAGTAAACAAACAAAAGATGACAGTCAAGCGCACAGCATGCTATGATGAAAACATTAAAACCATCACAAATACACACGTACAACGCAAATGTACGTGGATAGCTTATTTCCGATACATTCCTTATTACTTCGCAGTGGGTTGACATATTTTTTTCAGTTTTGTCCTTGGTGTATTAAAGTCAATCATTTCACAAACTTGATTATATGCAATCATTATGGGGTTAGCGGTCCAAATTTAGCATAATAAATGTATGATGACGATCTACCGAGAATAGGTTACGATTGCGTAATTATCGAGTGGGGGAGTCATAAATTTAGCTTTGAAAAAAGATCAGTTGAGTCAATCCGTTGTGATACCAAATCATTTACAAACAAAAGGTTCTTTCAAAGTTTCCATATTGATCAACATGCAACGTGCTTCATATGCTGGGAGAGGTCATGCTGTCCATCCTAGCCTTCACAGTGCATGTTGTGAAAACTGTTTTTGGATTGACTCTATTCGGCTTTAATGTTTTTTTTTTTTCATATAAGGGGACCAAACAATACTACAATATTCTAATATTTACCACACCTTAGCAACATAAAGCGTTTTTATTGTACAGGGCTCTTGAAAGTGATATACGAAACGTTTCATAAACTAAAGTCCTCCCTTAGCTCAGTCGGTAAAGGCGCAGCTACAAAGCAATACCATGCTGGAGGTGGCTGGGTTCGATTCCCGGTCTGGTCTAGGAATTTTTCGTAAAGGAAAATTTCTCGACTCCCTGGGCATAACGTATGATTGTTCTTGCCACACAATCATACTAATGCCAAAATGGTACTTGGCATCGAAAGCTCTCAATTAATAACTGTGGAAGTGCATTTAGAACACTAAGTTGAGAGCAAGCAATAAGCTAATTGTGAAAGCAATAAGCTTGAAATGCTAAAGAAGAAGAAGTTCATAAACTAAAGCATATTGGCTGTTTCATGAACAATTGTGTTATATTGATCCTGCTGCGTCCCGGCCGGGGGGTTGGTCCTTTTTGGGTGGTTGGGTTTCTTTGTTGTGGGTGGTTGGGTGTTTGTTTGTTGCCGCGGGGCGGTACCCCCCGCGTGCGTGTTGGATTTTTTTGTTGTGCGTGCCCCGCGCTAAATTCTGGTGCGGTGTTAACTACCCTACAGGACGAAAAGGTCCCGGGCGGCCGGCTCGCATCCATTGTGGGGCGTTTGGTGCTTTTTTCCGACGCCGACAAGAAAAAGGAAGAAGGGGTGTGTTTGGTTTTTATGTGTTAGTGGTGGGGGGGTGGCCGGAATGCTACGAGGGGAATAAAAAAAAGAGGAAATTGTTGTTTCAGATCAGCAGGCGGTGTCGAATCAATGACGTCTATATAAGGTCTGGGGCAACGCACTGCTTGCTTGTATTGGAAGCAAAAATAATGTAAACATTACTGAGCTGACGAGTGATGACGTAACACTAATCAACTCTCTATGGGCGTGCATAGATCCAGGTAAAAAAATCGCTTCAAACGTGTATTATAAATGCTGAATTGCGGAAATAATCATGACACATGCCATTTATTGAGCAGAAGCATTTCCTCCCGGTAACATGGGTAATTTATAGTGAATTTAACTGAATTTAACTGAATTTTTGCCACATTAACTTTCAAACGCTGGGACTTGACAATCGAGTGGCGTATAGAGCTAATTTTCCATCATCGATAGACTGGAATCGGTTGAAAAGTTAAGTTTTATAGCGCACACATTAAACAATCACGGAACGATTGAATAAAAAAAATAGTATGACGTAGCACTTTCCGAGCTCTTCTGTAGCGTGCGCAAGGAGTGCGCTGGTATTAGTGTCATAAGCGAATCTCGCTCATTTCACTAATATTGTTTTGGCTACTGGGCCAGACCTTATATAGACGTCATTGGTGTCGAATAAGGAATCGTTAGGTGTCGTATGTGTGTGTATGTAACCGGGGCTCATCTAGTGTTGGCGATGGTAAATGGAAGAAAGAAGAAGGGAAGAAAAAGTGCCCAGCGGCGGTGAATTACGGACCAGTGTGAAAAGATTGAGAAGAGGGATTGAAAAGAAAAATTGAAGAGAGAAAAAGAGTTTTGGCAGTCGGCGATCAAAATTTGAGAGTGAGTGCCAAATGGACAACAAGAAGAAAGAAAAAAAGAAGTACATGGTTCCTGGTCGAAAACGGTTTACAAATAGAGACGCTAGTCGCCTGCACATGTATTGGAAGGGAAAATTATGCGATAAGTGGTTGCGTGTATGCGGTGTGAATACGAATTACAGAAAATGGTGAAGAATTAATACATATATACACCTAAGCAAGTTCGTCATTTGTGTAGTTCGTGCGGTTGCAGTTTGAAACAGCTACGAAAACATCACTATTGCTGAGCTTCATGTTGTATGATGACAACAACAGTTCTCGGATAATATCAACAGATGAATGCGATAAGTACACTAAAATATAAATATTTCTTTTAGATTTTGTTCATCAAAAATCTAGATTTCAGCAAACAACATGGGTAAAAAATCAAATAATCCCTTACAAATTCAACGACAACAACTACACGAATAGAAAAGAAAGCTAAATATTTTAAGATTTCTTTAGTAGATTTCTAATGTATGTTTGCAAAACCTTACTCAGAATGCCTTGCTTTTGCTTATTGTAGGGGAACTGACCCCATATTAATCTCATTGTTCCTATATTCATCCTACGATGAATCAAATAATTGGGCAGTTGAAGGATTAGTTAGTAATGTTTGTTGTAGTTATTTAACGTAAGCATACATTATTAGAAAACGAAACCGATCCTTCAACTGCCCAATTGTTTAATTCATCGTATGATGAATATAGGAACAATGAGATTAATATGGGGGCAGTTTCCCTAGGAGGATATTTATCGAATCACGATTGGCTGACCATTTATGTTATATTATTGGATGAATTTACTAGTTTCAAAATTATAAAAATGTTGCTTACCAGGAACAGCTTGAAGTAAATAAGAATGGGTATCTTTTTGAATTTTGGTAGGACTGTTTTTAGTGTACTTTTTAAAGCCAGTAGAGTCATAGACTAACTCTAAGACCAGTAGGTCCCGAACAAATACGATTTTTTTCTTGGCTCAGTCAGTACTAGCACATCGGTCCCAAGCTCAATAATACGCCCCTAATAATGAATTCACACGAACACACTCAAATATTCTGTCAAAATAACACAGCAAATCAAAACAAAGGCGCAAATATGTAGAGTTAGGTGCTGGCTTCAAGGTGTACTTCGAACCAAGGGGTTCTACAACAGTGAACTAATTTCAAATCGCTAGTTGCATATCGATTGTTGGTAGAGTGGAGCACTGCTTTGGCGGTGGTCGCTGTTGCTCGGTCTTTTTTTGACCGGGTGGCTTGTTTGCTTTTATGTGTATGATACTATATTGCGCAATTTGATTCGTTTCTTCATCATCAGTGGTCAACTAAAGAATCATCGTCTCAGAGTCTAATAATTGTATGTCTACATGAATTTGCCATTCCAGATGGACAATATTCGAATACAGCCAATGGTTAGAAGAGCAGAATAGTTGTATGACTTTAATTATTTATAATGATTTTATTAAAATATATAATAATAGTGTTCTTCATTAAGTACCGGATACAAGCAGCTGTAACCAAATTTGCGGTATGCTTGCGTATTTATTACTTTATTTCTGCAACGAAAATAAACGTTTTGCTAAACAGAATCTCATCTGACTCATGCAGTTTTGGACGCTATTTTTCTTGTCACTTTAAACGTAACTATGTATTTCATCTTATTTTACTTCTCTGTATATGATTCATTATTATTTTTTATGCCATTGATCATTTTAATCCCGTCTCTTTTTTCTTTTTCTAATTTAGTAGTATGTAGTGCCTTGGATACATACAGTATAACTGAATCTGCTGCCGAGCATCGTACTTATTGCTGGGTGTATTTGTTGTACATTTTTTTCTTCACACATTTACACATTTTTTACCCAAAACCTTTGATTTGCTGACTCTTCTATACTGCGTGCTGTTTTGAGTTATTACTGATTATACATTGAGGTTATTATCATTTCCATTTTTATCGTTATTCGGATTTTCATTAATTACGTTTATATTGTTTTATTTTTGTTGCTGTATTGATAATTTATATTATTATTTGTTATTTCTTGTATAAAATTATCCTTAAATCCATGCTCCTCAATCTTCTTATTTAGACGCAGGTAGTGCCTTGAATACATGAAGGTTCATCTGAATCTGCGATAGATATTCGTACTTATTATTAAGAGTCCATTTAGGCCATCTTGCTGGTTTCTTATTCTATTTCACAGGTTCGACAGACGAATTAATAATTTTACCAATTTTAGAAACAATTGAAAAGCAATTTGAAGTACAGATATACAGATATACAGAGTGCATCTGATTGTATTATGTGAGAAGCCCTAAATGATTTTAGAACCAACTGATAGCGTACAGTCAGAAATCATTCAGGAAATATCGGTATGCAAGTTGTACAATTTCGAAAATAATATTATTTAGTCCCAGCTACCCATTTCTCCCGTATCAAATTACATACACTCTATATACGTACTTGTTCCTTTATATATTGTATACTTGATATTTATTACATGAACCTAATTATAATTCATTGAATTATAATATTTCAATACGGGGATGGGAGGGTGCATCAGGGCATCATTGAAGTTGCAATTGGACAATGGAGTGGACAGCCAACCGGAGTCTAGGAGGGGATGTGTCTATCATTTATGATTGGTACATTCCACTCCAACAGTTGTAATGAATTTGAGGCGCCTTTCTCAAACAAACCATCTAGTGGAAAGCTTAACTGAATTGCATATTTTGTTGTTCGTTTTATCGGATCATACTGCTGGAAGGAGATTCTCTTATTCGCGCAGGTGTCGCGTAAGTGTCTCTGCTTACGGGCCTGCCCAACCCTTTTTGGCCCTTCACACAGCAGTATGTTGAATTTAGAACGGTAGCAAAGTATGATCTTTCTGTTAAGTGGAACCGCATGTAGGGCAAGGCCCACGCTAGGATGGTGGCTTCCTACATACATACATACATACAATTTTTTTTTTTTTAAAAAATTTTTCAATTAAAAAAATTACTTAAACATTTGGCGGGCTTTGTTTTCTGCCCTACGCTATAAGATTACATTTTTTTACATTTAGTTTCAATAGACTTTTATAGCACCATGTATGAAAAATTTGAATCTCATTGCGAAATACATTAATATCATTATCGTTCAAGACTTGTTACAGAACATGTACAAGGTATTTTAAAAATTGTGATAGAGGGGGGCTGATAAATCTAAAAAAATAGCGGATGTCATATTTGAATCGTCTTTAAATGGATATGCATCAAGTCTGTTCAAATAAGAATGTTCTATTAGTCTTATCAAGTCTTGATGCACATCCATTTAAAGACGATTCAAATATGACGTTATATGAATTTTCGAAATACTCTTTATGTCAATGAAAACTCATAGGTTTTTGCTTGGTAAGGGTTTTCTTTTATTTATTTTTTATGTGTTCATCTTCACGTATTAGTAATTAATATAGCTTCATATATTTAATTTATAAATCTTTCACATACAAAATAAATTTCTTTGGATTATCCTTTGAATCAGAAAACCTTTTAGTTGGAATTTGATTTTCTGAAATAGGTTCAAAGCATTGAACCTGTGGAACATGTATTGTCTTTACGTGGTTAATGAACTCCTCAAGTTCTTCTGACATTTTTGCATACTGTTCAGCTGATATGAAGCAGGAATTCAGTTTCTTAATACTTTTATTTGACTGTTAAACTACCCAGCCATATAGTTCCCGAAGAGTTTTGAGTTTTGTTTCCATAATCTTAAGCAAGGCTTGCTCTCTTTGCCATTCGCTTGAGATTACCAACAATAGCATCAAATAGACCCATGAGACGTTGCAACGAAGTGCCATTTTGCTTCGAATCCATACATGGACTTGAAATTGCACAAGCTGACAAAGTTTTTTTTTGTTTTTATAATGGGCCGCTGCTCCATCTGACATGAAAATAATTTTTGAGCAGTATATTGATTTTTGTTTAATGAAATCTAGCAATTTTGATCTAAAAAACTGAACTGCTATTGAGTCATGGGTCAGTACTTCAGATATTATGATAAAGCTTTTGTTTTCCAATTTATTGTCCTTTTTGTAATATACTTCACAGGTTTGGTAATAAACAGGATCAACCACCTTATTTAATTGTATTATCACTAAAGTTTAAAAAACTTTATAATTTAAAAATAAGCCCTTTTCAAATGGTAGCCTTGATTTTTCAAACATTCAAAGGCCCTTAAAAATCCAAATTGTCATTATAATTAAATTTAATTGGCTTCTGTGACGTTTAGGACCAAATTATAAGACGAGTTGGCACGATACACGGTAAAAAATAGGACATGCCAAATTTGTTGTTAGAAAAACTTTTTTGCCTCAAAAGTACACATCTCGCAATGTACGGCAAACTTATGGACAATCTAATTGTCTTTTGTCCAATTCTAAGATAGCCATTTTTGCAAATTGGCTTTAAATTTTAAAATATTTTTTTTAAGCGTGTAAGAATCGATTTTTCAATTTTAACAATTTTTTTTCAGAAAAGTTAAGACAATTTTCTAAAAGTCACCCATACATCACTTTTATGTAAGTCTTTTCCTTTTAGAGTTATGTTGATTCAAAAAAAAATCGATCAAAACACTTAAGCCCTTTTCAATTGGTAGTCCAGATAAATTTTGAAAAAAAAACAAAGTATGCAAAATTGCTTGAAAAGACATGTCTTCTTTCTAAGTGTTTCAAGCTTATTTCCTTCGCAATTAGCTTATTGCTTGCTCTCAACTTAGGGCATCTTCAACGGCGATCCAAAACGTGGATTGGATTTATTTTTTTAGACCAAACGCAAAAACATCGCTGCACCGGTGTTGTACATTTTGTTTTATACTGGATCTATTTTGCATCATTTTAAAACTGGTATAAGTTTTGATTTATTCTTGCATCAATTTGGAACATGAAAAATACCGTTCCAAAACAACACACGCTATTAGATAATACCAATTATTGAGTAAAATTTCAGGTTTTACTAAACAATAACTCAATTTTATTGAGTATATTGTGAAGTATATTTGTGAGCCGGAAAGTAATCGTGTTTGCTGTGTGTGATGCTGGCAGCGTACAGAAACTTGCTGATGCTGATACATACCTCAAGTTGCTCCCGGTGCTAGTGAATTGCCTTTTCGTTTCATTCCTAAATAACGAATGCTTGTCTTAGTTTTTGTTTGCACCCACTGAATTTTTCGGAAAACGCTGACTAGAAATGCGGAGGTTCCGATGTTCCGATTGCTCGGAAATGAAAAGTAATGAAGTCTTCAAAGTAAACAATCGGTTTATTGATAGGTTGGTCATGATAAGCACTTGCGAATGGCTCCTACAGATAAATTTTGGAGAAGCCTCTAGTTGACTCTAGTTGTCGCATAATGTCCAGGAACCAGAGTTGAAAAAACTCAAATTCACTTTACTGACGCAACACGAACTGAATCAATAATAAATTCATTGTCCATCTTTCCACAACTTCAACCTACTGAACAACTATTACGGTAAGGATTTTTGCTTTATCTTCTTCTGCTCTTGCCATTTCACGCAATCGTTACACACTCATTCGTTTTGCGATTCAATGACAATGAACAAGAACAAAATTCAAATTCATCTTGCCATAACACAGGGAATGAAAAGTTCGTTCATTTTACTGAATATTTAGGCAATGAATTTTGAAAACGTA
>JAHHFK020002417.1:0-35046 GCA_024533555.2 Aedes koreicus | reverse complement strand
AACTGATGAAAACTAGGGAAAAAAACTGTAACTTTTGTCGCTTTTTAGCGCGGCTTGTAAACAAGGCCATTTTCGCTTGGAAATTGTCTGGGCAATCGAATGGAACTGGTTTCAATCACCGCACGGATATGGTTGTGGAGTTATAGAGCTTATTTTATCCCACTTCCCGTTATATTCTTGAATAATTTATAGATATTTTTGCACGGAGATGCTCAAGATCAACAAAATCGTAATAATTCCATGTGAAATTTCCTGAAAAATCGAATAGAAGTTGTAACCGCACAGTTCCATGAACGAAGATATGACTGGTTCTACCCCACTTCCCCTTTTATTCTTGAATAGTTTATAGCTATCTTTGCTCGGAGTGGCTCAAGATCAACCAAATAAGACTAGTCCTATGTAAAATTTCCTGAAAAATCGAATAGAAGTTATTTCACCTATCGCACAAGTTTGTGAACAAAGATATGGCTGATTTTACCCTACTTCCCCTTATATTTTTGAATCATTTATAGATATCTTTGCTCGGAGTCGCTCAAGATCAACAAAATAGGACTAGCCCCATGTGAAATTTTCTGGAAAATTGAATACAGGTTGTTTCAACTACCGCACGGCTCTGTGAATGAAGATATGGCTGATTTTACCCCACTTCCCCTTATATTTTTGAATCATTTATAGATATCTTTGCTCGGAATCGCTCAAGATCAACAAAATAGGACTCGTCCTATGTGAAATTTTTCTGGAAAATTGAATACAAGATGTTTCAACCACCGCACGGCTCTTTGAACGAAGATATGGCTGGTTTTACCCCCCTTCCCCTTGTATTCTTGAATAGTTTATAGCTATCTTTGCTCGGAGTGGCTCAAGATCAACGAAATAAGACTAGTCATATGTAAAATTTCTTGAAAAATCGAATAGAAGTTATTTCACCTACCGCACGGCTCTGTGAACAAAGATATGGCTGATTTTACCCCCACTTTCCCTTATATTTTTGAATAATTTATAGATATCTTTGCTCGGAGTCGCTCAAGATCAACAAAAATAGGACTAGTCCCATGTGAAATTTTCTGGAAAATTGAATACAGGTTGTTTCAACTACCGCACGGCTCTGTGAATGAAGAAATGGCTGATTTTACCCCACTTCCCCTTATATTTTTGAATAATTTATAAATATCATTGCTCGGAGTCACTCAAGATCAACAAAATAGGACTAGTCCCATGTGAAGTTTTCTGGAAAATTGAATACAGGATGTTTCAATTACCGTACGGCTCTGTGAATGAAGATATGGCTGATTTTACACCACTTCCCCTTATATTTTTGAATAATTTATAGATATCTTTGCTCGGAGTCGCTCAAGATCAACAAAATAGGACTATTCATATGTAAAATTTCTTGAAAATCGAATAGAATTTATTTCACCTACCGCACGGCTCTGTGAACAAAGATATGGATGATTTTTTGGAAAATACAGTGTCTCTTCTAACACAAACAAAAAACATTTATTTCCCCAACCCCACCCCACCCACCCACCACGCAACGCCGACAGAACCAAAAACACAACAAACCAAAAAAACGCCACCGCCCCAACCATCCGCGGAGGAATGATGATTGCCCATGTTCCACAAGACCCACCGAAAATTTTAAAATTTTTAGACATGGAAACGAAAAATGGGCTACCCGAGCAGGAGACAACAACATATGAATACCTAATTTTGATCTTGATAACTGGCCTTGGTATTAAAGAGTTCAGATTAAGAGGTAAAATATCTGAGCAAAATACCTAAGAATTGCAAGCAAAATATCTCTCGAATAACAAAACTTGTTATTTCGGATACCTGGGAATACCTGAGAGGTACTATTTTGGTATTGTCTTACCTCAATTTGTTATTCGCATAACATTGTGGGAACAATTTTATGGTATTATCCTCAGGTATTTTACCTCTTAATCTGAGCTCTTAAATACCAAGGCCAGTTATCAAGCTATTCGCTCCTGCTCGGGTAAAAAAAATCAACCACCAAAGCAAACCCCACCGCACCCCCACCGCACCCTTCGCTTGAGAGCGACTAGTCACACCACCAAAGCCAACACAGACAACACACAAAATTCCGAAGCAATGCGCAGACAAAAGTTAGGCCAGGCACGAAAGATGAAGTATCGAAAAATAAATCATCTTTTTTTTAACCCAACGAAACCAAAAGATAATTAAACGAAACCACTCTCTCCACGACACCGCCACAAGGACCACAGACCGTGCGGCCTCGGGAGAAGGACCACCAAAATTGCGTAGCATCTGAAGGTATAGTGGACCGCGTGATGCTTGTTTCTGCAGGTATTTATATTATTCTGAATCACATAGTCCACCTAAATTTTCAAATCTTATATCTTGCTCTTTGTTGCGTAGCCATCACAAGAAAATTTTACAAATATACTACATTCACACAGGTCCCAATTCAGCCACAGGATTCAGCCACTATAATCAATACATTAATTGTTATGTTTGTGTTCTCCGTGCGTGGAGTAACGATTATGATGTAGAAGGAGATGTCTCGCTCATCGCCATGAGGCACCAAGAGTGGACAGTAATGTTTTTTGCTAGAATGAAAGATATGAAGAGAAAGTTGAAAGTTCCGTCAGTGTACGGTAGGCTAGAAATAGAACAGAGGTATTGAAAATTGAGTGAAAGGGTATGGTAAAGTAGTATTCGAACCACAGGACGTTTCGTTTGCCTAACATCCCACTATGGGGTAGCTCGAGGAGCAGATCACCCTGCCACCTCGACGCCCCCACCCCTCCTCTAACCACCTCCTCATATCTACTTTCCCCTTTAATACCCACAACTATTCTTGGCAAAACTATAATATAACCAAAATTTCGACGACTTTTTTAAGGAGATTGAAGACATCAACCAGGATCCAATTATCATTGAAGTACAGGCCATAAAATTAAGAGTGAAAGTGAAAGAATTTACTCCATGGTCGACGGCAAAGCGGCCAATGCAATCGTAGGCAACCGTAATACGCATGCTTGTCCAATGTGCGTAAAAGGTGTCGATTCAAGGGTTGGACCGTCATATTTCATTTCATGCTGAATATGACAGAGTGGATCATGCGAATGGCGGCAAAGAAAGCAGTGCCCAACAATCCGGCACTAACACACCCCAAAGTTGTAGCTGAAGCTAGATGTCAAGGTAATCAACTTGAAAAACATTTCAACCTCAACATTAATCGACCGAAAATTGGAGGAAGTGGAAGTTCGAATACCGGGAATATTGCACGGAGACTCCTTGATCAACCTGAAGTATTTTCCAAGGTTCTCAACATCAATGTAGAGCTTGTAAAGAATTTACGTTTGATATCTTGATTGGCACTATCATCAAGGAAATTGGATCCTGAGAAGTTAAGACAGCTGTACGAACGTATAGAAGTACAAATTATGGATGAATTTCCATGTGTGAAACGGCTCCCACCAAGCATCCATAAGTATAAACACCTGCCCGAGGTGGTTAAAATTCTGGTAAGCCTTCTCATTCAACAAAATTTTAATGATGCTAAATGAACCAGTTCCGTTTAATTTTTCAGCCATTCTCGTTAAACTGTATACAGAGTGCGGTAGAAAATAATGCGAAAATGTTCAAACTTGAGTATTGGGTTAATTCGTGTAGCTAGTGACTAATTTCTGTCGAAAGTGTATTTGTTTATGTTTATTTTCAAGAGCTGCATCCAAACATTCTATTTGTTTCATTGCAAATTCGTCAAAATGTTCGCGAAAGAAGTGATCACCAGTTTGTTGCTCGCCCAGAAGAAGCTGAAAGAGATTGCCAAGGTGGTAGGGTGCCATTTGGCAACAGTTTACCGCATAAAAAAGTCCCTGCAGGATGGTCCTAAGCAGCGGAAGCCGGAAAGCGGACGTCCGCGCTTTGCACGCACGCCGAACGTGATCAAATCGGTCCGTGCAAAAATTGCTCGCAACCCGGTGCGTTCCATAAGAAAACTTGCAAAGGAAGCCAATATTTCGGAGAAATCCATGCGGAGAATCATCAAAGAAGACCTGCATGCATCTTCCAGAGCCAGAGTGAAACGCCACTTGATTGCGGACCGGGTCAAGGACTTACCAGTGACTCGTTTCAAGAGATTGCTTTCCTTGTTGAAGAAGGAAAAAATGATAATCCTGTTCTCCGACGAAAAGCTTTTCAGCATCGATGCTGTGGCCAACAGCCGCACGGACCGGTTCATTTCACCGCAGAAAATGGAGAACGTTCCGGAAAAAGTGAAATTCAAATTTCAAACCAAACACCCGGCTGGTGTCATGATGTTTGGCTTGGTGGCGTCCAACGGTTTGAAAATGCCGCCTGTTTTCATTGATGCTGGAGTTAAAATCAATACCGAAGTGTATATCGGTATTTTAAAGGACCAAGTGCTTCCCTGGGTGAAGGCCAACTTCTCCGAGGACCAAAACGTTGTCCTACAGCAGGATGGAGCGCCGTGTCACACATCCAATCGAACCCAACAATGGTTGAACGATAACATGAAGTTTTGGCCGAAGGATTTGTGGCCCCCTAGCAGTCCAGATCTTAATCCGTTGGATTATTCGATTTGGGCATATGTTGAAGCACGAGCCTGCAAAACATCACACCCTAGTGTGAAAACCCTGAAGTCAACCATAACACGCACATGGCAGTCAATGTCGGAGGACTACGTCCGAAAGGCATGCTCTGGCTTCCGGCGTCGGCTCGAGGATGTTATTAATAAAAATGGAGGACACATTGAATAAATTTGTTTAAAAGGACTTTATAAAGATAACTGCACTCGAAAATGTTGATATTATTGCTTGAATTAGTCGAAAATGGGATCCGAAAGAAATAGAACAAATTTTCGCATTATTTTCTGCCGCACCCTGTAGACGAACAGGCCGGCGAAAGGTGCAATAAAAGGCATAAGTGTTCTCGAACGCATCTTTCAAGAAAGACTTCCGCAGTGGATAATTTGACCAAAATGTCGTATTTAGCTTACACAAGGGGTCTTGGAGTTAAATCCAGGAAAACTAAGGATGAACATTTCGTAGCTCTTATGAATGAATTTGTGGCCATTGAAGCAGGTGAGTTTCCAAGCATGTCTTTCAGTGTGGAGATTTGCTCAAATGGCTATTCCAGTGATAGTGACAAGAGCAGTAGTGATAATGATGATGGCAATGAAGACAGCAGCGATGATAACAGAAGTAATTAATACCTACTACACCGACGATAGTGACGATGTAAACTGAGGTGGTTATGAGAATGACGATGAAATATTGAAAATAAAGAATATAAGGGGAAGTGGGGTAAAATCAGCCATATCTTTGTTCACAAAGCCGTGCGGTGGTTGAAACAACCTTTAATCGAATTTCCAGGGAAATTCACATAAAACTAGTCCTATTTCGTTGATCTTGAGCGACTCCGAGCAAAGATAGCTATAAACTATTCCAGAATACAAGGGGAAGTGGGGTAAAACCAGCCATATCTTCGTTCACAGAGCCGTGTGGTAGATGAAACAATTTCTATTCAATTCTTCAGAAGTTTGCAGGCATTCCACCACGGTTTCTTTGAGGAGTTTCATCTGGCATTTCATCGGTAGTTTTTCAAAACTTTCTTGTGAGAATTTTTTCGAGGAATCCTTGAATTGTGAAGCTTTGTAATTCTAAAGAAATCTTTGGTGGACACCTGAAACAACTACTCAAAAACTATAATGTAATTCCTGAATTAATTCTTGGAGAAAATCCTGATTAGTTGGAGACATCTCAGAATAGTGTTTGCAAGAATTCCATTATCTCATATATTTAATTCTTTAAACTTCTTTAACTTTAAAAATTCCGTAAGGGGATTTTGTGGAATTATTATTTAAATTTGGTCTAGGATGTCTGCAAGGATTCTTAAATAAAGTTTTCCAGAATTTTAATTCAATAATTTCTTCAAGTAGTCCGCAGGAGAAGTGTTTGTTTTAAAGTTCCTCAAAAGATTGCTCCACAAATTTCGGCAGAATTTCCTGCAGGAATTTCTACAACATTAATTTTCTTCCAAATTAAGAATTATTTTAATCCATTCCCGCAGAGTTATTTTAGAAAGTTAGAATGTTTTCGATAGTTATTTTTGCTTTTTGAAGCGATGTTATTTTGAACTTTATTTTTTGTTATATTGAGTATAGTATTGCAGTGTGAAAACCTATAAACATATACAGTTTTTGGCTTTGGATCAGATGAAGCATCGGCAATGATGGACTCTGATCGATTCGTCAAGAAGCTGCTGAAAGATGACTGTCCTCATTTGATAATTGTCAAATGTACTGGCTTTTTGTGCTAGCAACACTTCTCCACTTCTTAAGCTATGTTTTGCCCCTTATCAACAAAGCAAATCGTACCTTCCAATCAGAAACTCCAGAATTCCCGAACATATACAATCACCTGAAGTCTCGCTAATGGTTCTCATTGCTCATATGTGTGAGGATGATAACCTAAAACACCGGAGGGATTTCGGAGTTTCTGATTTCAAGAAACATCTTCGTGAAAAGTCAGAAATATAGATCGAGGTAGCAGCAGGAGAAATGCTTCAATCCGGAACTCTCGGTGATACCAGGAAGGAGGCTTTCTTTGTACTCGATCTGCTGTGCTATCCATACCAAGTTGATTGAACAAATCATTAAGCGATTTGATCTGAATGATCCTGTTCTGATTACTGCATCGAGCGTTGACACCAAGAAGCTGCACACTTTGAAGGCGTTCAACTCGATTATTAAACAATATCAGAATTTCTTGGAAATCTGTGAGGAACAGGCCATCGAAAATTAGTGTCGTGAGCTGAGGACGGTAATCATTTATAAGGATATCGAGGTGGAAGGTTTGGATGACTTGGAAACGTGTTTCAAACGAGCAGATGGAAAGCTGGCTAAGAAAGTTCATTGCGAATTTTCTAATAATTCCGCATTCTTCGGCATCGGTGGAGCGAGTTTTCTCGCAATACGAGTACAATCTGAATAAGACCAAAATCCGGAACCACCTGTGTACATACACCATGGATGCCATCCTACGATCCAAGTGTTACATGAAAGAGAAAGGAGGAGTTGATCAGCTAACATCTCTCTTCAATTCTCTTAGTTCTAGCAATAAATTACTGTCCACTCCTAGAGCCTCTCATGTTGATGGGAAATTATCTGTTTCTGACAAATTTCATCTCCAAAACTAGTTTTCTACACAGCTATGGTTAGAAATGCAACACATGAATATTTCAAGACAAAAAGCTGTCAAAATTTCCAAATAAAACACCACATTCGGAAAGCAATAAATGTTTCATCATCAACGGCACAATCATCAAGCAAATTCAGCAGAAGGAGTGCCTTCAAAATCAAGTGCTGCCTTTCTACAAAAGCCATTTTGACTTGTTTGAAGCCAATATAGTTAATATCGTACCAAAACCTGGCAATCCTCCCAACAGTTCTTACTTACGCCGAAGGATGTTGGGCTCTGTGGTAACAAAACCTAGTAGTTTATGCATAAAATTGCAAGGAGAAGATTTTTTTCAGCACGAGTCGTACATCTATCCAACAAAGCTGGCGAAAAAATAGAATTTAAATGACAATTTTTTACCAGTCCGACGCAGAAACGACCAGTTCAACGATGAAATAAGTAAGAACTTATCTCACAAGAAATAAGAAGGAAAATAAGAAGGAACAGCAGCAATTGAAATTAACTTCAATCACTGGTATGTGAATTCCAATAAATTGAAAATCTAGCTAAGCGATTCCTTCTGAGTTTTTTTTTCTGGCACATGTTCTCATCTAAACAATCATTTATTTGATTAATTGATGTTCTTTTCTGATTTTCACGTTGTCATGAGAACATTGCCTTCTTGGAATGGTTTGTTTTCAGTACTTTAAATTTCAATAGCATTGGCTGACAGTGAAGATTGTTAATTTCGGCTGACAAATCGGACACGAAATGGATTTTTTTTTTTCTCAAAAATAACAAATATAAACAGATAGCATATTTACCTTTATTAATCGTTGCACTATCATTTTTCTTCCACAAAGTTAAATCACACCTTTGATTTAATTCTTCGCCTTGGAACCTTTTCAATATTATTACACACACACACCTGGAAATATTCGTTTTTCTATATCCTTAACCAAAATAGCAAAAAAAAACACCGATCAAGATAAATTCAATCAAACTTGGAAACTGAAACAAGAAACAAATCCAATTTTCAAACCCGCATTGTTTGCTTGTTCACTTCTTGCATCACTTCCACAACCCATCCCAACCGTGTGCCCGGAAGGGGGAAAATCGCTGCTCAGGCACTTTCCTTTTTTTCTGTGTGTTGCGTTCGAATCTTTCCACGCTGTATCCCTACTTCATTCGATCGCCGAAAAAGAAGCAAATCAAGCCACCGTTCAAACAATGGCGAATTCGTCGTTCACTTTTTGCTTCCACCAGTCACAAAAATTATAATGATACAGCAGTTGCTTATATTTAGTGTTAGGCACAAAACTGATGCTAATGATGATGACGACGAACGGCGGCCGATGGCTGACTTTGCACCCGACTACATTTTTCACTTGGTTGACTTCCAGCTCGGAATTGAATGCATTCAGTTAGAGTAGCAGCAGCAGCAATTTTCCCACCCCGACCGGGTCACAACATACAACGAGATCCGCGCGAAAACAGAAAATGTAAAACGGGTCCGATTGGCTTGGCTGAACGAAAGTATTGTCATAAAAAAAACGCGAAAAGAACGCTGAAAAAATCGCGGATGCTTAAACACACTGAACGCAGCGGCAGAATGAAGAAACGCGAAACGCGCGAAGGAGAAGACTTATCACTTGCGTTACCTGCTTGAGACGGTGCGCGGCTGGAAATAAACGACTTGAGCCGGGAAACAATGAATTTATAGCGACGACTTTTTCGGCAGAAAAGTGCGATCTTCGAGTACGCCTGCGAGTTTGCGTTTCGTTTGATGAGCAAGTGGCGCTATTTGCTCTCTAGGATGGTGTCGTATGACTTGGCGCAAACTTTGGCGGCTTCGGTTCAGCGGAACGTCACCTGGCCATATGACGAGGCGCACCAGCAACATAGTCACTCCGCATTAGCTTTTGGAAGGGGGTGGAGGTTTGTTGGGGAGGGGGAGGAAGAATCGTACTCAGCCCATTCATGCTCAATTGAGATTAGTTTGAACATGATGATCGCTTAATGCACAGCGGGTACAACTGTTGTGTAAAATGGCACCTTTCACTAGAGTTTGGATGTTTATCAAAAAAAAAAGGGAGATTAGGCTTTTCATAACCAGTGTAAGTGGGGGCAACGCGGCATTGGAGTTAATATTCATAACTTTTACAACAATGACACTTTGAAAAGCAGTGACCGGAAGTCTAAAATTAAGCTTTATAGAATGAATTTCTACAATCGGGTCAGTTGGAGCAAATCGAAAATTGATTTATGCCGGCATTTTGAAAGTGGCTAGGATTTGCACATTACATGAGTGGTATAGATCTATTCGTTGTTTGAAATTAACGCTGACGTATCTCCCCCAAAACCACACTGATTCTTCCCTTACTTTCCCATTCCCAAATTTCTCTCGCCAAATCCCCTGGACTTTTTCCCTCCTCCTCTCCCGCCCCAACACCCGTCTTTGCCTTTATGGTATTTCTTGATGAACGACGCAACTTCCGGCAGGCATTTCGAACTATAAATTTCCCCATTCACGGCCAGTCCGGAGCGAAAGAAGAGCGGCTTTGATATTCCCTTTTCGCTGATTGTCAGCCACACCTTCTTGGGGAACTTGGTGTGTGAAATAAAATACGAAGTGCCCTGCCAGTCGTTGCCATCCAGGGTGAGATAGGACTCGTCATCCATCACCACCGCCACGTCGCGATTCGCCGGGAAAATCGAGTCGACCATCTTATTCAGCCGCTGCCGCTGCGTCATTGCCTGCAGCTCCGAAACCAGTGGACGCGACTTCCGCTTCCTGACATGTATGTTAATGTTCTCCAGGTACTTTTTCACTGTTTGGCCAGTTTAACCGAGCTCCCGGCCAAGCGCACGCAGCGATGTAGCCACTTTTCCTTTGGTCATCCTCTTCAGCATCCTTTGGAGCTTCTTGTCGCTCAGGGTCGTCGGCCGTCCGGAACCGGGCTTTCTTCCGATGCTCATATTATTGTTTAATAGTGCCAAGATGTTGTAGATGCCGGAGTGGGAGTATCCGGCGTCCAAAAAATGCCGCACGATGTCCGTTTTCGACGCGGCGGGGTGCCGTTCTTTGAACGCGCACACTTCTGAACGGAATTGCTTCACTGTTTTTGCCATCATGGTTAGAGTTCGACTGATAAAGCTGTCAAATTTTGTCTGCTGACTCATGGGTTACTATGATTGATGCTGCATGGGTAGTTTCGTCAGTGCGGGTGAAGGTTAACCCATGAAAAATCGGCAATTATTGCCCCTTTTTTTTAAATGCAAACGTTACTGGTTGCCGGAAATTTGTTTAAAGTCTGCTTTTACGTGTTTTTCATCGTCCATGATGCAGCAGTGTGGTTTCGTCAACATTTGTGTGTACATCTTACGCGCACGTGTTTTAGCTGTCCTATTCTGTTTTTCATTGCGGTTTGGAACTTTCTGAACATGGAATGAATGGAGCCCGGCTCGTTTCTTGGCTTTGAATTTTCAACATCTTTCCGATGGCTTGGTGCGAAAGAAGTGGGTTGTCAAGGTGCGTGTGCAAAATGTTCTCGTGCACTTGCTGTTCCTTCGACTCCATTTTCAAAACTACGATACATTTCATAGCCGATATTTCATTACAAAAAACGAGTCCGACAGAGCTAGACTTCGCGAGCTTGATTCGGAGTTTAAAGCCCTCCTTTCAGCAACGCATGAAAGCTATTTGATCAGGATACAGACAACCGTCAAGCAAAACCCCTCTTGTTTCTGGGATTACATCAAGCAGCGGAAAGCTAGTCACGGTGTTCCTGGCTCTGTCAACTTCAATGGAACTACTTCTCAATGTAGCTCAGAAGCAGCCAATCTCTTTGCCACGTTCTTCGAAAGCGTGTTTAGCAAAGCTTCTCCCGTGCAACGTCGGAACCCCTTTGAACAGATACCGTCTTATGACATTAGTTTGACATGCATACAGTTTTCTACGAATGATGTTCGGAAAGCCCTTGAAGACCTCGACTCAACGAAAGGACCCAGAAAAAACAGCCTACCTCCTGTATTTTTGAAGAATTGCGCCACTACTCTTGCAATGCCTTTTTTTAGACGGGATGGAAAATCTGCAACCAGACACCTGAAGAACTCAGGGTGTGGGGATGAGGGTGCCAACTCCTCGACCCACTAAAAACCCACCCGTGCCTTAAGCCCTGGACCCTCCCCGGGACCACCTTTCGGTATTACTTCGGGGAGGGGGCTATTGTGCTTGTTAAGCACCCACTATGTCTAACTACTTAGGGCTTTAGTAGTTAGGTGGTCCCTGCGACCTGCCTTTGGTCGTTTCGCCATTTTTGTTGAAGATCGAGGACGATCTGGGAGGCTGCTACGCATACCGCGTCCCAGACGTCCCGGTCCTGGCACATCCTCTGGACCAAATTATCCGGAGTCGTGTCGTGACCGCTTACGGCAATCATGCCGGATCTCGCGCCGTCAAAGCGAGGACATGCGAAGAACACATGTTCCGCAGTTTCCTCGACTCCCGCGCACTCGCTGCATGCGGAGGACTGTGCATGCCCATATTTGTGCAGGTATTGTCTAAAACAGCCGTGGCCAGACAATATCTGCGTTAAGTGGAAGTTCACTTCACCGTGTCGCCTACCGACCCACCCGGTTAATTCCGGGATTAGTCGGTGGGTCCACCGACCTTTGGTGGAGTTGTTCCATTCCCTTTGCCACTTAACCATGGATGCGGCTCTAGTGGTCTTCCGAATACCTCTTGTTCCACGTTGCTCGAAGCACTCTACGTCCTCTTTTATGACAATGCCTATTGGCATCATCCCCGCTAGGACGCAGACCGCGTCGCGTGATACCGTTCGGTATGCACTCACCACTCTTAGGCACATAAGCCTGTGTGTACTCTCTAGCTTACTTGCGTAGCTCTTGGTACTCAAGGCGGTGATCCATGCCGGCCCGCCGTACCTAAGTATGGACAGGGCGACGCTGGCCAGGAGTTTACGCTTACTCCCTTGCACCGCCGAGCTATTCGACATCATGCGGGATAATGCCGATATAGCCATAGAGGCTTTCTTGCAAGCGTAATCGACGTGACTGACAAAGGACAGCTTATCGTCGATCATAACCCCAAGATACCTCAAGAACCTCTTCGATTCTATTGTGCAGTTACCTGCACTGATCGTCGCATGTTGCTCCGATTTTCGATTATTCACCACCGTGACCTCGGTCTTATGGTGGGCTAGCTCCAATTGCCTGGAGCTCATCCATCTCTCCACAATGCCAATGGAGTGCGAGGCCGTTAACTCGACCTCCTCGATGGATTCACCACATATCTCCAGGGTGATGTCGTCCGCGAACCCGACTATCTTCACCCCGCTCGGGAACTCAAGCCGCAGTACCTCATCGTACATCGTGTTCCATAACACCGGACCCAGGATCGAACCTTGTGGGACGCCTGCGGTGATCTGCACACGTTTCTGGCCTGCCTCTGTATTGTATACCAGTACGCGATTCTGGAAGTAGCTTCCGAGAATCTTGTACAGGTACCCAGGAACCTGAAGGCGTTGGAGCGAGTCGGCGATAGCCACCCAACTGGCGCTATTGAACGCATTCCTCACGTCAAGGGTGACCACTGCACAGTATCGTACTCCTCGCCTCTTGCGCTGGATTGCCACCTCGGCCGTCTTGGTGACGGACAGGATGGCATCCACCGTCGACTTCCCTTTACGGAAGCCAAACTGATTATTAGACAGACCGCCTATACCCTCCGTGTATGTTGTCAGTCTGTTGAGGATTACCCTCTCGAGCACCTTACCCGCTGTATCCAACAGACATATAGGTCTATATGCCGATGGATCTCCTGGTGGCTTCCCTGTCTTTGGTAGCAACACAAGGGTCTGAATTTTCCAGGCGTCCGGGAAGACGCCCTCGTCCAGACACTTTTGCATCACCACCCTGAACATTTCGGGATCCAGCAAGATAGCCGTCTTGATGGCCAGGTTCGGAATACCATCCGGTCCCGGCGCTTTGTTCACCTTTAGCGACTTTGCTATCGCAATGAGTTCCTCATTCGTCACCGTCGCCTCGTCGCCGGCCCCCGTTGTGCCGTTGTCAGTGCCCACGTGGTCACGGGTGTTCGGCTGAGCCGTCCACCCTTCCGTCGCTATGACAGCGTTAAGGTCTGGGATACTGGAACGCTGGTCATGGGACACATCTACGGCGGCGGGGGGCCATGGACTTGGGTCGTGGCTCGGAAAGAGTCCCCCAACGATCACCTGCAGCAGCTCTGATGAACGCTCGGTTGGAGCCGCCGATCCTCTGGTTTTGGCCATTACAACCCGGTAGGCTCCCCCACGGATGCGTCTATTGGCCTTCTGACACAGACCCTCGAAGCAGGCTCGCTTGCTGGCCTTTATCTCCCTCTTTAGTGCGGCCTTCGCGGCGACTAGCGCCCCTCTACGCTCGATTCTATCGGCGTCTGACCGCGCTCTTTGCACCCTCCGTCTTGCGTGGAGGCATGTTCTTCGGAGGTCGGCGATCGACTCCGTCCACCAATACACCGGCGATCTTCCATTCCTCGGTTTGACTTCCCTCGGCATGGTCGCATCGCACGCTCGTGTAAGTGTCATAACGAGTCGTTCGCCGCAAGGTTCCTGGGTTTCGCGTAAGTTTCGTTCCCTCTCAAGCGCCTCTTTAAAAGTCTCTACATCAAAGTAGGACGTCCTCCATCTGCGGGCGAATGGAGTGGATGCTCCTCCTTCCGCACGCTGCCTTGTATTGTGGACGATACAATAACGAACCGCCAAGTGGTCGCTATGGGTGTAGCCATCATCCACCCTCCAATTGCTAAGTAGCCCAGGACTGCTAAATGTTATATCGATGATCGATTCCGCTCCGTTTCTATGGTAGGTACTCTTGGTACCCACGTTGGCTAGGTCCACATTGAGCCTAGCCAAGGCCTCCAGAAGAATCTGGCCCCTAGGGTTGGTAAGGCGGCTCCCCCACTCGAGCGCCCAAGCGTTGAAGTCCCCCGCTATTACCAACGGGTTCAGGCCAGTTAGCTCCGTTGTCATCCGATCGAGCATATTGGAAAACTGTTCGATCGACCATCTTGGCGGTGCGTAGCAGCTGCAGAAGAACACTCCATTCACTTTTACAACCACGAAGCCTTCGTTTGTGGTAGACACAACCTCCTGAACCGGGTACTTGCCCGTCGTCCATAATGCCGCCATATTAGACCTGTCCGCAAACCAGTTCCCGTTGCCGGATGGGATGCGGTATGGGTCGGAAATTATGGCGATATCCGATGCCGACTCGCTAACTGTCTGACACAGCAGTTGCTGGGCTGCCTCACAATGGTTCAGGTTTAGTTGGGTTACCTGCATTACGGTTGGCTCGTTGGAATACCTTGCATCGTTATGGCTGTTGTTGTCGTTGGGGCCCTGCCGCTCGGGCTCCATTCGGCGCTTGAGACAATACGCGAGCAGGACGTCACATCTTTCGTACTGGGCTTAGCGCCAGGGCCTCTCTCTTTACGGGCGCCGGGGCCTCTCTCTTTACGGTCGTGAGGATGGACCCTCAGACCCCGCCGACACGTTTGCATAGGTTCGCTTCCCTTTTGGGGCTTCCGACACTGTACGCTTCTTTGAAGCGCCAGGTGCCGTCTCGCCCGGGTACTGCCTGGCCCACTTGGAGGTCCCCGCCTTCATGGATAGGGTGGACTCTCCGACGGAGACGGATGTTTCCGTCTGCGTCTGCTACGAGGCTATGTCCCTCGCCCTTTCGGTGGCTGCTAGCCGTGCCAACTCTTTGGCACTTTGCTCGGCTAGTAGTTTTGCCTCCAGCTCTTCCCTCTCCTTGCATGCAGCCTGCACTGTCATGCGTAGCCTAAGAAGGCTCAACTTGAGGTCTTTCTCAATGTTGTTGCGCGACGACGTGAAGTCGATGATCGCGTTCAACTGCTCCAAGACCTCCATCACCTTAGGAAGGGTTTCCCGCATCCTATCCATGGCCCGGATGAGTCCTGGCCCATCCATGGCCACACCTAGCTTGGTGCCACCTGCCTCCGATGCCGTAGCACTACCGCAGGTGTCGCTCACGCCCAATCCCACCGTTTTACGCGGTGGGGACCTCACTAGGCCGCCTCTAGCGAACGGATTCGCTCTCTCCTGGGTTTTTTTCGTTTCCTCCATGTTGTTGGGTCCCCCTCCAGCCGCTATCCAAGCCCACGTGGAGTAGTCGCTATTGTGATCCCATGGTTGTCTATGCATGCAGGGAGGCCATGCGAGGGTTGACACGGCCCTTCATGGGGAACCGTGTTCAGAGCCGGATCAGCGCAAGACAGGTATAGGTCATCTGAGCCTACTCCCGCCCGACTGGCGAGGTCGGGCGGTGGAGAATGGAACGTACTGGAGGCCTGCCAAGGTTTTAATGGGACGGAGACGACCTGTGCCGCGGGAACCTCGCCATTTCCTGCTCGGTGTCACCCGGCAGTACTGAGGGAGACGACACAGGCGCCAGCCCGAATACAACGGTAATTTTTTTCCCCTCCTGGTTTGGTTTTTTCCCCCCCCCCCCCCCCCCCCCCCCCCTCCCCCCCCTGTTTTTCCTTTACCCGTTAGAAGTGTTCCCACCCCCCCCCCCCGGGGGGGCAGGACAACAAACACCCCCCAAACACACTCTTTTTTTGTTTTTTTTTCTCCGTCCTCCACCGTTCTTCCCCTTTTTTTTCCCTTACGACGCTTTTTTGCTCGCTAGTTCGCAGCATCTTAGAATACGCCTCACCGGTGTGGTCTCCATCTTACGTCACGCATACTCTTGCAATTGAGCGGGTTCAGAAAAGTTTCATGAGGTTTGCTTTGCGTCGGCTCCCATGGAATGATCCAGTCAACCTTTCCGCTCACCCCGACCGGTGCAAATTGATTGATTTGGAAACCCTCTCAGCCAGGCGTATTAAACTGCAACGGCTGTTCATCTTCGACCTTATAATGGGCCATGTGGATTGTCCCGAACTCCTAGAATTAATTTCGTGGAACACTCCTCCTCGTCGGTTCCGAAACTCCCCATTACTGGCAACTCCGTTTCACAGAACGAACTTCGGATTCAATCTTTGTTTTAACTTGTGTTCGCGATCCTTTAATGATGTATGCAACGAATTTGATTTTAATTTGTCTAAAAATGTGTTTAGTGCTAGTATTAGAGGTTTAGATTAAGTTATTCTAAGTAATCAGTCTGTACGACATAGTCGAAGATGGTGTACGATAAATAAATAAATAAATTTCACAATGTAACTCACGCAGTGTAAACAATACACGTTGAGGTCATTTCACTCAAAATTTCGTTGAAATCAACCCAAAGGGCGAAATGTTACAGCTTATTGAAAGTGATGCAATTTAACTGTGGACACCCTTTACTATGAAAATTCCATACTTTTTGTTCTCATCTTCTGTGCCGGCGAGAATTTCATCCAGGTTCAACTTTTCCGGAGATTGCTTTTCAATTGGATATTGGCATAGTTAGAAATTAATTAATTAGCGAGTTGATGTGTCTGAGCAATGATCTGTCAACTAATCAATGGGCAACGGTGCATTGGTGTGTCTGATGTGAAACAAGGAGTCAAAAACCAAGGCTACTATGTCATACAGCATGCAAGCAATGTTGCTTGGAAGGAACACTGAAACACTAGGAACACATATAAATTATAGGTAGAAAATAAAATATGCATACACCCAGATACAGACACATACACATCTAGTATAAACACTATGCCTACTGCGATGTTCTCGTCGAGCACTCGACACTGAACTAGTGGAATTTAAAGGAATATGCTCGCGTTTACAAGTGATAGTTTGAAAAAGTGTAGGCAGTTTATTTTTTAAATTGAACAAGTAAAGTGCTAGTTAAAATTTTCCTAGTTTTCCGATCACGACGGTTATTTGTTTTTACTTCTGACAACTCTTGCGAGGTTCGTGAAATTATTCAACTTTTACTATGACGATAGCAGTTTTCCATCTATTCCCACTGTCCAATAGAAATGGCTGGCGGGTGTGTTCCGCCGTTTAGAGCATCAAAACGAAATTACAACGCCAAATTAGTCTTTGTCACACGCGAACACGTTTTGCATGTCGCGTGTGCCTATATCGTCTAGTTTTACAATGAATCTCCTCATTCTACTCATCCCAGCGTGCGTCGATGTGTATTAGTTCCGAAGCCGAGGCAACGATCGTACCAATCATGCTGCCGCGTGCTGATGTGACCAACGAGCATGCCATGCGAAGTACAATGAGGTGACAGATATGAATGATGCGTTTCAATGGACGTATTTTCTAAGTTGTGAAAAAAGAACAATCAACCAATCATTGTGTGTTGACGTAACGATGATGGTTGACATAAATTTGCATTACCCTCAAGTGCACTTCCACATACGACATTCTGTATTACTTTTGCTGCTGGTCAGCCCACCCCTGAAGTGTACTTGAGGGTTGGTTGTAACACCTTGTTTACACGGTTGCTGGATTTCCAATTAACGTCACACTAGCATTAGTGTGAACCGTGTATAAAGGTGCCATGCTGGTACACAAGTGAACAACAACCGAGTTATTTTGAAACGACAACGCCAATGATGCTGGTAGATTATGAAACCGATAAATGCTATTATTGGCGTCTTTAGGAAGTTAATACAACCTGCTCCTTCCTGGAAAAACCAAACTGTGGTGACCAGTGCGGAAAAAGCCTTTAGATGAATGACGTCGAAAATTATGACTAAAATTAGATGATGCCCCGACTAATGAAGAATTATTACATCTGGATGACAGGGTATTCTTTTCGAGGTGAACATGCTAAGCTTAAACCTTCGTGGAAATGTTGTGCTTGAACAATATTGACGAAAGTTGGAGTGGGTGTGCTTTTCTTGGAGGGTAACATCAATTCTGAATGTTTCGTCGGAATTTTTCGGGCCAACACTCAGGCTTGTGTCGTTTGCTTCGTCAAAGCCGAGCAAAACACTCCTCGAAGCGTGACAAGGCATGGCACTAGGAAGGAGATGGAAAGTCACGCAATATCCGCGCTTGGGCACACCCAAAAATCTGTTCCGGCGAAAAAAGGTTCAAACCGTTGTTGGCACAGCATTAAACTCCCTCAAGAAGATAACGATTGTTGCGCAAGATTTTTCATTTTTACTTTTATGTGTTTATCTTTACCCCTCCATTGAAGACAATAGACAATACACCCACGACCCATAATGTTACTGTTTGTTTGGGTGTTAATTCAATGTCATGTTGCGTGTTCTTTGCCTTTTTTTTCGTTGATTTTTCAGTGCGACTTGCTTGCACAGAGATCGGCTAGCTGGAACTGGAAACGTTTATTTACTGCTTGTGCATCGATGGGTGATGGAGGATGATTTTCCCAGGCCATGCTGCACAATCGGTACAGTTTGACTATTACATAGTGGCGACAGAGTAAGCAGCAACGACTAACTCGAGGTAAACTGGTACGATGGGCTGTAATTAGACCGATTAAGTGCTTCTAATTAACCAACAATTCAGCCAAGCTTATCATGAACGGAGTGTAAATTGTGTCAGCTGCTGGATTGGAAGAACAGTAATGATTTAAGATATCAGATAATGCTTATAAGATCTTGCTGTTATTGAATTTCGAGATGCAGTTTCACCAGATGCTGTGGCATAGAGTGGTTCATGGACATAATCTCATAATCATAACCGGTGAACATGTGGAAGAAAAATGCATCTGAACTGTAGCTAACTAAAGTTAACAATGTGTGTGGTTCGCTTTCAGGATTTGAATAGAAGCGATTAGCATGTTAATAATTAGGGCATGCTTGTGAAAGGGGAAATGAGAAAGGCTTATAAATAGTCAAGGACTTGTTTGCAGGCAAAGAAGTTAAATGTAGTGTAACTGTTCCCATATAAAATACTTAAGGTATGAATAAAAAATAAGCTATCCATGAACATTTGCGTTGTACGCGTGTATTTGTGATGGTTTTAATGTGTTTATCATAACATGCTGTGCGTTTGACTGTCATCTTTCGTTTGTTTAGTTGTTTGCATGGTTTAAATTCTTCGTTTGGACACATGGCTACGTGAAAAGGTTGGCGAAGCGCTGTGGAATTCATCACGCAAGTGTAAAATCCATCATAACCAAGTATGGGGAGCACTGTTCTTTGATGAACTGCCAGGAAGAGGCAGAACACCCAGATCTTCCAACTCTAAACTGGATCAGAAAGTGGTAGCTCTTATTTGGAAGAACAAATATATTTCGATACGTGATTTGGCCAATAAAGAGGGAACCAGCATAGGAATGAGTCAACGTATCAAGAAGCAGAAAATCGCCAAAACAAAGTGCAGAACAGAAGCAACGCACAGCAACAAGGGCCCGGTAATTATTTTCGCGAGTTTTGCAGCGACCGAATGAATATATTTTGATGAACGACGAGACCTATGTCAAAGAGGACTCAAAAACCCTCCCAGGTCCACAATATTACAATGCCGTTTTAGGGGAGGATGTAAGCGATGCAGACAGGTCGATTCAAGTTGAGAAGTTTGGTCGAATAGTGTTGGTATGGCAAGCTAAAGGGTGTATTCGATAAAAATGGCACACAGAAAATCTTCTGTAACTTTTGAATCCTATGAGTAAAACACCTAGAAATTTGAGTAGATCTTATCCATAGTGTATTATTTACAAGCCAAGTTTCATAGTTATACATTCAGTAGTTCCAGTCATGTCGTCGAAACAAGAAATTGTCCGTGAGAAAATTTTGTGCACTCACAATCAAATCCCAGGGGCGTCCCACCGGTGGATTGCTAAAAGGCTTGGAATTGCAAATACAACTGTGTCTCGTGTAATAAGAACCTTCAAGGGGCGTCTGAGTGTCCAAAGGAAGGAAGGGAGTGGTCGTAAAAGTGGTCCAATGGACAGTAAAATGGCCAGGAAAGTCGTACAACAATTCAAGAACCGTCCAAACATGTCAATTCGAGATGTCGCTAAAAAGTCTAAGGTGTCAGTCGATTTTGTGCAGAAAACCATGAAGCGTGCTGGGTTACATGTTTACAAAGTGCAAAAAGCCCCAAACCGGAATGAAAAACAAAACATCACTGCGAAAACCCGCGCCCGGAAACTTTACACGAAGCTGCTCACCAAATCCGGTTGCATCGTGATGGATGACGAAACATACGTCAAGGCCGACTTCCGTCAACTTCCTGGGCAAGAATATTTCGTTGCCAAGTCGAAGTTCGATGTTCCGGAGGATGTTCGAAAGAAGAAACTATCGAAATTTGCAAAGAAGTTTCTAATCTGGCAGGCGATTTGCGGATGTGGTGAAATAAGTGCTCCCTTCATCACTTCCGGAACAATAAACGGTGCGATTTACACGGAAGAGTGCCTTAAGAAGCGTCTCTTGCCATTCATTAAGAAGCACAAAGGATCAACTCTGTTTTGGCCTGATCTAGCATCCTGCCACTACGCTCGAAACGTATTGGAGTGGTACCGAGCCAACGGAGTCAATTTTGTGCCAAAGGATATGAACCCACCAAATTCACCGGAACTTCGTCCAATTGAAAAATTCTGGGCAATTATGAAAACGGAACTTCGCAAACATCCCAAAACTATGAAAACAGAGCTAGAATTGAAGAAAATTTGGGTAAAAACAACAAAAACACTGGGAAAATCTGTTGTACAAAATTTGATGGGTGGAGTGAAAAGGAAGGTGTGGGCATTCGGGATGGGAGACGAAATTGAATAAAACAAATGTTGTAAATCAAAACTCATTAGTAGTTCTTCATTCCCTGAAAATTTCAAGAAAATCCGATAATCAGTTTAATTTTGATGAGTATATATGTGTGTGCCATTTTTATCGAGTATACCCTTTATATGTTCCTGCGGTATGAAGTCTACCATTTTTTACACTACCGGAACAATCAATGCGGAAATCTTTCGATCTGAATGTCTAGAGAAGAGGATGCTGCCTTTATATCAGAAGCATAGTACCCCTCCACTGTCTTGGCCGGATATAGCGTTGGCGCATTACGCCAAAACAACTCTCAATTGGCTTATAGAAAAGGGTATGGATTTCGTTGAGAAAGACATCAATCCGCCAAATTGCCCTCAGATTCGGCCAATCGAACGCTATTGGGCGATTGTGAAGAGGGTCTTCAAAATGAATGGTAAAGTTAACGCTAAGGCATCCTGAAAACGTGAAGAAACACTTGTCCGGAACTTGATGAAAAGTGTTCGATCGAAAATTCGCAAATTCATAAAAGAAGAATACTAATTTCATCTAGTCTTCACAATGTTCAAGTTCAATCCCGTACAATAAATAATCATCCATTTGTTTGAATAAAACATCATTTTTTAATGACTTGTATGAAAAATAAGTGGATAACTTATTTTTGATTTTGCCGGAAATTAGGAGGGTTCATGTCCTTTGGAACGAATGAAACGTTCTTGGTGGTATTCCATTCTACACTTGATTTCGCGTATTGGCAAGACGCAAGATCTAGCCCGAAGACAAAAGGTTTCTTGTGGCTTCAAATCATGTGTAGAAGTCGTTTTTGTAAGCACTCTTTGATTTATATTTCACTGTTAGTAATATAATATAGACCGGCACTTTCAACGGCCAAATATACAAACAAGAATGCCTCGACAACGATGGGAGGTCAACTGATGGCAACTAATGCAATCCGTGGTTCATTCGCCTCTTCCGCGTGCCGTCTTCCATCTGCACTCCACCGTAGATCGTACGCAACATCTTCTATTCAAACACACCAAGGGCGCGTTGGTCCTTCACTAGCAATGTCCATGTTTCGTGGCCTTTGAGGACTACCAAAGTAACAATTTAAGTTTTATTCCAGCCGTATAACATTCCTCCCGGCTTTGTTGATAAAAATTGTAATTTTTTTTCTAGCTCAGGGCTCTATCCACTCAGGGTCGGCAGTTTCTTGCTTCCGGAGGACACACAACCTTTCAACCACAAAGAACCAATAGCGGACCAGGCAAGGACACCTAGACCCTCTTTCCCTAAAGAAATAGGCACGACACAAGTAATAAGCTTAATTATATATTTGCATTAAGATACATTCATAGTATATGGGGGGGTTCGTTGCGGCCGTTCAGGATCGATGGGGCCCATGGCAATGTAGCATGCGAGTGAGAGAGAGAGAGACAGTAAGAGGAGGTTACCTGTATGTACCGTAAAGGATGGTTTTCTGCTGTTGGGGATCGTCCATTTTAAATCCGGTTGCTTCTCGTCCATGACGGTGGAACTGCATGTTCACGACTCGAGCCCAACGAAAATGGCTTGCAAAGGGTATTTCGCGCTGGCTGCTCCAATTCAATCCGGTGACTCTCACCGACGTTCCTCATTCGGGCCTCCCGCCCAACGAAAATAGCTTGCAGAGGGTAGTTCGCAATGGCTGCTCCAATTAACTTCGGTGACGCTCACCGACGTTCCTCGTGCTCGTTAACGGGGCCGAAGCACATTAGATTTTGAATTCCAGTAAGCGTGGGCGAACCCATCAGACCTTACAGGACCCTCACCGCCAAGACTTAGGCTACGGCTCACCCGCAACGTGTGGTTGGATAATAACGTGCCACGTGCCAACCACCAGCACGGGACTCGCCGGATTTCCCAATCGCTTCCACTGGTCTGGGGATCACTTTCGCCACCAGGAACTGTTGCCCCGGAACAAAACTCTCTGATGCCGGATCTATGACCAAACTGGTTCACTAAATTTGCCTTTCCGAACACTCCTTGAATCCTGTTCACCTCCGGACAGAAATATCGCACGCCACCTTTCACTTGTCGTTTTGTGTTACCGTCCTCGTTCGTGGTTTCTGACTTTCTCCCCGACCGTCGTTCAGCTCTTCGTACTTATCTCTACCGTTTCTTCTTTCTTCTCTTCCTCTCTCTTCTCTCTTCCTTCTTTCATCCTCTTCTCTCTCTTCTCTCTCTCTCTCTCCTAGACAAACACTTTTTCCGGAAATCCACGCTGACACCATCGAAGAAACATGTTTTCCTTTTTATTTTGACAGCAGGCGTGAGATGTGAGCCGCTTCCAAGGGGTTAGTAGATTTTTGCAAGAATTTTAATTAATGCGGTCCTTGCCGTCTTTTATTTTTCAAAATATCCAAAACAAATTGTGTTTATTTGCATACCATTGAAAATTTGATGTATTTATTTTTTCACATGTCAATTATTTCTTATATTTTAATATGGCGATTGAAAAAAAAATCACAGTTTTGCCATAAAGCCAATTATTCTTCGCAATGACTATGATAAAACTATTTGGTCTTATAGTGACTTCCTTCAATGCCAATTTACCGTTTAATGCATTTGCTGGAGGCAAAATGGTTTTAAAATGCTTTTTCAACTGACCATAATAAGATTATATCGTTGAGTCCTAAAACGGCATTTCAATACAGCATTTTACGAGTTCATAAAGTCTAAATAAAATCTTGGATAGGAGTAAAAGGAATTTGAGATACAAGGTTTTAAGAGGTTGTCATAAACCTGACTAAAATATTAAACCAATTGGCATCTCTTGGTGCCATAATTAAATCATATTGATTTCAAGTGACTTTCATAAAACTTTAATAAAAGTTAATAAAGCAGGATGGTGTTAGGAATGCTACTTGGGTACCGGTCTAATTAATTCACTGAAGATGGTCAACTTTGTAGTTAGGTGAACTTTGTTCAATCTTAGCGTCCTTTGGAGACCAAAGTAGGCACGATAAACCAGCCATACTGCGCCTTTGTATTTCTCTGCTTGTGTTGTTATCGTCGGTCACCAATGAGCCATTGTTTTATTTTTTTTTTATTTTTTTTTTAACGGGATGGAAAATCTGCACAAAGACTCCTGAAGAACTCAGAGTGTGGGGATGAGGGTGCCAACTCCTCGACCCATTAAAAACCCACCCGTGTCTCTAGCCTTGCCCCCCAGAACCACCTTTCGGTATTACTTCGGGGAGGGGGCGTTTGTGCGTTAAGCACCCGCTTATGGCTAACTACATAGGATTTTAGTAGTTAGTTGGTCCCTCCGATCTATCGCTGGTCGTTTCGCCATTTATCCTGGAGCTCTAGGACAATCTGGGAGACCGCCGTGCTTACAGCGTCCCAGGTGTCCTGTTCTTGACACATTCTCTGGACAAGATTATTCGAGGTCATGCCTTGACCGTTCACGGCTAGCATGCCGTTCCTTGCGTCGCTGTAGCGAGGACACACGAAGAACACATACATGTTTTGCGGTTTCTTCCACTTTCGCGCATACGGGACACGTGGAGGACTTGGCGTGCCCGTACTTTTGCAGATACTGTCTGAAGCAACCGTGGTCTGACAGTATCTGCCCCCCCCCCCCCACAAAATTTTTTCCCCCCCATTTTTTTCTTTTTTATAAACTTTTTTAATTTCCATTTTTACTTCTAAAGAAAACTTTGAAGTTCACCAAAGGTGTGTTCAAGAGGTTTTAGAGAATGCTATTCAGCTCAAAAAGGTACCTCAAACGAAGGCAACAAAACCAAAAAAAACCTTTATTTTCGACATTTTTGTTCTTCTCTAATCCTATCGCAAATTTATTTTTAGAGTGCTGTGTTGTGAAATAATGATTGAGTTCAATTTTATGATTTTTTCTTAATTAAATTAAATTTTTCATAAATAATTACTACCTAGTCTCCAACTCGAGTTCTTTAAAATCGGGATACTTTCCACTGTGCCATATGCACGAGGTGGGTTATGTTATGGTTTTGCTAGAAGCGTTGATTTCATGCATTAGTACTTTTTTGTTCCCTATAATTTTATCTGAAACAAAAAGCCTCTGATTAGTTCACCTAGAACTCAATCTGAACTTGAAAGTTGTCGAAAAGTTCATGCGGAACTGTTTGTGAACTTCAAACATTTGACATTGCTCCAGGATTATGCGAAAAGAACCAATGAGCGAAACGAAACCATTGGATTTTGATGTCGTCTGCTCATTAATTACAACACACCCATGCAAATTTATATGCACATGACAGATCCAACTTTTTCTTCCAGATGTTGGTGCCGGATTTTAGTTAATTTAGTTTTTGTTCGCGAAAAGTAGCCGTTTAAAAAAAATGTTTTACACTTGGCACATTAGCCATTATCTCATGTCACTCTTGGATTCCACATCCCCAGTTTTTTTTGTTTCATTGGGACGTTAAATTTTGTGAAGTGAATTTCCGACATATTCCTATCAAAAAAATCATCAAGGTTTGTAAGATAATTTCAAACATAATTAAATTCATAAAACAACTTCCAACTCAAATCCACGCCTAGAACCACCACCTAGGCTCAAAAGTTTCGTCCCTGAATCCACTCAAAAAGAGGAAGCTCCTTCCGCAAAAAACCCACAAAAACTACCCCCAGCCACCCAAAAATCTGCTATTAAACGCCTAAACGAATCCACCGCTCTCCACTCAGAGACTCCGATTCCATTGTGATCTTATTCGGCGTAAGGCTAAACAAAACCAGAGAACTTCCGCAACTTTCAACAATGCTTGTCCCTGGAAAGCACACCCCACCTCCAGCAACACAAGCAGCATGCCTACCGACCCCTGTCGCCCTTGGAGGTAAGAGGAAATATTCAGGATAAAATCCCCCCTCAAGTGACGTCACCACCATCGCCCGCTCGAACGGCTGTCTTCGCGGCAAAATTCGAGGGCAATGTGCATACTGGTCCAACACCAACACAACCCGCTGTTATTGCAGACATCGCTGAAGATAATGTTCAGACCGTTGAATATGTGAAACTATTCAGGAGCCGGATACGTTGATGGATACGGATAATTCAACACAGGGATTGTTGAGGGAGATCATTGACATGCAGCATCAAATGAACCAGAGATTGGATCGGCTGGAGAAGCGGACAGCAAATATCTGCACTCAAAATGAATTTATCTTGGATGCCATCCGAAAATTCAGTTCACGCGTTACTAGCATCTAGGACCCACCATCATTCTGCTTTAATCCCATTGAAAACGAGCAACAGCTAGCTGATCTGGAGAGTAAACTGGCAGACAAAGATTTCAAATCGAAAATGGTAAATATATAATGTATACATTAATGACCCGACTTTATCACCCCCTCTATGCATCACAGATTCATCTTTCTATAATTCCGCATGATAGTAATTCCAAATCTCTCTCATACATCTTCGAGGCGGGTGTTGAAGGTGTGCATTGGTGCATTGAAACTACTAGAAAAAAACACAGGCTTTGTACAAAATTCAAAAACATTTTCAAAGAGGGAGAAGGGGTGCCATAGTCGGGTCATTACTTTAATTAAATGCAGGCGTTTGACAACGTTATCAACATTCGATTTTTATTATTTTAGCTCAAATGGTTGCGATTGAATGTTAGCGGTGACTGTGCAGATAATCGCATGCTAGGTGTACTTGATTTGTTGTTCAGCAAAGAATTTCAAACCAAATGCACCTGGACTGGCGCTAGCCGGAAGGGACCGAAAACAGCTATAATGCCGAATCGCAATATTCTGTTACTATTCCAACAGATTGGAAACGACGAATTTGAAGTTGTTACCCAACAGAAGCTGGCAAGCTTTTTCATGAGAAAACTTAAGAATTCGCTTAAACGGATGATTGATAGTGGCATGCGTCGAGGAACCAGACATGTTAGAGGACGAAAACGACAACGAAAAGCTAATAAGCAAGAAGAGGAATCTGAAGTTGATGCTTCATCGGATCATTGCAGACCGAACGAGCATACTGATGAACGTAACAACAGTCGCAATGAGAATGAATCTGAGATAAATGCTGGTTCGATTGTTGACTCATCGGATGCATTGGATCATGCTGATATTCCATCCGATGTGAGTGGTCCTAATGATTCCAGTGAGTAATGTGGCCTTGTCAATAACTTCAAAGACTGCATATATAAAGACGTAAAGCAGCCAGTTTTTATGAATGTAGTCTTTGAAAACAACCCACAGATCTGCTTGAGATATTTTGGGTAATTATATTGTTTTTATTTTACACAAGTTTGAATTTGGTTTACAAATTTTCTGATTTTAAAAATGTATGTATCAGGGGAATAAATCGCGAAATTCAACAGCAACTAATTTACATTTAATATCACTGCAGCTAAACTTCGAGTGTACACTGGACAAGCTCCTTTCATTACCAAGATAGATACTCAAAAAGGATGGAAGCAAATGGATAAAGTGAAAAAAATCTTGTTTTGATACTAAGGCTCTTCCGCTGATTTGCAGATTAGATTCTAAAACATGATCGAAGCGTACAATGTCGTTCTTGTGGGTGAGAAACCAACAATTTCTATCGGAAATGTTTAGGGAACAGTCTTGATTTACATCAATTACTTTTTTTCTTCCACAAGTTCTTACACAAGGATAGTTCCGCTGTTGTGTGTTCGATTTCGGGTTGGTGTAATACTCCATAGAATTTATTTCAGACAACCTATTGATGGCTTGCTCGAGACACTTCCATCCATGTTTCAATCGCTGCAGCGCATTTTCGAATGGATATGCTGAAAACGTAGATAACGGTCCGAAACGCTCAACTTCGTCGACAATATGCTGTAGATTGTGCACATTGCTTGTTAAAAATTGTTCTCCATAAAGTTCCATGTACTCAGCGATAAATTTTTCCAACATTTTCCTGGCAACGTGCCAGTTTGATTTATAATTATTCGAAGATAACATTGTAATCGAGCAAAAGAAAAGTAGGAAGTGATTATAATTATCCGTTGGAAGAAATTCTTTAAGCACTACTATACTGGCGTAATGTAAAAAGCTGCCAAACTCGGAGGCTTTCCAAAATGACAAACAGTCCAATCCACGAAGCTTACGGTGGATTTCAGAGGGCAGATTTATGCCATCTAACATCTGTGAAATTGTATCAGTTTGTTTTGATGATAGTTTCGTTGCATAGCCCAAGATTCCATCTCTCCATCACAAGAAGTAACCGTTTCATGACACCTAGATCAATCAATTGCAAACGATCTCCTACGATGATATCTTCAATCAGATTCAAGTTTGGTACTTTAAGTAAGGGTGTAGTAGCCTTTTGATGATGCTTGTATGCATTTTGTCTAAACTTTTGATCTGTTCGTTTTGCACTGTTGATCGACGTAAAAACAACCGTTCGGGACTCATGTGAGTACTCGCCTTCACCTTTGCATTTCATGCAACCATTTTTAGAATTAACACTAGCTACACCTAAAAGTAAATTGTTAATTTACTTGAGAAAAATAATAATTCACAAACAAACAAATCAAAAATGCACGTGCAGGTGAGTCGCAAATAAAACACCTTAGTTTAATTTCAATTTTGTAGTTGTTGATCAATACTCCATGGTTCAGTACATCGATAAGCTCTTCAACCAATTGTTTTAGGAAATCTTCAAGACTAGTTGGCTTGGTTTTACCATAAAATATGGCAATCGCCATAGGTGCTATTTCAGGCATTTCAGTAATATTAAACAGTATAGGCCAAAATTATTGTTAAAGACTGGACTCGGAAAAAATGAGACACACAAAAATGATCACCAAAAATTCATTTTAAATCGGATACTTCTCAAATTTTCAGGGATTAAATAACTATATATTAGCTATGTTTTGGCATAATTTATTTATTGAATTTCCTCCCTCAAGCTGAATGCTCGTACATTTCTCTTAACACTGCTCATGAGATCTTGGGCGAGGCTTTGTCCATCTTCCTTACACAATTTCTCCCAGTTTTTCTTCAAAGCTTCATCGGTTTTGAATGTTTTTCCGCTTTTCTTCAACTTCTTCTTCATTATCGCCCAAAACTTTTCGATCGGACGAAGTTCTGGTGTATTTGGCGGGTTCGCCTCCTTCGGGACCACATTAACGCCCTTCGCTTCGTACCAATCCATTACAGGCTTGGCGTAATGGCACGAAGCGAGATCCGGCCAGAACAGCGTGGGACCACGGTGAGAGCGGAGGAAGGGCAGCAAGCGCTTCTGCAAGCATTCCTCTCGATAAATCTGCCCGTTTATGGTGCCGGTTGTAACGAACGGCTTGCTGTACCGTCCGCACTCGCAGATCGCCTGCCACAACAGGTACTTCTTCGCGAATTTGTCCATCTTTCTCTTCCGGAACTTTTCCGGAACCTCCATGCGGGACGTACCGACAAAAAACTCGAGGCCGGGGATTTGTTTGGTGTCCGCCTTGATATATGTCTCGTCGTCCATGACGAGACAGCCTGGCTTGACCAGCCACTCACGGTACAGCTTCCGCGCACGCAATTTGGCCACCGTGTTTTGCTTGTCAGTCCGGTTTGGCGCCTTCCTGACCTTAAAAACACGTAGCCCAGCCCGCTTCATGGTCTGCTGGACGAACCACTTCGACGAATTGACCTTTTTGGCCACGTCTCGGGTGGAAAGGTTCGGGTTATTCTTAAAGTACTGCCTTATCTTCCGCGCCTTCTCTGGGTATTCCGTTTTCGGTTTTCGGCCGCTTCCAGCGCGCCGCTCGATGGTCTTCGTCTCCTGGAACATCTTCACAACGCGGGACACGGTGGAATGGTGGATTCCAAGCCTTTTGCCGATCCATCTGTGCGACTGACCAGGATTATCGATCACCGCGCCCAAGATTTGCTGGCGTAGCTCTTCTTGTTTCGAATGCATCTTGAAAACTACTTGACAGATCGCAATAAAATTTTGCACACATAAACATAACACTCTAAACTAGTATTACCCAAAATTTCATTAATTTTTACCCACGCGATAAAAAGTTACACCCAAAACAAAGTGTCGCATTTTTTCCGAGTCCAATCTTTGAATTCAAAAAATAATTTGATATCGTGAAAACTTTCCCATGAAATAATCAAAAACACAATCTGAAAACTGAATGGGTTCCTGCGAGCAGAAAATAAATGCAGGCATAAAATTGGGAATCAGCCATAAAAAGTTGTGATGTGTATTAGGACAAATTAAAAAATTTCATATGAAGGTAAAAATGAGCAATGAATATTCAATAATGTGCAATAGACAATTATATTTTTGCAAATGGACTAATGGACGTATACATTCCAAATAAGAGTTGTTGAACTTCTACAATTTATATTTTTATCAAATGATATGTTGAGTTTACCAATAACCATAAGACTGTCGTTTGTATGGAAAAAGTATTGTCGGTAAAGAAGATCATTTAATATGGTCACTACGTATGAATACGGTTGAAAAATGTATCCATGTCAAGGGAAAGTACAAAAATCAACCTGTGATAATTTTGAAATTGTCATCAAACCATTATCAATGTTCAGGCACACACCACAGAACGGAAGTATATCTTGAACGACAAATAATGATGAATTTTGAGTGCTCTTAGTCGCGACATCTTGCGGTTGAAGTCACACATTTTACACGGAAAATTATTTAATCGGCTCCAAGCCTAGACAACATTTTTAGACCTGCTAGTATAAAGTAGCAAGGTACTTACAAGAAGGTTTGTTCCTCTTGGAACGAATAAATAAATATAAATAAATAGATATTTTTAATGATTTGACCTCAAATAAACTTCTCAGACTTTTGTTTTGTGTGAATAAGAAATGCGATGTGTATGTACATCGATTTTTTCATACCATACCATACATATCACACCCTATCATCTCACATTTTAGCATTTGGAGAAGTCTATATTCAGATTATATTACTTCTTTTAAAATAACAATTTACTGTTTGCAATGTGTAACAATTTAATCGACTTTTTTAATTGAATGAAATTCTCTATATGCATTTGACTAAGAAGCTTGAGTATATCCAAAATGTTATGAATTTTAATACACAGAAATATTTGTGCGATTGAATTAAAAAAACAGCATTAATACACCCCTCTATGGGACTTTGTATGGAAGTTAAGTTCCCCAAAATTTTTTTTGTCTAATTAAAAAAAATTTTTTTATTTTAATTGAATTATGATGAATCGTCTATGTGATCGCTAAAATTGATATCCATATTTATTCTTCTTATTTTATTTTATTTTATGTTCTCTTTGTCGCTTTTGTGTATGTATGTATGTATGGTAGCCACCATCCCTTCATGCCCTTGGCTTGGATACAGCTCCACTTAATAGCAAGATCAAATTGAGCCACCGATCTGAATTCACAATATCGCTGTATGAAGGGCCAAAAACGGAGGGGTGGACCCGTAAGCAGAGACACTCACGCGAAATCCACGGGAAATTAAGAATCTCCTTCCAACGATACGATCCAACAATTCGAATAACCCAATTCGCAATACTTATTAAGCTTTCTACAGGATGGCTTGTTAAGAAGGGCGCGTCACTCTCACTGAAACTGTTGGAGTAGAATTCGCAGCATCACAATCGAATCGGTAGGATAAAGAAAATGATAATGCTCGTTCCCTCCTAGACTCAGGCAGTCAATCAAACCATCGTCCAATTTCAGCTTGAATGATACCCTGATGCTCCTTCCCAACCCAGTATTTATTATATATAATGTACATAATATGTCATAATATGCAATAAATGTAGTATGTAATAGAGCAATGAAATATACTATAATATTTAATTAAAATATGCCATGGTTGGAATTCGTCATCCTGTAATTTAAATATGGTTATAAATAAAATAATATGATGAAATAGTTAAAATTGTAATAATAGGCATATGATAATCATATGCAGCTTGGTGCATCTTTACAGCTCAATCAGTGGCAGATGAATATAACTCTGGAATGTGAAGGTCTTATTGCAACTAAATAAAATATAAACCATTTAATTATACATGAATCAAAAAAATATGTCTTTATTCATGACATATAGATATACATAATCAGCAGAATTGAAGAGCATTTATTAATTTTAATAATATTCAATGATTTAAATTCATAGAAAAACACCTTTACATACAATGAAATAAAATATCTGTACATACTATCTGGAATCAATTTCCTTGTAAACTTGAAGCAAATGAAATTTAATTATTATTATTAATCTTTTAGTAAATATTTTCAATATGATATACTAATATATATAATGATGATATGATGAAAACAATACGATGTTGTAATAGTATACACATAAAAATTAAATGCACCTATTTGTCTTTTCTGCTGTGATGTTAGATGATTGAAACTCTGAAATGGCGAAAATTTCCAAAGTGATATAATGAAAGAAAGTTGATCACCGGGCAGCCAAGCAGAATAGCAAAGAAAATTTAAGCAAACAATTAGCCGAAATAACTTTCATATGATTATGATAACTGCCCAAAAATGGACGCTTAATAAATCCACAAAAAAAGAAAAAAAAAAACAGAGAGAAAAAAGAAAAATGAAATTTGAATTCTCCGATAACTCTTGCTTTCTACTGGGCCCATAAATAATTCTTTATATCTGTGCAATAGAAAATGAGAGATCATAAACAATTTTAGTTTTTGAATTATTAAACTTTTCTTGAAATTTTATTTAGTAGAATTTGTCGTATGATTCTAAACAAAAACGTCAAAAACCATCCTATCTTTTCAAATACATATCGTGGGTTAGGTCGGCTAAAACTTACGACGATGCATAAATACGAACCTGAAAATAGCTTTAAAAATATTGTGAAGGGATGTTATAATATAAAATGATAGTAACAATTATATTTGTACTGTCTGCATGTCTGTAGACTGATGTCCAGCTGCAATTGTAGACGTACTTGCATTATCATTGCCACGAAGGAAAGAAAAAAATTAAAATTATTAAACAACGCATGGGAATTCCATAGATGATCTTAAATTATACACCATGTATAAAGTAAATTTTCTTTTTGGAGTAAGGTTAAAGTTTATATTTTCCTTCCACTGGGTGGGTGGGCTTTTCCAAGCCTTCGATGCCAGGCGTGCTGTTTGAGCCCCCCTTGACGCCGCACGGACTCTCACTCATTAAGTCAAAGAGAACGAGCCCGGCAGGACCACCTACATACGCCCCCCCTCGCTGTCTGTCTCTCTCTCCCCGCGGATGAGGTAGGACTTGTGAGGACCAGTGTTTGTGGGGGGGGTCCCCCCCCCCCGTTTTTCTACTCGCATTTGCAGCCTTGATCGCTAAAATTGATATTGTGCTCATAAAAAAAAAAAATTTAACGGAATATAAAAAGCGACATTTATGATTTAACAATCCAATTTCGGAAACCGACCTATGCATTTCAGCATTACCCTTAATTTAAAAATTGAAGCTCGGAAAAATTAAGTTTCATAGAAAAACTGTTTGACAACACATGGAAGTGTATGATTAACTTAATTGAAAAAATATTAACATCGAGAAAAAAAAAATTTTATGCAAAAAATTTGGTAACACTAAATTTTTAGTAATTCAAACCCTATTTTTTATGCAAAAACTTGAAGACATTAGAAGAAATATCGGCATTGGCATGTCTTATCGTTTGTCTTAACCTATTATCGGTAAATGAAACCGTGAAGCTTTTTTTGCGTCCAGATACCCGGAACATGAAGTACCTTTGCGTAAAATCTCAGAACTTAAAGAATTCAGTAACCCCATGACGATAAGATGACGCAGAAGCCTACATAAATTTAAAAAAAAAATCAGTTGCGTAGTCCCTCAGCCTTGGCATGGATTACTTAGAACTATCGGAAAACTGCAATATGTACCTCTTTTAATTTTTTCGAATCATTCAACGGAATATCCTCACAAAAATCTTTCAAGTGAGTTAAGTTATTGCTTTTTAATTACGTTATAATTGCTTATTCTTTGAAGTATGTGCGTGTTTCGTCTACTATTTGTAGGCCTTCCCAGTTCCTAGTAACAGTGGTGTCTGAGTACTAAGTTATCTTCGTGATTGGAAACGTAAGTTTCACAGAAAACTTATGGAAACACTGGCAAATACACGCACACGCAAACGCAACGTATCTATTATGGGCAGGCCTTCAAAATGAGGTATATTCTCGGATATTAAAACCAACTTTTTGGTAATGGTTTTGTTCAAAATGGATTTCAAATTCTTGAATGATAATTTGACTCTTACTTTCTTGATCAGCAACTGGTGTATTGAACTTGTGTAGATTTGATATTTTGACATGGTCGTAGCTTAAATGATCTACAAATGTTTCATATAACGTTTTAAGAAATTCTGTCGACGAAAAAATAAGGTTGAAATATTAATTTAAATGCGCAGATAAACATTCAAGCTAGAACAAAGTATAGCAAAAAATAAAATTAAAATGAAGATACATAAAAACATTAGCAGCTTTTGCTACTTTGCGAATTGTGTTTCTGTACAGCAAGAGATAGAGATCTATTGACATTAATTAACCGTTCTCTATAATTCACACGAATTGTTTTCCCAACTGGTTATTGTAGTGACGTCATCTGCGTTTATGTTATACCTTATGTGTGTGATTTAGAGCCCTTGATTGTGGTTGCTATGACATTTCTCAAAGTATTTTTATCGATAATGAAGCATGAAAAAACAAAGAATAATGCGGGGGAAAACTTGTGCTATTTTGAATTGATTCAGCTCATTAGCATCCAACAATGTTTCTTTTTCTTGCACTGGCTAAGAGGTACGTGAATTATAAATGTTTTAAGAATGATTCATTACAGAATTCGTACTTCTAGGGGACTTAATAATAGTATTTTTTTTAATGAGATTATCACAGAAACATATGGAAAAATCACAAAATGAAGTGTTGTTGTTTTTTCTTCAAGTAACCAGAGCATACTGTGATGATCATATGGCAGCAAATATACCACTTATACAAGTTGATTTGACGTTTCTTCAACACTATAAAAATAGAATGAGTGGAAACAAATAAAATCGAGATACTTTTTACACCACGAAATTTTTCACTTTTCGTGTCATTGAATCGTTCTAAGTTGCCCTTCCGTTCCGTG